>CM076580.1:225470670-225747867 GCA_034641835.2 Pinus albicaulis
GTACAGCAGTAGTCACTACTGGAATGACTGTGGGATTGAATTCCTTAGCCTTTTTCAAAGCTTCATTTTCCTTCATTAAAGCTTCAGTCTAGTTTTCCATTTCTTTAAGTTGAGCAGTCATCTTTAAAACTAGCTGCATAGTTTCCTCCTTTTCTGTCTTTTCCTAAAGAAGTTATTTTGCTTGAGGGTGCTCATTCTGTGGCAATTTTAGTTGCTTTCTCAAGGTAGCAATATCCTCATTCTTCTGCCTTATTAATTTTTTAGCAACTTCAGTATTAGAGGGATCTAATCCTATTTCTATTACCAAATTTTCTAAGGACTTGATCCTCAAATGCTTAGCATGGAGAGATGCTTTATCTAATTTCATTTGGGTTTGCAAATTAGATATAGTTTTTTGAAGCATGGTAGCACTCATGGTTTTTCTTACTACCTTTGAATATAGCATCTTTGATGCACTCCTATGGAAATCTATCTGATCTAGTTCATGAATTTCCTCAGCATGTACCTCCAAATCTGTCTTTGAATAATCTGCAACTATCTTGGAATCAGCCAGTATAGGCTTCAAGAATGACATTATCATTTTGTTGTAAGAATAGTCAAATGCAGTGAGAAGTCTATCCTTATTTCCTGGTTTCTCTTTGAGAAATTTGGAATAGGCTTCATTTTTTATTTCTTCATTCCTTTCCCTGATTTTCCTGAATTTTATCTAAATGTCTGCATCTCTGTTATCAGTTGCCTTTGAGGAAGAATGAATTTATGCATCAGTTTGTTTTTCAACCATCACTGTATCTTTATCCTGTGTTTCAATTTGGGTCTTTTGAATTTCTCTGAGTGTTTCAGTTACTATCACTGTTGCCTCATCATCAGTTTCTTGACAATTATTATCATCAATTTCTATTGCTTTATCCTTGTCTTCAGTAGTCAATTTAGTTCTCTTGCTATAAGAGGTTTTAAATTTCTTGTCTGTGATGGTTTCTATAGTATAGTTGACCTCTTCTCTGCTTACTTAATGTAGGAAAATTAAAATTGTCCTACTCTTACACTGCAAAGGAAATGGCTACACAATTTCTACTGAAGTTTAGTTTACATTCGTCAATAAGATGTAATTAATAAAAAAATGTTCCCCTTTTAATAAATCCCAGAATCACTTCCTTAACTGATAGGATATAATTTATCCTTGCTCTTTAGTGTGCAGCTCTATATCCATTAAATAAATTGTGATCTTTGTGTAGCGTTTTGATACAAACTTCATTCAAAAACAGATTGAAGTTTTAAGAGAACATGTATACCAATGGAATTTTAGAATCGATGGCTGTCAACATAAACTCTGTGCTATACATGATTAACTACATCGACTATCACGACAAAATAAATTATGGTGAAAAAACCCAATCGATGTTGAAAATTTGTATTGATCTTTTGGCATTGACTATTTCATTATACAACTTACAATCAGTCCAGCAAACTATCGAACACAGAATCTAAACATGTGTTACCTGGGATTTTTATCTTCAATCGCAGCTTCCTCAGGCTAGTGGAGTTTACCTTCCTTATGCACGTTGTGTTTTGACAATTTGCGCCACTGCTTAAAGCCTATCATTACAATTCGTTGACACACTCAACGTTGTTTAGTGCTCACACTAACTGTTGACTTAGGTCTCATAAGCATAAGCCATAAACGCAGCTCTTCAAATACGTAACTCAGCTCTTCATGAACACAACCCAACGCTATGTTCTGCTCCTATGTGCATTCATTCGCAGAGATAACAAGGCTGTGGATCTATGCCCACGAATCCACACGATACCGGTAATGTGTAATTCCACAAGAATGCTTACCACATTTTGAACTTGTGCCCTTCTTCCTGCATCACGTCATACACATATACAATATACACAGAAAATAGAATTAGATTTAGAATATAAATGGAAAATTTAAAATTCCAATCAACAGAGTATTGCATGGGCTAATAAGCATTAGCTGCCCATCTGCAATTTCAATAGCTAATTCAGATTCTATGTTATTTATCACATACACTCACACCCTATTCATCTCCAGCTTCTCTAATTTATACACAATATGAGAAAATATTATTCTTGGAATAGTATTCTTCTAGAATTTCTCAACAAACCAATTCCTCCCTATTATTTAGCCTTTGTCCCTATTTTGGCTCTATTCCACGCAGGGAAAGAAACCAATTTCTATTATTATGCCAAATCTAATTAAATATAAAACAAACTAACAATTCTCTAAAAATAAATAACAAATTTAATAAAATATATTATTTAAACTATTTCTAAGTCTATTTTATTTCTAATTAGCCACAACATGTGACCAAGATGTCACATTTATAGCTAGGTCTATGATGCTCCTACATCATTCTTTATCAATTGTAGTCACCTGTACATTATTCACTTGTGTTCCTTGTATATCAACATTCTGCATTCCCTGCGCATCATCATCAATCAATGTATTTGGCTCCCATTCAATCTGATTGGAAATTTTTTTAATCTGTGGCTTTGACTCATGTAGGAAAGGAGTTAACTTGCACTTGACCCTGATATTGCTTAAAGTACCCTGAGGGTCATAGTTCCACATGAAGCTTTCTTGGAACTTCTACTCTTTTAATTTGATATTTATCTCTTTCATAGCTTCCCTGTTGTTAACTATAAATGGACAAATATGATTCTTGAGTTTGAATTGGGTCTTCTTCTTGGAAGGTATGAAATTTACTGTGTCTGCATGTAATATTTGTCTTAAGTATTCCAAGGCAAATATTATAATAGTAACAAATTTTGGTAATTTGTATGGAACCAAGAGTGCACCATATACTCTTATCTCTGTATGTTTCTTATATAAATACCAATCCCCTAATTTACAGTTTTCAGACAACTGTAAAATCCTTTTGGTTTCTTCATTTATTCTTGGAGTTTCTGTCTTATTCAACAAGTTCATAGCTAGTAGTATCAACAAATCATTGCAATCTGTATATGTGTATTTACTGTTGTCCTTCCTTAAAATAGAAGTCCAGAACACTACTGAAAGTAATTTCCCTTCTACATCCAATTTATGTATCTCAATAGGGAATTTTTCTGCCTGATAGTGTAAGAAAAGATGTAATAGATATGATGTATATCTAAATACCCCCTCCTCTAGTAATTTTTTCAATTGATAGTGCATGTTTTCTGCAATCAGCTTAGCAAAATTGAAGATTATTGATGGAGGCTGGCCAGGAGACAATGTAGATAGGAAACCCAAAATGGAAGCATCAATAAATTCATCATTATCATGTCCCAGAATAAATGATAGCATAGAGATAATATGTATTGTACCCTCAGGGAAATCAAAGGTATCATAGGGTGGATTTACTTTGGGGATATCAACATGAGTTGGCCAAAAGGTCTGAAGGGTATTGAATCTGGTAGGAAAGTCTAAATCCAAGTAGAGCTGGGTCAAATCCTCAATTGAGAGTGAAACTGGTCTGGGGTCATGGCTCATTTGCAGCATGGCATGAATCAGCATTGATATAAAAAAATAATTCCCTATCTTTATTAACCATACACCTCTGATCTGCAAGATAATGCAACTGACATAATCTGATGAAATCTGAAGCCTGATGAGTGATAGGGACTATGTAATTTGGAAAGTTAGAGCCCCAAATGGATACGTCATCTTTAACTTTCTCCACAAACTTTTCAAAACACCAATTATGGACTTCTAGAAAGTTGAATTCTACTGATGGGTCAAAGATTCTATAATCCACATCAATCAATGAGCTACTTTCTTCAGTAGTTATGGGTGGTTGAATTGGTCTGACTACTTTAGTTTTTTCTGCAGTGAGAGTAGGAGTAGGCTTATTGATTTTGGAAGGTTCAGGCTGTGGCAACTTTCTAGAGGTATTTCTCTGAGATTTAGGACCTCCAGATTTTGGGGTGACTTGTTTCTTGGTAATTTTGAATGAACAGAGAAATATTACACAGTTTTCTCAGTTAATTTTGAGAAATAAGAGACAATTGAAAGGTTATTTGACAAAAATCAGAGCCTGAGAAGGGCTTCAGGATGACAAAAAGGGTTTATTGTATGCAGAAGGCCAGAAAACGAGTTTTTGAGGCTCTCAGATTAATTTTATTAGTTAAAATTGTCTTGGAATGGTTAAGAACCTTTTAAAGCTGAAATGGCAGATTCTAGGAAAAAATTAACAGGGTTTCCCCTGTATTTTGAAAGTTTAGGGACTTCTTAAATGGATAATTCAGATTTTTTAAGTAATGGCAGTCTAATTGGTCTATTATTCCTTTGAATTGAGAAATTTTTTCAGGTTGGATTGATGTGACAGGTATGGTTGTGGTCGCAAGGGGTTCTTGGTTTGTAACAGTCTTCAATTCGGTCAAATTTTCTTGGTAGAAGGTGTGAGTAATCTTCTGAATTGAATTTCAAAAAGAAAATGGCTTACAGGTTCAGAAAAAGCTCGACAATGGCGTCAAGAGGCTCTACAATGGTATCAAAGGATTCTCTATGGTAATATGCGCAAATGTTATGAAAATAATAAAAACACTAAGGTAAAACCTTATATATTATCACAATTCATTACATTTATTGCAGATATGATACTAATGGCGGGAGTGGTTTTAATTTGGAATCGGTGGTTTTCGCGTTACTTTGGAGTGGTAAGTTGTATTTATCTTTTGGAATGTGATCGAATGAAAAGGGGACACATAGCATCAGGCGGTATTGGGAAACAACTTTTATCGCACGAATTTTTCAAAACTTGGGTCGATTACTTTTGTTACGCGATATTGGATCTGCATCGTCAAATCTGACTCCGCGATGCAAACGGTGGAGATTTAATTCAAAGGTGCGGGGTAAAAGAAGTGGGGCTAGGGCTTTTAATGTAAGTCGTTGATCTGGTAAGGTATAGATCTATGGTCATAAATTAATGCGATGGGAAATGGTGGGGGTGGGGGCAATGAGTTATAGGGTTCTATTTTGACCGTTGGATTAAAAAGATATTGAATTTAACCAAGGTTTAAGATTTATATGAAACACCAGGTTTTGCATAGTATGAAAAAGTAAAGGCTTAACGTTGGGTTAGGGGTAATCGCGAGAGGTGAAATATTAACAGAAGGATAAGTTTTATGAAGTTTAGCTTAGATTAACTTCGGGATTTTTATTTTAAACATATAAAATATTTTTGAAGATTTCTTTGTATTTTTATTATATTATATAGTTTTCAGACTATTTGAACTGTCCAAAACTATAACGAAGCGAGATATTTGAATAATGATATTTTTAGCCAAAGGGGTTTTATTGTGGGTTTTTATTAAAACATGTGGGGATAATAAACTTTGGCTAAAGTTATAATAATGGGTTTTTGGGGCTATTTAATAAAGGGAATTATATAAATAGCAAAGGGTTATTTTCTAGGGAATTAATAAATAAGTTAAAGTTAATATGAAAAAGGGGATAGTGGAAACTCAAAATACATAAATATAACTAAGAAAAGTAAATTTTTAAAGAAAAGCTTTATTATCATAAATTAATCACTTCAAGTTAGGATAAAATGTCATTTTGAGGGTTTTATACTTAATGATATGTAGGAAGTCAATCAAATGGGCCTTTATGTAATATTTAAGTAAGAAAAGAGTTCTCACTTATGAATTTAAATGGTGATGAGTGCATGAAAGGGTAAATGATGAAAATTTCTAGGATTAATATAGAAACTTAACATTTTCAACTAATCAGTCATTGAGCCTTGGGTCTGGTCCCAACAAAAGTCAAGGAAATGCCTTGAGCCTCTTTGACTAATAGTTTAGAATTTCAAATTCCTATGGGGAGGGGAAATTAGTTATTTGTAGCCTAGTGAAATATATTTACATTGATGTCTCTCACCTTCTTCTACCTACCCAGTCATTATCTTCTAACATTTTTTCCTTCCATTTTAATTAGGTGCATTTGAACTAGAAACCTTACAACATTTTATTCTTTTGAAAGCAGTAAAAACTATCTAATTCTACCTTATTTCATCCAAGAATCCATATTAAACTGTTGGATTCTTTTATTCTCTACCTTACTACTTAATTGTCATGATTAAACTGTATAACAATTCTTTATTCACTATCTACAACAAGTAAAATTGAAACATGATAAGTCAAGATTAAATTGTTCAACTCATCATGGATTATGGCATTTATTGACACTCTGCCATAATCAACTGCAAAAGGAAAAATTAGTGGCATTTATACTTGCACACTTTCATGTTTTATTCATCTTTTTCTTTTGGGGTATACTATTTTTTCTAAGTCCTTTGATTTTTCTTTTAGAACTTTTTACTCTCTTTTTGATTTTTTATTTTTTTACAAAATATGGGAATACAACTTGCAGAAGGAAAAGTATGTACATAATTATAAGATTACCATCAGTCAAGTCAAAATTATGAATCCTATATTTATAGGTTACTAACACTAGGGAGCGACATTGATAATAGAACCACCAGTCATGTGCGTGCAAGTCCGAGCATACACAAAATTCAGTCTCGACATAGCAAGAATAACGAGTAAGCAACTAAACACTCTCCACTTATTTGTCTCTCCCGAGCTCCAGAACCGAGAAATATGGGTGCAACGAAAGCTCAGTGAGGCTGAACAAAAAATTGCTACTAAGGCTGTCGAATCCACCCAAGGTTGGGCAACACAGTTCACGGCAGTTGCACAACAAGCAGAGTTAGAGCACCTGATTGACCATTTATGTGGAGACATGACGGAAGTAGTTCCTGCCTCTGTTGCGCCATAGGCCAATATTGAGGGTTTGGTGGCTGTGTTGAAGGCATCCTGAACATAAGTGAAAAATATCAAAGCATACATGAAACAGTAGATATCTGCTCTGCAGGCTAGGCTGCAGCTAGAAACCCCTCAAGAGGTGCAAGCCTAGCGAGCTGCACTGGTAAAAGAAGCAACACGAAGTATTTTGATACATATCTTCAAGGGCTCTGAGTTATTAGATACCACTATGGGAGTATGGTCCATTGTGTAGTGTGATCCCCTCCTTTGACAATTCAACTAGGAGTTGCACCAAAAAGAGTAGGAATTTGAGCAAATGGAAGCTACCATGCCAAACCTTGTTATATCGCAGCACTTATATTGTCTAGAAGTAAGTTTGGATTAAGTCTGGATACGAATTTTGGATATGCAATAACTGTAGTGTGGATTTGTCTGGGTGAGGGCTCTTGCTGGCTGTGTGGGCGGAGACCCTAAGTTTTGTTATGTGCGTACCCCGCTGGCTGTGTGTGCGGGATGGTATAGATTCTGTAAGTGGAATTTGAAGTATTAATGAATGATAAAACCCCTTTTTCTGATATTGGAGTTGTTAGGGTCCTATAATAATAAGTTTCATAATTTGTTAATTGACTATGATATTCTTGTAAATATGTACATACCTTTCTTTCTGCAACTTTTTTTCCCATATTTGAAAATAATAATAAAAAATGAAAATAGATTAAAAGCTCTAAAATAAAGATCGAAGGACTTAGAAAAGAAAAGATCAAAAAGAATAAAAAGTGGACCCCAAAATAAAAAAGAAATAAAAATAAGACATGAAAGTGAGCAAGTCAAAATGCCACTATTATTTACTTTTATTGTAAAAATTATGATTATGTGCAGATTGTTCAAAATTTCATAATCCATGATCAGTTAAATAGCTTAATATTAACTTGTCATGCTTTGAATTTCATGTTTTAGATAGAGAATAAAGATATGTCAAACAGTTTAAACTTGACAAATCGGTAGATAGTTAGAGAATAAATGAGGAGCTCAACAATTTAATATGAGCCCTCAGATGAAATAAGGTTAAAATTAGATAGATTTATGTTTTGAAAAGAACAATGGATTTAGGGTTGCATGCTTAAATGCACCCATGCAAATGAAGTAAAAAAAATTAGAATAACGATGGATAGGTAGAAAGAAGTTGTGCAAGGCATGTAATAAAGCATCATCGAGAAAAATTACTAATTTCCCCTCCCCCAAAATAATCCAGTATTCATAACGTTCAGTTAAAGAGGCTCAAAGAATTTCTCTGACTTCTGTTGGGACTGAACCTAAGGCTTAGTAATTGATTGGTTAAAAATACTAAATTCCCTTCATAAAAACCGATTTCCTCAGCATATTCAGCCATTTCCAAAAATATAAGCCCTTTTCCTAAGTAAAATACCTTTTTTATTAGAAAAGTAAAATCCCCTCTTAATTAATTTCATTTTCATCCAAAAACACTCAAAAACCCACAAAATACAATTTATCCTAAGTTTATGTGTAAAAATCAAAATGAGAAAATTTTACGCTAAAATTACTATTTTACACTTTACTTAGTTTATTTCTATGTATTTTCATTCATTACATTTCATTTCATATTAATTTTTTAAGATAAAGTATTAAATCCCTTATAATACCCCTTTCCATATATTTTATCAATTCATTTTATTTAAAATACCCCAAAAACCCATTATTTAAACATTAACCTATGGTTTATATTACCCATGTGCTAAATATAATTCCTCGCCCTTTTCCCCATAGGTTAAAAACAAAAACATATCATATTATATAAATCCCTCCCCCAATAGTTATAAAGCATTTGTAAATATTTCATATGCTATATAAATACATAACCCGCCTATAAAATAAAACATTAGTTTTGTATTAAAACATATGTGTTAATATTAAAACTAACTCCGCCACATAAAATATCTGGGCCCCATGCCCACATCCGCCGATCAGTTTCCTTAGTCAATCACCACCATTCGCATATATCCTCCTAGATCCGACGATCACCGCACGATATCGCATTTTAACTTGCCCAGTCAATAACCATTTCAAACTTTACAAAATGGGTTGTTTTGCGCCCTTCTCTCTCATCCATGTAGCGACATTAGATTGGATCACGTTCGATCCAATTAAAACCATTTACCGCCCAAATTCTGCACCATAACTACCTCTGGTTTTCCGCCTTTGACGCCAAAACTGCCCCCACTCTGATATGACTGCCATTAAATGCATATATTTTTTTGACCTAAGAAAATGATAAATCCTTCATATTGCGCTGTCAAAGCCCTTATTTACATTATATCTGTGTGTTTATCCTTCCGACTGAGAAACAAATACCTGTACATTGATTTCACGCCTACAGAACCAGAAATCTATCACAGTTGTTGTCAAAGATTACTGAAAGCTTCAGTTCGAATTCCAGAGACCTTCAAACACCATCAGAACCAATTTGACACCTCGAAAACTAGTTAAAGACCAAAATACCTTCAAAAACAGGTATTCTTCAAATAAAACAACCTGTTTATCATTTCGAAAAGGAATTTCCGAGAAATTAAGCTTAGTGAAGCCCATTTACCCAAAGAAAAACCCTCTAGTTTCTCGAAAATAATGAATTCAATATAAAACTCTGAGAAACCCCTGTTTGAATACTGCAAACTGGTTTTTAAAGAAAATTTAAATACTTTTAGCCTTTGGAGACCCTGAAAAAACTTGAATTTGCCCAGAAATCCTTTGCAGGTAACCCTAATCCTTCTCTGCCCAGTTAAAACCATTTTTAGTCCATTTTATCTGAAAAAGGAAAAGGAAACCCTTATTTCTCATTTCTTGTAACTGTAAGAGTCTGAAGAACAATTTGAAACCAAATTTGAAGAGTTAGATCCAAGAAAAAGCCAGTTTATGCTTATTTTCATTTAAATAACCTCTGTCAAAGTAAAAAACACTTCTGTAAATAATTTAAACTTATAGAAGAGTCCAAAAAAATCCAAAATATAGAGTTTCTAGTATCCAGAAAGTTCAAATATGTCAAAATCAAACCCAACAGTAAATTCCAAGACTACAATTGTTGTAAATCCTCTACAACATCCTGTTGTAGACATTGAACATACAACCTTAGCAGATGTGGATTATAAAATAGCAGACCTAGTGGTAGAATTTAATTTGTTAGACCTCCATTGCGAGAGTTATGAAAAGTCATTAGATCAAGTTGACGAAGTCCAAATTTGGGAGTCAAACCTATCTAAATATGTTGTTCCACTCACTCATCAATGTCCAGAGGTTATTAGGATGTGTCAGACCTATTATTCACCTGAACAAAGAACAATGGTAAATGAAAATAAATAAGTATTGTTTACAATTACTACTGAGTCAATAAACCAGATGCCACTACTCAAACCAGATCCCAAAGCTATTCCTTTATCAATAGAAGCACTCACAAAGCTTTGCATTGGTCTGGACTTTTCCAAAAGGTTCCAAATTTTTCAAGTGTTCATGCCTTTAGATGTTGAAATTCCACAAATCAACCCTCCTTATTCTACTTAAAAATTTTGTGAAGGGTCTAGGAATGTCATATCCATGTTGTCATTTATCCTAGGGTATTTTACAGATGAGCATACAGATAAGTCTTTCCTAGGCTTTATATCTACCTTTGCACCAGGATAACCTCCTTCTGTCATTTTCAATTATGTTGAATACATAGCTGATAATATCCATGATCAACTTGTCAAATTTCATACTGAAGGAGTGTTTAGATATACATCATTTATTTTCCATATGTTCATATATTTCCAAGCAAACAAGTTCCCTATAACACTTCAGAAACTTGATATTGAAGACAACCCACTTTTAGTCATCTTTTGGACTTCTTTGATCAGAAAAGAGTCCACATAGTTCAGTTATTAACAATTTACAGATTACTTTGTTAACCCATTGATAAATACGTTAACAAACATAGTAAAACCAAGAATCAATGATGAAATAAAGAAAGTTCTACAACTATCGGAGCAAACTAGAACTGGAGATTGTTACTTATATCAGAAACATACATAAATCAGAGTTTTGGGTCAAACATTTTACCCTATAAACTACCTAATTATGTGCCAATGAGAGTTTTTGCCTTGGAGTATATCAAGAAAATCTTAAATTCAGATTCTATCAACTTCCTAGCAACCAAAAAGAAGACCCAATTTAAGTTGAAGAATCAGGTAGGACCTTTTATTTGTAATCACAAAGATGTAGGACAAGAAGAGGAAAAACAATTTCTTGAGTACATATTTGAAGAAAGCTTCTCATGTAATTATGATCCACAGGGTATACTAAGTAAAATGAGGGTGAAGTGCAAACTAACACCTTATATTCATGTAAAAGGACCATAGATTGAACAATATGTCAATCAAACAGAGTGGCTAGAAAATACCTTGGTAGAAGCAGTTCAACAGGGTGATACTAGTCACACCTTGCAAACTACAAATCAACGAGTTAAAGCTACTAAAAGAGGTAGAGAAGAAGGTACCTACATTACCGAGACAACAACTAAAACTAGGTTTAAACTTTGATAGAATAAAAAGCTTATGATAACTCCAGTTGATAAAGAAAAATTGACCATAGAAGTGGAAGATACAGATGTTCCAGAGACAAACACAGGCGCTGCTACAATCATTAAAAATGAGCCAACCACAAAGATTCTAAATTAAGAACATCCTGATAATTCCAATACAAAAGTAATAGAGAAGAAGCAGAGTATGGAGGCATCCTCCTCATAGCCATCAGAAGAAAAATATATTGACATCAGAGAGAAATATAAGTAGATTAAGACAAAGAATGAAGAAATAAAAAATGAGATCTATTCTCAGTATTTGAAACAAACACCAAGTATCCAGAACAGACTTCTATTAGCTTTTTATTATTTAAACAAGAATTTTATTATGTCAGTGCTTCAACCAACAGCCAGGACTCCCAAAACAATGGCAAATTACAAAAAAGTTGACCTTGAAGTGCCTACAAAAAGTATCCATGCTCTAGATCAAATTTAATTTCATAGGAAAACTTCTGAGATAATATTCTACCATAACTACAAAGGCTATGAGTGTGCAAAAGCTCCATAACACAATAGTAAACATGAGAGATCAAATTAAAGTTGACAAGGCTTCTTCATATGCTAAAGATCTTAGAGTTAAGTCTTTAGAAGAGTTGGTTATCCAAGTAGGATATGATCCTTCCAATGTAAAAGCTGCAGAAGAGTTAGTGAATAAAAATAATGTTTATATTGCATCACTTAGGAAACAACTCAAGCTTCCACCAAATGAACATCCACAAGCCAAAGAAATAGTGCAAGAAAAAAGTCAAAAATATGATATGATTAACTTAATTTTATAATTAATAGGACATATAAAAGAGATGGAAATCCAAATGTACAAGCTTTTCCATGAAAGAGAAATTACAAAAGCACAGGAAACTCCTACGGTAATTCCCATGGTTACTACAATTGTGCATTCAACTGTGGTAGAAGAGTTGGCACCAAAATTACCACTGGCTACTGCAGTGCCAGTAACCTCATCCACTACTGAAGCCACATAATCTTCTACCACAACAACTTAACATTTTGATGAGGCTAGTAAACTAGTTAAAGCCATGGAAGAAATGACACTTCAAACCAATGAAATCAATATAGTGAAGAAAGTAATTGAAAATCTTGAAGACACTAAGAAGCTAGCCCAAATCAATGCTAAAACTCAGGAACAAAGGGCTAATAGGTTAAATGTTCAATTGAGGAATCTACAAAATATTTAACCTTGAAAGAGACAATATATTATGTGAAGAATCAATTATGGAGTAAAATCATTGAATTTATCAATGATGTTTCGCCTTCAATATAGGTAATTTATGAGCAAAAAGATTTTCTAAAGACAACACAAGAAGAAATTCAGAAAACAAAGGAGGAACTAGGTGCCAAACCTGAACAGGCCCTAGAATTAATCAAATTTCTCAACAGCAAGAAGAAGCAAGAACTTGAAGAGATAGAAATTACTGATAGAAAAGAGACAATCCTTGAAATAAGGAAAGTCATTTCAAAAAAGAATTTGATGAAGCAACTTGAAGAAAAATGTGAAAATATGAATATAGCCATAACCAAGTTTATGGTTAAGTTTGAGATCCTGAGGCAAAGAGGTTTGCCTAACATACTGGTTATTAATGACAAACTCATGCCACAAGAGGACTACAACAAGAATATTAGAGATTATGCAAAAGAATAGGTGGACAAAACAGAAGGACAAGGAATTCCTACAAGGAAGGTTTTACAAAAAAGTTTTGAAGACTTGTTTTATCTACAACATGAGATAAAACGCCTTTTTTTTATAAAACCAACATTTTCTAGATACACTGAGGAAGATGATAATTTTAGGAAGCTGAAAAAGATAAAAATTCCTGATGATGAATCTTGGGAATCACTCATTGACTTATTATAAAATTCAAAATGCAAAGAAAAAGATTAAAACAGTTTGATGATTTTTTACAGTCAAAACAGAATTTTACAGCCGCAAGGCAGTTTTAACAGAGTTTAAAGTGTATTAGAGGTGAAGAGTATCAAATAAGAATATAATATTTCAAAAAAAAATTGAAATATCTTATCTAGAAAAGAGGACAACAAGGCAGCCAACTGCATCCAATCCAAAACAACACTTCTATTTTATTTGGATAAATAGGACAGCTTGCTAAGTTGTTAAGCAGCTATCACTATTTTATTGTAAAAGCTATTTTATTTTCCTTAGAAAATTCCTAGGAGTATCTAGGATATATTGTAAAATTTTTTGTATATATACATCATCTTTTGAAGTATTATTGTGGAATAAATTGCTGAAGATTTCTATAGTCAATATTTTTGTACTTGAAGGCTTTTGTTGCAAGTTCAATTATTAGACTGGATCAAATCATCTAGCATCATATTTCTAGATTCATGTGATGAGCCATTGAAGTGAAGTACTTTCTGCTGTCTTTGTTTATCTTCTTATGTTTACATGCATCCATTTATGTTCTCTAAATTTTAATGATAAATCGGAAGTATTATTACAGGATTTGTTAAAAGCACCCTGTCTTTATCTGTTTATCATTTCTATGTTTTTTGTTGATTTCCAGAGTAGGGGACCCTTAATTTCTCTCTCTTTCAAATGACCTATGTCTACTCCTTCTCATCCAGATCAAAGAATCCTTCATTGCTCTTTATCCTGATCAAACCACTTCACCAAACAGCTTTACAAGATCTTCAAAGGCTTGTCTATCTTGCCCTGAAAATATTTAACTTTTTGACCTCGATCCTAGTTTTGTTTGCTTGACTTTTGACTCCTTAGCCTAATGGACAAACATATATATCACTATCCATCTCATTACATGATTTTCTCTCACCAAACCAAACCAAACCAAATCAAAACCAAATTGCACAATCATAACTAGCCTAATATCTTACAATTAAAACAAATTTAAATCTTAAATAGAGAGCCCTCTCTAAACCCTAGGAAGGCTAGATCCTAGAGTTTAAAAGTTGGTCTGTGGTTATGTCTAATGTTCTTAGACTTTAAACTAAAATCTCACAACTTGAGAATTATTAGAGTGATAACATATTGGCAACTCCACTAGGGAATTAACCAATCCTCAGTCTTAAAATAGGTCTTAAAGGAAATCATTTACATTATCCTTTCACCTTAAGACTGTTTTTAAAGATGTGAGTATAAAAATCTGTTATTCTAGCTTCTAGAAAAATTTATTATACCAGGTCTAACCCGGATCCTAAACCTGTTGTTATAGTAGACAATCCAAATAGAACTGGGAAAAAGAATAAACAAGTCGAAGATTTACATGCTAAAACTTCTTTAGTTAGAGCCAATTCATTACCAAAAGAGTTAGTGAGTTTACAAGACATAGAGTTTGACCTGAATTTTGAACATTGTTTATTCAGAAGTAAATCAGAAACCGACTTAAAAAGTGTTGTTATAGATCATGTTTTCATTTCATTTCTTGAGAAAAAGCAAGAAAATATTACAGTAGATTCTAAGTCAAAGATATTTAAAGCTCATGATAAACTTGAAGAAATAAATGCTACTATTCTTAAGGAAATAAATGAAGCTATTGAATTAGTTGAATTATTAGCATACATAACTAAGCCTTCTATTTCTCACATGATATATAATTTCGACCACACTCCAACCTATAGATCCATTTATCCCTAGACAACCTTTACAACCTAGAATACTATTTCCATATTCTCCCACATCAATATCATCCACTAGTTTAACTTCTGCAAATTTAAACACATGATTCTCATTTCCAAGTAGTTCTTCATATATTCTAGTTTCATTTTATTGCACCCCAACTTCATCTATTAGTTCATCCACCACTTTTTCTAGTTCACCATCTTATATTCCAGTTTCATCAGCCACTTATTTAACTTCATCAGCTACTACTTCCATTTCAGCCCCAAGCACTTCCAATCTACCTCTTAGCCAAGCTAGAATTCAAGCCATGGCTTCCAGGTATGCTCCCCTAGTTCTTCCAACACAACTACATGACATGCCTCATGATTACCAAAGTAAAATACCCCAATTTTATGCTACTACTCAATACACTACCCAGTAGAATATTAATAAAATGACAGATTACTTTGAGCTTCATGAAATAGATGATTCTGATGTACAAATGAGACTCTTTGCACAAACATTAACAGGGGAAGTTAAAAAATGCTTTAAAGGTCTTAATGTTAGTATAATACCTGATTTATCAATATTTCATAGATTAATTTTGAATAAATGGGAAAAGGAGAAAAATCCACTCCAAATATTGTTTGAATTTGATGCAATGAAAAGAGCTCCTAATGAAACAGTCCAAGACTACTGCACTAGCTACAAAACTGTTTATAATTCAATCTCAACCAATCTTAAACCCACTCTTGACTCTGTCCTACTCAAATTCCCTAATGGATTTGATACAGACATGGCCTATTAGCTGAGGGAAAGAAATGATGAAACCTTAGAAAGAATGAAAATAGATTTCGTTAGTGTAGAAGTGAATATTTTAGCCAGAAAAGCTAGACTAAGGAATGAGAGGAGAGTAACCATAAAAGAAGAAACTTCTAGTTTAGATGGAAAAATAGATCAATTAGCTAAGACTTTAGAAATAATGATGGATAGATTAGACAACATATAAAGGAGACCACAATGGGATAATCAATAGAAAATTAGAAATCCCAACTTCAGGAAAAATACAAACTCAGGAAAATCAAAAGAATGAGTCCGTGATCAAACAATAAGACCTCCATTTCAAAAGAACTATGTTGAAAGTTCTCAACAGAATGATGATGATGAGGATACCATAAATCTAATAGGAATAGATGATAATAACACTATCTTTCTCACACAGGAAGATCAAGAGTTATTTGAACTCCAACAACTTCAATTAGATTCAGGTGAATCATTTGACTACAAACAAGGTTATCATTTTGCCATAAATGAAGTACATAAGCAATATAACCTTAGGAGTAAGAAAAACACTGAACCTTCTACTAAGAAAATTGCAAAAATTGAAAATAAGAAAACAGTAAAAGCCCCAACAACAAAATTTCTACAAATTCTCCCTAGGGAAAATAATTAAAACTCTAATTCATCCCAAAACGTTTCTAGCTCTAAAATTTCACCAAGTCCTAATATTGTTGACATAACAGATGAGATTGTTCCAACATCAACAAATTCAGAAAAATTTGTTGCTGTAAAAACACCTAATTCTTCTAAAACATCAAACTTAGAGTCCAAAACATCCACTGCTGATAAAAAATCAGCAGATCCAAAATATGCCACTGCAAAAATAGCTTCTGATAATTCAAAATCTAAAAAGACATTTCCTACTTCTCAAACCATTCTTGGAAAGAAAACTAGGAGTACTAAACACAAGAAAATCAAACAGAAAATGAAAACATAACTGTAGAGAAACAAGATAAACCCACTCAAACTACAATTACTAAGGAAGAGTTAATTCAAATTAGTAAATCACAACCTTCATTCAATATACAAAATGAAATTGTAAAGTTAAAATTACCAATTCCTTTGACTGAATTGGTAGAACATGATTTGTATAAAACAACTATCATTGAAACATTAAACATGAATGATGGAGAAGACTCTGTAAACTTGAATGATGATCAACCAGAGTTGATTTTTGGCCCTGATGTTAATCGAAAGCATCAAGATGGAGTGGTTCCACCATTTTACATTAGTTTAACTATTCATGACCAAATTTTACACATTACAATGTTATATTCAGGAAATTCACATAATCTAATGCCAAAAGGAATAATGGAAACCCAAAACTTAGAAAACACAAGGCATTACAAAGATTTATTTTCATTTGATTCAAGCAAAGTTAACAATACAATGTTATATTTAGGAACTTCACATAATCTAATGCCAAAGCAATAATGGAAACCCTGAACTTAAACATCACAAGGCCTTACAAAGATTTATTTTCATTTGATTCAAGAAAAGTTCAATGCCTAGGTTTAATTAAAGATTTGTGTGTAAAATTAGTTCAATATCCTGGTAAAAGTATACTCATGGACATTGTAGTAGCTGATATCCCACCTAAATATGGAATGTTATTATCTTGCTCATGGGGAGAAAAGTTACAGGGATCTCTACAAATGGACATGGCATATGCTACTATATCAATTTTTGGTCAACCAAAGAAACTCTATAGGGAAACATTGATGAAATATATGGTGAGTAGTGCAGAAAGATCAATAAATTACCCAATTTACACTACACCTACTGACCTAGATTCATTCATATTCTATAACTCTAAAATTGATAATGAAATCAAAACTGAACTAAAAGAAAAAAAGAAAAAACAAAACAATGAAAATATCTTTCATGTATATTTATGGCATTTATATTTTGATGGATCAGTAAATAAACTAGGAGTAGGATCAAGAGTTTCGATATCGAATATAGAAAATAATCATGCAGAAGGTCATGCTTTCAGATTGAATTTTAAATGCACCAACAATATGGATGAGTATGAAGCCCTCATTTTAGGACTCCAGATTATCAGAAACTTAGGAGGAAAAATAATATCAATTATGGGAGATTAAAAGTTGATTGCAAAATAGATAAATGGAGCGAATTCTGTTTATAATCCTAGATTAGGCCGATATAGAGAAAATGTGTTAGATTTGATAGATGACTTGTTAGAATGTAATTTTTCTACAATCCCAAGAAAGCAAAACATACAAGCTAACTCCTTAGCAAATTTTTCTAGTACCTATAATCTACCCTTTCAGCCCAATCATAAGTATACTACAAAAGTAGAACACAGACCAATAATTCTATATAACCTCAAATATTGGAAAATTTTCTCACAAGATCAACAGATTTACCATTTTATGAATAATGAAGGTGAATTTCAGAATTGTAAAATAGACATAGACTGTACCATAGATTAGGATTTAGATAGCGAAATTGATTTGAATAATCTAGATGTAAATAAAGTAAAGTTTTTTATACCTACTAAATTTAGTCAATCAGATATAGATAACTCGGAGAGAGTAGAAATTGATCAGATAATTGATGATGAATCTGATTTATTAAATCTCAAAGATAATTTCTTACCAAAAGGTTTAACTCCTTTAGAAGATTTATTTGACTTAAATGATGTTGCTAGAAAATCCAAAATGGAGCCACTTAGATCTGATATTGAGGAATGTAACATTGGCACAGAGTTAAAACCCAAAATTATCAAACTTTCCAAAGCCTTACCTCAGCAAGAAAAAGAAAAATATACTTCTCTTTTCAAGGAATTTCAAGGTGTTTTTTCTTGGAGTTATGAGGACCTAAAATCCTATGACACCAACATAATACATAGTAAAATCCCTATAAAAGAAGATCAAAAGCCTTTTAAACAAAAAATAAGAAGGATCAACCCTGTTTTGATGCCTTTGCTTGGAAAAGAGGTAAAAAGAATGTACGATGCATAGATTATTGCACCAATCAGATATTCTGATTGGGTTTCTAATCTAGTTCCAACCAGAAAAAAGACAAGAGAGATTAGATTATGTGTTGATTTTAGGAATCTAAACAAAGTATCCTTAAAATATAATTATCCTTTACCTAAGATGGATCACATTTTAAAAAGGGTAGTTGGTTCTTCTAGGATTTCACTTTTAGATGGATTTTCAGGATACAACCAAATTTTAGTCCAACCAGAGGATCAAGCCAAAAAAACTTTTACTACTCCTTGAGGCATTTTTATGTATGTAAAAATGCCTTTTGGATTAATGAATGCAGGGGCTATCTTTCAAAGAGCTATGGATATAGCCTTTGCAAAATAAAGTCATGAATTCTTAGTGATTTACTGAGATGACATTAATGTATTTTCTAAGGCTGATTTTGAACACTTAGATCATATTAGACAATTATATATTCAATGCAGAAGTTTTGGCATCTCTTTAAACCCTAATAAAACCTTATTTGGACTAGAAGAAGGCAAGTTACTAGGACACATAATATCTAAGGAAGGAATTAGAATAGACCCTGCTAGAATAGAAGCAATTCTTAACATTAGTCCTCCAAGAAACATAAAAGAGTTACAAGCTTTTCTAGGTAAAATTAACTTTTTAAGAAGATTCACTTCCAATTTAGCTGAAATAATTAGAGAACTCAATAATATGCTGGAAAAATATTCAGTTCTTAAATGGACTATTGAGGTCAAAAAATCATTTGAATCCATCAAACAGGCCTTAACCAAAACCCCAGTCCTTATAATTCATGAATTTAAAAAGGATTTCATCATTTTTTCTTTTGCTTCAGAGCACACCATTGCTGCAGTTTTACTGCAGAAAAATGGCCAAGGTTATGAGAAGCCCATAGCTTTATTTAGCAGAACACTTAGAGATGCTACTTTGAAATACAATATCATGGAGAAACAAGCCCTAGCTTTGGTAAAGGGCATTAAAGATTTCAGAGTGTACATTCTTTATTCTCACATTATTGCCTATGTCCCAAATGCAGTAGTAAAAGACATTCTAACTCAGAATGGTCCTGATGGTAGAAGAGTTAAGTGGATTGCCACAATTTTGGAATATGACATAGAGATAAAACCCACTAAACTTATAAAAGGTCAAGTTTTAGCCAAACTAATGGCTGAATCAAATTTTCATGCCCTAGACATAAATTGTATTGCCCAAGTAGATGATCAGGAAGAGATGGAAACTCTAGAGATCAATGAATCATTTTCAGGCTCACCATGGTATGCAGATATCATATTTATATTACTAAACTTACAAGCTCCTCCTGGATTATCAAGAACAAAAGCTAGATTTTTAAAGCTAAAGACAGTAAGATTTTGTATATTAGACAATGTACTATTTTGGAAAGATCGTAGTGGGATTTTGTTAAATTGTTTGTTAAAAGAGGAAGCTGACAAATTATTAGAATAATTTCATGCAGGTGACTATGGAGGACATCTCTACTAGAAGAATACTGCAGAAAAATCCTAAGAGATGGTTTTTACTGGTCTACTTTGTTTGCAGATGTAAAAAGGTATGTGACCTCCTGTCACAAGTGTCAAATATTTGAGGGTAAGAAAAAACTGCTACCTCTGACCTTAAAGCCCATCTCAACAGAAATGTCATTTCAACAATGGGGTCTTAACTTCATTGGTGAAATTCACCCGCCATCATCAGCCCAACACAAGTGGATTCTGACAGCCACTGACTATTTTACTAAGTGGATTGAAGCCATACCCTCTAGTCAAGCCAATGATACTGTCATTATCTCCTTTTTAGAAAGAAACATACTTTCAAGATTTCAATGTCCTCAAAAGATAATTATTGACAATCTAGCTACATTCAAATCTAAAAATATGATTTAATTTTTCCATAAATGTCACATTAACCAAGGCCATTCTACTGCATATTACCGTCAAGGTAATGGCCTTGCTGAATCTTCAAATAAGTGCCTTGTAAACATCATCAAAAATTTACTAGAAGATAACAAAAAGACTTGGAACAAGAAATTAGTCAATGCCTTATGGGCAGAAAAACTTACAACTAAAAAATATATTGGTACATCCCCTTACCAGCTTGTCTATGGAATGGATGTTGTTTTTTCATCTTCCTTAGGAGTACCAGTAATGAAGATAATCCAAGAATTACAAGTTGAGACAAAATACATTCAAAGAAGGATTAATCATACCATTGACTCGCAACAAGCAAGAGAAGAGGTTTATATTAAGTCTCAGGTTATCAAGGATAAGATAAAGAAATTTTTTGACAAAAAGAGTAAAGAAGATGATTTCTACATTGGAGACAAAGTGTTAAAATGGGATTCAAGAAGAGAAGAGAAAGGTAAGCACGGAAAATTTGATTTTCTGTGGAAAGGACCTTATGTTATTTATGGTTACAGAGGTAACAATGCCTTTTTTTTGCAAGAAATGGATGGATCAGATATGCTATATGGAGCAGTAAATGGTAGAATGTTGAAGCACTACTACTATTTACTTTGACCATTGTACATATATATTGAATATTTTATATTGGATTGGATGTTTTCTTAATAGAGTTGAAGCCTGGAGAGAAGGCCTTAAGCTTTAAGAGGTAAAATATCATAAGTATGAATAATTACAGAAATTAGAAGATACTTACAAGGTCACCTCAGTCAAAATTCAAAAGCTACTAGTCATAAAGTTCTTGAAATTTCACCAGGAAATGCCATCCCCATGTGGAGCCACTGTTAGGGTCCTATGATAATAGGGTTCATAATTTTTGAATTGACTATGATAGTATTGTAAATATGTACATACCTTGCTTTCTGCAAGTTGTTTTCCCATATTTGAAAATAATAATAAAAAATGAAAAGAGGGTAAAAGTACTAAAATAAATATCAAACGAATTAGAAAAGAAAAGTTCAAAAAGAATAAGAAGTGGACCCTAAAAGAAAAAAGAAATAAAAATAAGACATGAAAGTGAGCAAGTCAAAATGCCACTACTATTTACTTTCACTGCAAAAATAATGATTATGTGCAGATTGTTCAAAATGCCATAATCTATGATCAGTTAAATAGCTTAATCTTAACTTTTCATGCTTTGAATTTCATGTTTTAGATAGATAATAAAGATATGTCAAACAATTTAAACTTGAAAAATTAGTGGATAGTTAGAGAATAACTGAAGAGATCAATAGTTTAATATGAGCCCTCGGATGAAATAAGGTTAAACTTAGATAGATTTATGCTTTGAAAAGAAAAATGGATTTAGGGTTGCAAGCTTAAATGCACGCATGCAAATGAAGTAAAAAATGTTATAATAATGATGAGTAGGTAGACAACAGTTGTGCAAGGCATGTAATAAAGCATCATCGGGAAAAAATTACTAGTTTCCCCTCCCCCACAATGATCCAGTATTCAAAACCTTCAATTAAAGAGGCTCAGAGCATTTCTCTAACTTCTGTTGGGACCAAACCTAAGGCTTAATAACTGATTGGTTAAAAATACTAAATTCCCTTCATAAAATCCAATTTCCTCAGCATATTCACCCATTTACAAAAACATAAACCCTTTTCCTAAGTAAAATAAATTTTTCTTAGAAAAGTAAAATCCCCTCTTAATTAATTTCATTTTCATCCAAAAACACTCAAAAACCCACAAAATACAATTTGTCCTAAGTTTATGTGTAAAAATGAAAATGGGAAAATTTTATGCTAAAATTCCTATTTTACACTTTTCTTAGTTTATTTCTATATATTTTCATTAATTACATTTCATTTCATATTAGTTTTTTAACGTAAAGTATTAAAAACCTTATAAAACCCCTTCCCGTATATTTTATTAATTCATTTTATTTAAAATACCCAAAATACCCATTATTTAAACATTAACCTATGGTTTATATTACCCATGTGCTAAATATAATTCCCTGCCCTTTTCCCCATAGGTTAAAAACAAAAACATATCATATTATACAAATCCTGCCCCCAATAATTATAAAGAATTTGTAAATATTTCATATGCTATGTAAATACATAACCCGCCTATAAAGTAAAACATTAGTTTTTTATTAAGAAATATGTTTTAATATTAAAATTAACTCTGCCACATAAAAGACGTAGGCCCCATGCCCACATCCGCCGATTAGTTTCCTTATTCAATCACCATCGTTCGCATATATCCTCCCAGATCTGATGATCACCGCACGATATAAAATTTTAACTTGCGCAGTCAATAACCATTTCAAACTTTGCAAAATGGGTTGTTTTGTGCCCTTCTCTCTCCTCCAAGTGGCAACATTAGATTGTATCATATTCGATCCAATGAAAACCATTTACTGCCCAAAGTCCGCGCGATAACCACCTCTGGTTTTCTGCCTTCGACGCCAAAACTACCCCCACTCTGATATGACCGCCATTAAATGAATATATTTTTTTGACCTAAAAACATTATAAAACCTTCATATTACACTTTCAAAGCCATTCTTTGCATTATATCTATGCGTTTATCCTTCCGACTGAGAAATAAAGACCTGTACACTGATTTCACACCTAGAGAACAAGAAAGCCACCACAATTGCTGTCAAGGATTACTGGAAGCTTCAGTTTGACTTACATAGACCTTCATACACCATCAGAACCGATTTGACACCTCGAAAACCAGTTAAAGACCAAAATACCTGCACAAACGGGTATTCTTCAGATAAAACAACCTGTTTATCATTTCGAAAAGGAATTTCTGAGAAATTAAGCTTAGTGAAGCCCATTTACCCAAAGAAAAACCCTCTAGATGCCCAAAAAGAACAAATTCAATATAAAATCTAAGAAACCCCTGTTTCAATACTGCAAATTGGTTTTTAAAGAAAAATTAAATACTTTTAGCCTTTGCAGACCCTGAAAAAACTCGAATTTGCCCAGAAATCCTTTGAAAGTAACCCCAATCCTTCCGTGCCCCATTAAAACCATTTTCATTCCATTCTGTCTAAAAAAATCAAAGGAAACCCTTTTTTCTCATTTCTTGTACCTGTAAGAGTTTGAAGAAAAATTTGAAACCAAATTTGAAGAGTTGAATCCAAGAAAAAGCCAGTTTATGGTTATTTTTGTTTAAATAACCTCTGTCGAAGTCAAAAACATGTCTGTAAACAATTTAAACTTAGAGAAGAGTCCAAAAAAAGCTAAAATAAAGAGTTTCCAATATCCAGAAAGTTCAAAGATGTCAAAATCAAACCCAACAGTAAATTCCAAGACTGCAATTGTTGTAAATCCTCTACAAGCTCCTATTGTAGACATTGAACATACAACCTTAGTAGATGTGGATTATAAAATAGCAGACCTAGTGGTAGAATTTAATTTGTTTGACCTCCACTGCTGAAGATATGAAAAGTCATTAGATTACGTTGAATAAGTCCAAATTTGGGAGTCAAACCTACCTAAATATGTTGTTCCACTCACTCGTCAATGTCCAGCGGTTATTAGGATGTGTTGGACCTATTATTCACCTCAACAAAGAGTAATGGTAAATGCAAATAAATAAGTATTTTTTACAATTACTATTGAGTCTATAAACTAGATGCTACAACTCAAACCAAATCCCAAAGTTGTTCCTTTCTGAATAGAAGCACTCACAAAGCTTTACGTTGGTTTGGAATTTCCCAAAAGGTTCCAAATTTTTCAAGTGTTCATGCCTTTACATGTTGAAATTCCACAAATCAACCCTCCTTATTCTAGTTCAAAATTTCCTGAAGGGTCTAGGCATGTCATATCCATGTTGTCACTTATCCTAGGGTATTTTACAAATGAGCATAAAAATGAGTCAATCCTAGGTTTTCTATCTACTTTTGCACTAGGACAGCCTCCTTCTGTCATTTTCAATTATGATGAATACATAACTGATAATATCCATGATCAACTTGTCAAATTTCCAACTGGAGGAGTATTTAGATATACATCCTTTATTTTCCATATGTTCTTATATTTCCAGGTAGACAAGTTCCTTATAACACTTCAAAAGCTTAATATTGAAGAGAACCCACTTTCAACCTTCTTTTGGACTTCTTTGATCAGAAAAGAGTCCACACGGTTCAGTTATGAAGAGTTTACAAATTACTTTGTTCACCCATTGATAAATATGTTAACAAACACAGTACAACCAATAATAAATGATGAGATAAAGAAATTTCTATAGCTATCAAAGCAAACTAGAACTGGAGATTGGTACTTATATCAGAAAGATATAGAAATAAGAGTTTTTGGGTCAAATATTTTACCTTATAAACTACCTAAGTATGTGCCAATGAGAGTTTTTACCTTGGAGTATATCAGACAAATCTTAAATTCAGATTCTATTAACTTCCTAGCAGCCAAAAATATGACCCAATTTAAGTTGAAGAATCAGGTAGGACCTTTTATTTTTAATCACAAATATGTAGGACAAGAAGCAGCAAAAAAATTGCTTGAGTACAGATTTGAAGAAATATTCTCATGGAATTATGATCCACAGGGAATACTAAGTAAAATGAGGGTGAAGTGCAAACTAACACCTTATATTCATGAAAAAAGACCAGAGATTGAACGATATGTCAATCAAACAGAGTGGCTAGAAAATACCTTGGTAGAAGCAGTTAAATAGGGTGATACTAGTCACACCTTGCAAACTACAAATCAATGAGATAAAGCTAATAAAATAGGTAGAGAAGAAGGTAGCTATACTGCTGAGACAACAATTGAAACTAGGTTTAAATTCAGATACAATAAAAATCCTAAGATCACTCCAGTTGATAAAGAGAAAGTGACCATAGAAGTGGAAGATACAGATGTTCCAGAGACAAACACAGATGCTACTACAATCATTACAAATGAGCCAGCCAAAGAGATTCTAAATGAATACATCCTGATAATTTCAATACATAAGTAATAGAGAAGCATTAGAGTATGGAAGCATCCTCCTCACAGCCAGCAGAAGAAAAAGATATTGACATCAGAGAGAAATATAAGCAGACTAAGACAAAGAATGAAGAAATAAAAAATGAGATCTATTCTCACTATTTGAAACAAACACCAGGTATCCAGAACAGAACTCTATCAGCTTTTGATTATTCAAACAAGAAGTTGATTATATGAGTGCTTCAACCAACAGTCAGGACTCACAAAACAGTGGCAGATTACAAAAAGGTTGACCTTGAAGTGCCTACAAAAATTATCCATGCTCTAGATCAAATTGAATTTCATAGGAAAACTTTTGAGATGTTATATTCTACCATAACTATAAAGGCTATGAGTGTCCAAAATCTCTAGAACATAATAATAAACATGAGACATCAAATGAAAGTTGACAAGGCTTCTTTATATGCTAAAGATCTTAGAAGTAAGTCTTTAGAAGAGTTGGTTATCCAAGTAGGATATGATCCTGCCAAAGTCAAAGCTGAAGAGTTAGTGAAGAAAAATAATGTTGATATTGTAGTAGTTAGGAAACAACTCAACCTTCCACCAACTGAATATCCACAAGCTAAAGAAATTGTGCAAGAAGAAAGTCAGAAAGATGATATGATGAAATTAATTTTACAATTAACAGGACAGATAAAAGAGATGGAAATCCAAATGGACAAGCTTGTCCATGAGAGAGAAATTAAAAAAGCTCAGGAAACTCCTTTTATTGATTCCCATGGTTACTATAGTTGTGCCTTCAACTATGGCAGAAGCGTTGGCACCAAAAGTACCACTGGCTACTGCAATGCTAGTAACTTCATCCACTACTTCAGCCACAAAATCTTCTACCACAACAGCTCAACATTCTGATGAGACTATTAAACTAGTTAAAGCCATGGAAGAAATGACACTTCAAACCAATGAAATCAAAATATTGAAGAGAGTAATTGAATATCATGAAGACACTAATAAGCTTTCCCAAATCAATGCTAAAACTCAGGAACAAAGGGCTAATAGGTTAAATGTTGAATTGGGGAATCTACAAAAGGATTTAACCTTGAAAGAGCGAATATATTATGTGAAGAATCAATTATGGATTAAAATCATTGAATCTATAAATGATGTTTGGCCTTCAATACAGGTAATTTATGAGCAAAAATATATGATAAAGGAAGCAAAAGAAGAAATTCAGAAAGCAAAGGAGGAACTAGGTGCCAAACCTGAACAGGCCCTAGAATTAATCAAAATTTTCAATTGCAAGAGAAAGAAAGAACTTGAAGAGATATAAATTACTGATAGAATAGAGACAATCCTTGAAATAAGGAAAGTCATTTCAAAGAATAATTTGATGAAGCAACTTGAAGAAAAATGTAAAAACATGAACATAGCTATATCCAAGTTTATGGTTAAGTTTGAGATCCTGAGGCAAAGAGGTTTGCCTAACATCCTGGTTATTAAGATAAACTCATGCCACAAGAGGAATACAACAAGAAGATTGGAGATTATGCAAAAGAGGACTACAACATCTGTTATTAGTTGCACTATATGTGATTTCTGGGTTATGTCTGTATGTTGAATACTACTAGTTAATTTATGCACACATGGATGCGATGCTTTAGAAAGTAATTAATGCATAAATTTGGCTATGTTTTGTCACCTTGCTTCTATTAACTGGCTTATCTTATGATTTACAGGCTTCACAAAAATTATTCAGTCAAGTATATTGTTAAGGGTTTTCTGGGTTAATGCTTCATCATCGCAGGCCTGCTAGATCTGAAGGTGCCCACTTCAAATAAATTTCTCTCTCTCAAGGTGTGGAAACCTGGTTCCAACACCCTCCCATACTACTTCAGGTGAGACCTTGACCTATGCAAGCAATCCATTTCCGAAAGGGCGACTAGTACAGGGGTTTATTGATAAACCTTAAATTTGAACCTGGGTCACGATCCCTCAAACCAAAAGCCCATCATAATATGTTTTATAATTTGATACATGGAATACCTGCTAAGGCGAAGGGAGACCAACCCTTTAGCCTAAAGTGGGATGTTTTTAAACCCCTAGTGAATGTGTTCTTGGATTTCTCTCTATCGTTGGAACAATCTGGTAACCAAAAAATGAGTATTATCCTTCATTGTGTGGAGATTTACCACACTAAAACTTGGGTTTGGGTATTTAAAAACAAAAAAAACTGGATATTTCCAAAACAAATTCAAGGAAACAATCTCTTTTTGAAGAAAAAGTAACAAGGAAGATAATTATAAGATATGTAAATATTGTAACAAAAAAATTTGTGTCATATATAAGCCATAAGTGATGTTACAACTGTAAAAATAACACATGAACATTACATCACAATAATAATAAGAAATTACTTAAGAAAATAAAGGGATGAATGTTAGAAGTTAGATGTGAGAATGTAATCTTATTAATAATCCAATTAAACAATTAAAAACCACCACAAGGTACAATAATAATATTAGAAAAAATAAATAAGTTGTACAATTTATTACGAGTATATACGTATTGAAAATGTAATAGACATCATGTTCTATCAATGAAACCACATCAACGAAGGCATGCATCAATTTGAAAAAAATTGACAACTAATCCACATCGCAAATTACATTGGTTAAATTCAATCATTGAATCTATGTATCATGCAATTCTTATCATTATTACAAAATGGATAATTAGTTACTAAAAATATGACTAAAATCTTCATATAAATGACCAATTTTTAGTGGCTGATCAATTGTGGCTAAATTATTGTATCTTATAATGTGACCAACTTTTAGTCGTATTTAGCTTACTCATTAATTGGTTGTCTCAAATTTATCATGTAGTAGTATATTTGGTCATAAAATTGACCATTAATTTAGTCATTAGTTTTCACAATTAATGACCAAATACACAAAAAAATATACTACTATATGATCACTCGATAAAACCAGTTAATGACCAAATAAATATAGCCAAAATGTTTTCCGCGTTATAAAATACTGTAAATTAGCTACTAATAGTCATATATATGCAAATTTTGTCATCATTTGAAACCAGTTAATGACCAAATAAATTAAACTAAATTTGGTCGTGTTATAAGATATTATAAATTAACTACGCCTAGTAGTCATATATATGCAAAATTTAGTCATCATTTGTAATCACAAATTTATCATTTACAATAGTCATTTTTCTTCCTTTTGGTAGTTTCATATTCATTATATAAATGACTAATTTAGAAGTTTATATTAATTTCATTCACTTTCATTAATAGTCATTATAAACAACTAATTTAGTCATTGTATATTCATTTTATTTGTGCTTATCTTTAAAAAATATAGATTACTAGTTTACACTATTACAAAAAGAGAGACTAGTGACTACATGTCTAAAAACATTAGTCACAACAATTATCTCAAGTGAATTACTACTAAATTTGAGTAATTTTAATTGAACCAACTAAAAATGACTAATTTATTCTAGGGATAAAATATATGACTAGATAATAAGTGACCTAACTAAAACTAACTGACTTAAATGATTAATTTAGTCAAGGACTAAGATATATGACTAGATAATAAGTGAAAAAAATAAGAAAGATTAATGTGAACGACTATTATAACTATTGTTATGATATTATTTGCATTTATTTAAACCATTATATCTAACATTATTCATATGAATAAAAAAAATCATAGGTCACCCAAATATAGTACAAATACAATCACATAGGTAGAATAGTAATTCATTATAATAATAACATGCATGGTATTACATAACTCTAATGTGGAGCGAACATAAAAAAATGATAACAAATTCAATCCCCATTAAAACTTCTCCCTAATATTGAATCTATTTAGGTACCTTACAAACCTCTCATATATAGGAAACTATAGTGGCTTCAAAAGACTCAAAATTATAATAGATAATCCACTAACTATACTCCACTCAATAGAAAAATAGAGTATAAAAGAGTCGATTTCTTTGGATAAATACCCAAATTATCCAAAAAACTAAGGGAAAAGAATATATAAGATGAATCAACCTTATATACTCAACCTTCAATGTTGACACACAAATATAATATAAAATAGTATTTTTTCTTTAGATAAATACATAAATTATCTAAAAAAGACTAAGTGAAAAACATATATGAGATAACTACTTAACCTTATGTACTCAATACTCTATGCTTAATTTGTTCAACCTTCTACATGTTTACTTCTTCTACAAATTCATATTTTTTCAAATTTTGTTAAGCTTTTCTCTATACTAAATAAAAAATAATCCACAAAAATGCGTCAACCATGCCTTCCCTTCGCCCTGAAGTTTATTTTATGCTTCATATATGTCCTACTCTTTATGATCAATATTTAAGTCACTTGAAAAAAAAACATAGACATTTCCTATCAAAATATCAAAAGAAATTATATATCAAAATTTTTCATTTTTCTTGTGTTAGAGGGTTTGTTCAGGGAAGGAGGAGGAAGGGCATGATTGTGCTGACACATATATAATCCGATACATTTTGTTTAAGTTAATAATTTTCATCCTTAGTTCTTCTAATCATGTTGATTTCATTCCACAGAATAATTTGCACAAGATTGGCCACACTCTTGGGTGATGGAGAGTCCTCAATCCCTCCATCTCTCTTTGTAACTTCAAAATATTTCCAAACAAGAGGTTGTATGTTCTGGATTTCATGGAGGAAGATGAAGATTAAGGTGTGGGTGAGAATGGATGCACCAATGAAGACGAAAAGTGTCTTTCTTATCCCAAACTAAACAAAGAAAATAAGTGGAAAAGAGAGCAATAATGTGTTGATTTCGACAATAAAATCAAATTTCATAATACCATATGAAGTAGAGGTCACTAGCCAGATGCTCCAGGACAGATGGATTGTGATGATTAGTCATCCCTAAAAATTCTAGACACCCAAAAAGGACCTTGGAGTGGCCTTGACTCCAGGTTTCTGAGGGTCCAAAATTAAATAAATGTGATGCCGAGGAAATGGAAATGGACTTAGAAAATCATGATTGAAGCTCTGTGTGAGAGTATAAGCTTCCAAAGGCTACTAAACCCACTCAAGACGTATATAACTAAATTTTGTTTTTATTGTTTGATTATAGGTTTATTATTTAATAATAGGAATTACTGCAAGAAAATTTCCCCATGACGAACTTCCATCGGCTTAGGTGCCAAGTATGAATGTTATATCTAGGTAAATATTTTATTTCTAATGTGAATTAGATGATAGGAGTAATATTTATCTTATAATGTGAGTTATACGATTAGAAGTACTATGTAACCATTCTTGTTAACAGTCCAAGGGCAAATACAATTGTGACATATTCATCAATGATCCAATAGGAGAAAGACAAGATATTGTAGTTTTATCATTATGTCATCAAAATAAAAATGTGTTACATAGGTAGTAGCAATTCCAATGGAAAATAGAAATAATAAATACAAAATTAAAATAACTACAAGCCTCAAGGAAGTAGGTATCTCATGATTCATCAACATTCATCATTAAAATCAACATGACTATACTCATCATCATGGTCACCACTTCTCTCCTCTACTGCATCCTCCTCCTCTGTATCCAATGTCATCTCTACATCTGCTGGAGTGGAGGATGACCCCTCTACAATATCACCATCATCAAAAGTGACATACTCTAGAAATGGCTCATTAAGATCCAAGTTGGAAAATTCCAACTCAACACTGTTTTCCAAACCCATATCCTCAGGAAAGACATCCCACATCTTTGTCTTTCCCTTCAACCACCCATCCCTCTATCTGTGAATAAGATGAAGGTTGGTGTGCACATACACCAGTGTATCTCCCCTAGACTACTCAAGATTTATTTTCTTCACACTATAAAAATTCACATATATGCTCTAATTCCTCTCACAACAAGAGGATGAATTCCCATGAGAGAGGAGCCTCATGTCTTAGTATTGTAGAGGAGGGCTTCTTGCCCCATGAGTTTCCCACCAAGAATAGGGCTTCTTATCTCCCCTGTCCCTAATCACATCATGTCCCAAAAATCATGTTGTAGTATGTCACACCATTTAACCACTCATGGTTGTAGTATTTTGGGTTCAATGAGTGAACCAAAAAATGTAAAGGTGTGGAATTCTTGTCCCATATGCTGACAAGAATATCCTATATGGTGGTGAAGAAGGCCTTTGATGATGTCTCATACTCGGGGCACTCACTCTATAAAATAATTCTCCTCATAGACTCAATCATGGAATCCCATCCCTCATAAACCTCTCCTAGGATGGATTGGTCTATATCTGCAAATTAAAGAAAATAAATGATAGGGTCCATGATCTGAATAAGTAGATTTACCCTCTCCCAGCAAGCATCATCTAACACTATGTCCTTCACTCTTTTTTAGGTTGCTTGATCCGTCTTTCTCCAAAAATACCAAAATTTTTAAATAAATATGGCCCCAAGAATGGTCTTGACCTCCCTCAACCTCTTGAAGATGATGAATGAAGAGGAAAAACATGTATCCACAATCTTCAACAATGATAGATTGGTGTACTCCTTGTAGATACTAGAGGGCATTTGTATGATTTTGTACAAAGTTGTAGGTACGTCGTGCATCCTCAATAATGCTTCCAACCAAAAGCACATCGAAATTAATAGATTTAAGCACTAAGTTCAATGAATGTACAATCAAATGTGTCGAGGATACTTATGGATATTTAGATTCCACAATCATGCTAGCAGCCTTGCAAACATTTTCATTATTTGTAATGATTTTCACACAAGAATCAACGCCTACATCTTAATTAACTTTAATAAAGAAATCACCCATATATTTTGCATCCTTGTATTATCCAAGTGCATCCACTCATTTCAAGAAAACTAGATCATTCAAGGAAGACACCATGAATTTGATGAGTGGCTGTCATGTTGGATCCGTCCATCCATCAGAAACAATGCTAACCCCATATGTTCGCCATGCTGATTTAATAGGCTCAAGCAATTTTTTCCACCTATTTCTTTTCCTTCGTCAATAATGGGGTTCTAAGATTGTCTGACCTAGGAGGCACCTACCCTGATGGAGCACCTTGATTTAGAGCTCGACACATCTCAATAAATAGATTTGAGCATGAAAAATTAAAGGATGTGAAGTTATGATAGAAAATAAATGTAATGGTGAGATCAAGCTCTTCCCGTTTCTCTTTCTGAAAAATCTTGTCCATTGAACCAAGTGAAAATAAATTTCGTTTTGCTACTTGTCCCCAACCAGAAATCTCAAATGGGAATTTGTTGTTGATTTTCCTTAAGAATGAAGGTCATCATTCTTATTTTTTTGGGATTTTTCAACCACATTTTCCACACTGAAATTGGCATGTCTTTCCATTTCGTTCCTCTTTGCTAAAGACACTTTTGTACAAGATGAAATTACACAACTTGGTAAAGCCAACAAATGGGCTTTCACATGGGAATATGTGCTGAAGAAATGATTGTTGCAATAGTTGTATTTCCAAGAAACATTGCCTCCTCACTTTATCTTGTTGCATGGTCCTTTGTCTCTTGTGACATATTTCCACAATGTATATTTATTATCTTGAGGTTGTTGTTTCCCCTCAACATTTGAAGTTGTTGTTGTATGCCCTCTTCCAATAGAAGAACACTTACATACCCTGATGAAATTGGAACAGGAGTAGCGTCGCCAATGGGGACATTCTTCCACTTCCTTTGACCCTTCCCTATTGCCATTGATTGATCCATGAATGTTGTAAACAAATAAACAAAATATGCACAAATTTGTAAAATAAATGCACATCCAAACTGCTGTAATAAAAAGTCAAAATAAATAGAGAGAAAATCACTTACATGTTGCTTGAATCTCCTTGAAATTTCTCCCATACAATTTTATCCTTGCTCTCACACACCCACAACAAACCCACAGCCAAGAGAAAAGGTTATTATGGAAATTGAATGGATAAATCACCTTTTAATGTCGTGTGAAGGTCCCTTTATCGGGATTCGTGTTCCAGAATCGGGACACGATCTGAACATGGTCTAGACATGATCGTCTCTTGATAAAAAATGATTAGAAGGAAATGAATCCAAACAAATCATGTCTGATTCACCCAATTCGAGACACTAGAGGGGTGGAAAACGAATCTGGTTTCTTAGTAAATAATTGATTGTTGAGCATTATAATTATTAATAAATTATTTTGAATGTAAAATCCACTGATTTTTATTATTTACTCATTGTGAGTGATATTTTTGTTTATTATCATGAATAATCATGCGAGGCCTCAAAATAATCTATGTTATAAGCATAAATAAAATTTAGTAACAGATGATAAACAAGTCAACATTGTGGATATTTTTACTTTGCCAAAATAGATGATATCACAAATAACCAATCCATACATGAAAACAATCACAATTTCAATAAGCACACACTTTTTCAGTGGTGTTGCACTCTCATAACAAATTATTAGTAAGAAAAAATATCCTAGACATCACTCATGCAAATTTTTTTAACTGCATAATCTCGGCAACATATCTATTGAGTCAAATGGAGTTCATGTCCAAATAATTGTAGAAATTTAAGAGGAAAGGTATTTTTGTGGACCGAGTTTCTATTATCTTCCTGAATTATGTATCTTGCATCTATATGGTTGACTTACTTCTATTTTACACGCATTTCTTAACATGGAATAGACCAAAAACATGTTCCCTATGAACACATCATTACATGATAACTCCACTAACCATTTATCAAATAAATTTTAGTTGACAAGGATCTAGGTTCTTTCTAAATATCGTTTCGATTGTTTCAGAGGCTAGATTATTTCCATCAACCCTCAAGAATGCAGCAATGAGAGCACTGTAACTCATAGTACTTGGATCATATCCTTAACTGGTTATTTTGAATCATGTAAATGTGTCATTTATCTCAACAAGTGACTGTTAATTCTCCATGAATTCAAAATTATAGAAATCAATCTATAGAACAAGAACTCTCATTTTTAGAAGCCTCAACTCAACACATTTTACCTCCCTGAAAATATTTTATCATTTTTTTTGTGTTGTCCACTGTACCCCTGTTTTAAATTTAAAAGAATCGATAAAAAGTTATTTGTATAATGTTTGATTTGCTGAAAACCCATATTGAACAAGTCGTTGGTCTAGGAAAGTAAAATAAGTTGCATCTAACATGAGTTTATATCTGGATTATGTTGAGAAATCCAAAGTGTGGAAAGTTAATGGATTTCTCTTATTATGAAATTATCTTGTAATGGTTCATTTTTATTATTATTTCTTTTGATTTATATTTTATTATCATCAATCCTATTGTCAAGCAACAAATAGAAGATGACATAAGATGTATGCACACAACCAGGGAAAAACCCCACTCTAGGGGAAAAAACGATCAAGAACTCATCCTTCACTAGATTCGAAATAAGATGAGACAACCAAGACCCTCACATCCTAGACCCAAAAACTCCATCAATTCAACCTAGCGTTTTTTTTCTTCAGTTCTTAGTTCTGTGAGTAGTATCTCTCCACAGGCAGCTCCGCCATTATCACTAATCTGACGTTATCAATGCTTCAACCCTTATACATATCAATTCTTTGACCATACACATATCACTAACTGTGACTATGAATTCACCAAAAAAATATGAACCTAGTCTCTGAAGTTGACCTGAAATGTCTTCTTGTGGTATGTCGAAGCTATGTCACTTGATTTCATCGAAAAACTTATCTCTCTTTTGAGTGAAGTTGCATTTATTCTTGGTTGAGGTTTCACAGATCCTTATTCTCTGAAAGGATTTGAACTTATCTTACTAAGGTATACTGGAATATATTACTGTGACATCCAAATTTCCTTATGAGATATTGCACTAAACTTACACATGAAATCCACACTTGATTTTGTGGTCTTCGTGAATTATTTTCTCTGAAACTGATCTAAAATCCTTCATTATAATGTGCCTTCACCAAAATTCTACACACTCATTCTCTAAAATGACCCGACCTGGCTCACTGTGATTACGATAAACTTCATATCTGAAATACTGAAACTTTCTTCTATAATTTTTTCGAACTATGTCTCTGTATTGTGGAGCGAAGTTTACCCTCCTATTTATATTTGATTTCCATAGTAATAAGCCGACCTGAAATTTTTTGTGAAGCCTAATTTTCGAGGAGTTTATTAGGTGAAGTTGACTTGTAGATAATTAATTTGAAGGCCGACATGCAAGGAGACTTGATGCAACAATATTTTACCAAAAAAAATTTGAATTTGACTCAAACACGCAATCCTAAAGCCTATAAGGGAGGCTTGACCTAAGACAATTGACCCAAAAATTAAGGGCCATGATTTAACAAGTCAATTAAATTAATAATAAATTTTATTTTTCTTTCTTTTGAAAAATATATTACATTTTGACTTAAGTACAATTATGAAGATTGAACCTAGTTACATTCTTCAACACTCCTTCTTAACTAGGGAGGTATTCATATTTACATATAAATATAGAAGTACATGGAAGATCTCAAAACACATAATCTACGAATAAGTTTAGGCACCACAATGCCATGGACTAGATTCTTGACCAGGGAAATATATCCAAGGTCTCTCAATAGTTTAGGCACCGCACTTCCATGGAATAGATCCCCAATGAGGGAAATCTATCGAAGGTCTCTCAACAATTTAGGCACCGAAATGCCAGGGACTAGATTCCTAACCATGGAAATCTATCTAAATGGGACTAATATGGGCTAAATCTTCCAACCTCTCTAGGTACCATCATGCTTACTTAATAATCATCAACCCAGGGATTCAGGTGTGTATCTGAGGTTTGAGCTCTATGAACAACACCACTCTCCCTACTTTAGGACCTAGACATCAACATAAAGTGTCGACCATATGTCCTCCTAGGAAATGCTTCACTCACAAATCCTCAAAACAAATCTCTCCCAATAAAACTTACTAGTAACCAACAAGCTATCAAATATTTGAGAGATTTACCTGAACAAACACAACTCCAATCAATAGTACATTTTCAAATGTACATAATCAAATACAAACCTTTCAGTTTTTTCTAGATGTTGCTTCTCAACTTATCACAGTAGGACTATTAACCAAATCTTTGACAAAATATTCCTATTTTCCTTTCCTACTTTACATGCAACAACTTACTATTCAAAATGCATTCTCCAATAAAGACTGTGATATTCCATCCCTCTCAACCAAGGAGATTTCTTCTATATAGACCACCTTTTAACTTAGGGAGATCAAATTATTCTTATGACATTGGACAATATTTCATGGCTTCCATCCTTCTCATCATGCTTCTCATATCAATTTCTCTTATAGACATCTTCACCATCTTGAAAATGATTTACCTGCATAATTTAGATAGCAAGTACAACCAAATCTATAGAAGCATGAAGTTAGCCATAACAAAATATTATAATACCAGAAGCATTAGAATTTACAAACATAATGAACAAGAGACTATAATTAAATACTTCAACTTGTTGCCCAAGTGTTGTTACAAGCCCTACATCACATAAATATCTAAATCAAAATATCAATATTATTATATCTAGGGTCTTAACATTACTTTCAATGACATGAAAAGTCCTTTCAAATAGAAAACCCTATAAAAAAATAAGATTAAGGAATCTAATAATTTTCATAATTCATATGTTACACTTCCTACTAGGATTTTATGTAAACCCTATATTTCATATATGAGCTCCAATAATCAACCACAACTTAATAAACAACATGAATAGCTTCTACTAGGGTTTGATTTAAACTCTCGATTTTCCATCTACAAATTCTTTGCAACCGCAATATAGATTCATAGATTCCACATTGTTATATTTGAAAGATTTAACTACTGCTAGGGTTTCACTGTAAAACCCTCGATTTATCAAAAAATATCGTCCTAGGATGTCAAGCTTTAAATAGGGCTTGTTTCCAAACCCTGGGAATCATGACCATTAATATTTAGGTCAACACACGTGAATATATAGGACTTAATCATCAAATATAGGCACATCATATCTCAAAAAATATTAATATATTAGACATATACTGACCTAGACTAGGCTAGGGTTTCGACCAAATAGACACATATATCCTATGACTTTAATAACAAGGCTTATAGACCCAACCAAACCATAAATATCTATGGTTTTATAATATAGCAAAGAAAACCCTACTATGCCAAAAATTCAAAAGTTTTGGATATTAAACAAAATCATTCAACACTAAGAAGTTAGGGTTTTCATGATCATACGAAAAACCCAAACATGACATCATCATAAAAAAATTCAAATAAAATTTCCCAATAACCCTAAGAAGGCTAGGGTTTGGCATATTATCGTTAGCATACCCTTAAGTTATGGTTTTCCAGAGAACCTTTCTAGTATTATTTATAAAAATAATCAAAGATATGAGGAGGGTAGATTTATCTAATGATGAATCACCCAATTAAGAATATTTACGATTCAAGATAGATACACACAAAAATGTTAGTAACGTAGAATGGATTACCAAAGATAATGTTTATGAAGAGAAGAAAGCTTATGGTCTAAGACATACCTTTGTTTCCTAACAAACCTTGTAAGGATTCCTTGAAGTGTTCTCTTTGTATTAAGCCATGATATTGTATACCTGTAATAAATAGTTTCAAGAAAAACATGTGACACGAATAACATGATACAATTTCTCAAGTTATATCTTATATATAACCATGGGATATGGAATCATATGACATAGAAAATCAAGTTATTTCTTCTTCCAATCAATATTAAGACTTTTCTAGATTAATTGTAAACCCTAGAAGATAAGGATTAAGGTTCTAATATAAATTTTTTTGTACGTTATCTACGAGTTACAATATTTATCCTAAACTATAGCTATAAACAAGGATTATATGAACCATTTGAGATTAGATATATTGAAAATGTAAAATCTTGTGAACATACGTACCTTTTGTTTCCATACCTCTGGTTTGATAACCCATTAGTGTTGTTGTATATTCATATTGTTAAGTAAGGAATAATGACAATACTTACTTCATTTCCTTAATTTGGTTACTTTTTCTTGTACTATCATCTCAGATTCTCATAAATCTAATTTGCTCCATTTACTTGTGATTTTCCACTTCCTTGTGATTTATTTTTCCATAGGATAGACTTCGGTTTCCTTTTATAGTTTTCAAATGAATTCTTTTAGATATTGGATAATAATGATGATAATTTCAGACTTGAATCACCTCATAGGAGTAACTTGGACTTTAAACTATTATTCAAGTGTAGGAGGAATGTTGTTGTGCTTGTAGCATGTTGGTGATAATGATGAGCTCCTGCTCAAACCTTAAATGATGAACTTATACACGTAGTGAAGGTTCCCTCAAATTGTATATCTCAACTAAGGAGGCTTTTGACCTTTGTTTTCCTTGGATGCTTCGATCTACTATTGAAAATGATTTCAATCTTAGATAGTGACTTTTCTTCAATTCCAAAACCTTCTTGCCAATAAGGTGGTTGTCAACCTTCTTTCACCATGTCTTTGATTCCATGTTGAGAATTCCAAACTATGGTGAGTTAATTGATTTCTCTTATTATGGAATTATCTTGCAATGTTTCGTTTTATTATTATTTCTTTCAATTTATATTTTCTTATCATCAAGACTAATGCCAAGCAATAAATAGAATATGACACAAGATGTAGGGACACATCCAGGGTAAAACCCCACTCTAGGGGAAAACCCAATCAAGAATTAATCCTTCAGTAGATTCAAAACAAGATGAGACGACCAAGACCCTGACAACCTAGAACCAATACTTCCTCCATCAAGACAACCTTGCATTTTCTTCTTCAGTTCTTAATTCAGTGAGTAGAAGCTCTCCATAAGAAACTCCAAAGTTATCATTACTCCAACCTTATCAATTCTTCATCCTTTATGCATATCAATTCTTCTACCATATACATATGACTAAGTGTGACTATGAATTCACTGAAAAACTATGAACCCAATCTCTAAAGCTGATCTAAAATGTTTCCTTGTGGTATGCCGAAACTATGTCACTTGATTTCACCAAAAAACTTCTCTATAATTTGAGTGAAGTTACATCTCTTCTTTACTGAGGTTTCAACGATCCTTATTCTTTGAAAGGATGTGAAATTATCTTACTAAGGTATATTGATATATATTACTGTGACATATGAATTTCCTTCTGATATTTTGCACTGAACTTACACCTGTAATCCACACTTTCTTCCGTGGTATTCATGAATTATTTTCTCTGAAACTAATCCAAACTCCTTCATTATACTGTTTTTCACCAAAATTATACACACTCATTCTGTCATTGATTTTTCAAAAGTTTAATTTATTTTTCAATTTTATGTGGACTAGAGCTCTTATGAACATATGTCATAATCCTAATATTTTCCTTTTAAATACCCCACTACCAAGATGGGAAAAAACCCCTAGTCCAGTCTTTGAAAAAAGTGTATTGTGTCTCATTTTCCCTCTATAAAATTCCAGAAGAAATAATTATCAGCATGATTTTATCTTTAAAACAATCAAAAGTATCCGATTTTGTGGTTTTGAACATTTCATTAGTGATAACAATCTACCTCTCAAAACTAACAACTAGGGAATTTATCTCTAGAATATAAGGTGTTTCATTTATTTTATCCAAAATCATGCACTCATCCTCCATTTCCCCTCAACATAGATGCTATTATGAAAAATAGCCATAATTCATTGACCAAGTTTTTTTTTCTTTTTTATTTCGAAACCACACTCCAAGGGAATCCGTTGGAATCAGTGTTTCCTTTTCTAACATTGCCCTGGCCACTTCATAGTATCATACCTCCTACTAGAAGTGGGGCTCTTTCAGATTTAACATACTAGAAGAAAATTCTCAACTTGTATAATTTTCAATGTAAAGAAATTCTACATTTAGCCCCTCCAGATATTTGAAAAATACTAGCATTATGCCTTCATCCTTCAAATAAATGCAACATTGAATGCACCGTTGAGGACACAAACCACCTTTCTAGAAAAACAATTAGTTTTGAGAAGCACATAGAGATGGGCTCCATACGTTATCACCAAAATATACCAACATATCCATAGTTTTACTCTTGCAAGTATACAAAAATGCTTTCTACCTTGATGTTGAGTCCCTCCCCATGGGGGCCTAGGGGCCTAGGTTCATATGATGGTCATTTTAGCTTCTATGGAATAGGACTTCCATAGTTCCCCTATTCTCTAAATGATGTAACTATAATCAATTCTATAATACTTAATTATTTTTTGAGATAATTAACAACCATTTAAAAATAAAAAAAAACTCTACATCAATAATCATGGACATGCACACTTCTTGGTGGTTTCCAACAACAACTCTTTGATGTAAAATAATAGGGCATTATTGCAACAATCTCTCAACAGACTACAAACAATAATAAATGTGTCACAATGACAGTGCATCAGGTTGCAGTCTAAACCTGATTTGAAGCACTTGTCACCAAAATTACATAGGTTCATACTCAATGAACATGCTCCAAAGAAAAGTAAAAACATGTAAAATAAAAGAGTGTGTGCAATGTGTTGAGAGATAACCTATAAAATGTATTTATTTCAGTCATTCATATAAAAAAAGGCAGCTCAATGATAGTAAAAAAGTTGGCCTAACTCATGGAACATGACCTACGACAGAGGATTCGCTTGTGTGACTTTGTTTTCATTTTACCCATTTCTAGAGAAAATAACTTTAGAAAGTATTTAAAATATATTGAAGAGACACAATGAAAGATATGATGTCAGAAATAACCACATTTAGTACTATTTTCCACTTATGAATCACATGCATGCAACCTATGTTGTAATCAAATTGTTGAGCCCCAACAAATGTTTTTAGTTATTATTTGTAGCAATTCTCCTTTGAAAAACATTGTACCTACCACATAAATAGAGAAAATAGGGTTGTCCATAAAGATGAAGGTGGATCCAATGCACTCTTGAAATTGGTATTGACTAGTATATCCTACATAATTTTTCTGTTTTTCTTTTCCATTCCCTACATCACTCACAACAAGATCACCTTTTTCCATGATGTTTTTGCTGAGAACAATTTCTACCCTTCTGTTAGCAAGTGGTGATGATTGTGGGGGATTTTGATGATCAAAGTGAAATGTGCCAATAGTTTCATTTAACGGTAAGTTTTTGTGGTAAAACCATTGATACCATGGTTCAAAACTCATTGAGTATATGTCCCATTATGATATCATATCAAGGAGTAGACTTCCCTTATCCAATAGTCTCAACTCTTGCTAAATCATAAATTTATGGTATATGTAGCTTGCAGGCTATTGGATATACTCTTCGTGTTTATACTGGAACTCATGATGTTTGATCCCAGGACTCGCTAGATTAGTCCAAGGAGTTTCTAGTTCACCATTGCTAAAAAAATTATGTGTAGATCTAGGTTGGGTTGACCCGTGAGAAGTACCGTCGGTGTCATAGTTCATTTTTCTTTGTGGATTTAGATGAGACTGTTATGAATTTGGCCAAATTTTCAAGTGACTGAGTAATGGGAATTTATGGCTTCCAGGTTGAATTAAATAATATTCTATTAGAAATATACTCTCTTAGTAAATATTTATACCAAGGATTCAAAGGAGAATAATTGTGTATTTCATACGTCATTTGAAACCATTCCCTATGTAGCTATGAAATAAAATGGGGATTTTTGTTGTATCGAAATCTATGAAATTTTTGTTGAAAGGATTATTGCATTTTCTTGCACAGAGTGTATGTTTTTTGTTGGAAATTGTTGTTTAATTTTCTGGCTGAAGAAAAGGATTTGAAGGCTAGGTCTAACATTTTCAAATGAGCTCATTTCAAAGGATGAATACTTTCACTGTGACTTTCATTCTCACTTATTTTCCAAATTCCTAACTCACAAGGTTAGCGAGGAAAGAGTGAATGAAATGGTTTTGAATCCTTGATATTGAAATTGTGTGCCCTGATATCTCTTGTGATCCTTGTGGGATGAATTCTAGACTCATGATTCAATATATTAAATTTGTGGCTAATCAACTGTTGGTTACTTGGGAATATAGTAAATTCTATAATGTGCAAAATCCATTTTACTCATTCAAGTTGATTTATTTTTAGGGAAGTCTAATTTCTTTGAGGGAAGTGTTAAAGAGTACCATAAGGGATCTGTGATGTCTAGTTTGGGTAACTATTGGCAGTATGATGAAGGTGTTTTCCTTGATGGAAACCCAATTGTAACAAAGTTCACAGATCAGTTCAGAATAACAAAATTATGGAACAAAAGTTTTCATATCAGAATTAGAAGTTTTATGAAGGTGAATATTTGAAGATCTATACGTGAGTTCATCAATTCAAAGTTACATATACACGCAAGTAAATAAATTTAAATCCGCGTATATGTTGGCACACTAATTTAACAATACCAAGGGTAAGGAAGAGCTAGATCATTTCTTCATTCATCTTAATAGTCAATCTTGTTCCATAAAATTCACCATGGATTATGAGGTCGATGGTAGCCTTCCCTTCCTTGATTTTCTTATCTCTAGAAAGGATGATGGTTCTTTATCCCATCAAGTTTTTCGAAAGAAAACCCATACTAAGCAATATCTTCACGCTAGTTCTCATCATTTCCCTGCTAAAAAATTAGGCATCCTCAACACCTTAGCCACCAGGGCATTGAGAATCTCTGATAAATCTCACCTTGAGGGAGAAAAGACCCATCTCCTTAGTTTCTTTTGTAAAAATGGTTATAGTAAGTCTCAAGGCCTTAAGGCTTTTCAAGCAGAAAGAGGTCCCTTAGTTAAAAATAAAAATATAAATGAACCTAATCAATGGTCCTGCAATGTAAGGCTTCCTTTCATTCAGGGAACCACTGATAGGATTGCTAGGATCCTTAAGAACATAAGTTTTCTTCTTCCTTCAAGCCCCTTAGCACGATTCGCAGCTCTCTTAAATCGGTTAAAGATCTGGTAAACCCTAGGGATGGAAAAGGTGTCTATATTATTCCTTATTCTTGTGGGACACCTTACATTGGTGAAACAAGTCGATCTATTAACCAAAGGATCAGTGAACATGCTACTAACATTAAGCATGGAAGATCTCACACCTCTGCCGTAGCTGAGGATATGGAAAATACTAACCATCATATATGCATTAAAGAGGCTAAGGTCATAGCTAGGATTGACCATTTCCATCATCGGAAGTTAAGAGGCATTAGAAATTGAAAAAAGACCCATAAATCTCAATAGAGATGACGACTAGAATATAAGCACGCATTGGATCCCTGCCCTATATTTTTAATGGTCAAAATGTTTTTATTTGTTTATTTATTTATCTATTTTTTATTTTTTTTATTTTTTAAGAGAAAGGAGAATAACAGAAATACAAATTTACATATAGTTAAATAAATAAAAATAGTACAATATGATAGGTAATAAATAATTAAATAAATAATAATAATAATTAATTAACTAAATAAAATAAAATATAAATATTTATAAATATATTTTAAATCATTAAACTTTTAAATTAATTAAATAGAACTAGGCATTATAATTTTATTTAATAATTAAGTAAATAATTAAATTAATTAAAATAGAACTAGCAGTTATTAAATTTCATAGTCAAACTAGCCTTTATCCTAACGGCTAGTTTAGCCATTTCTGCATCTATTTAAACTCAACATCCGGATCTGATCTCTCACCTAGTCCTGATGATGAACCACACTGGTTGGTTCGAAACACGTCAACAATGTTCATTTGAATGTGATTATTATCGAAAAAATTCTACATAAATTTACGATGGATCACAGAAGCCAAAATTCCATAAATACCAAGGGTCCTCACCATGGTATTAGCCCACAATATTGAGTGCAATAATGACTATTTGATCTCGTTGAAGAATACCATCGGTACTTGTGTGATTTTGGCTCATGGAATTGGCTAAGGCTCTAACTATATAATGAGGTGAAGATCAAAGTGATAGGTGTGCATGAGTAAGGGTAATGAATGAATAGTTCAATAAAAAGTATATTTCTATGGTATGGGCTATAGTTGATTGATAGATCTCAAATAAAGATGCACTCATGAATACAATGATGGATCAAGATCTCTAGACTTGAAATGACTATGCATTTGCATGATCGGTTTATTATATATTTAGATCTATGGCTTGGCACGTGTTTGTTGTAGTGAAGGGTATGATTTGAGTAAGTTTGAAGTTCTAAAGTATTGCGTAGTCCTTAATTATTCACAGATCTATACGTGGGTTTGACACAAGGAAGGTGCGTATAAACGCAAGTTTGGTTCTGCAGAGTGGCATATATTTTCAGTAATATGTTGAGATCTATACGTAAGTTGGTTGTGGGATAAGTGCGTATATATGTGAATAAGTCTACTGGAATGCACGTATGCAAGCCAAGGTTTTGCTAAAGAATATTGAAGAAAATGTCAAATCAGTTTTGTTGTGTTTTTGTTTTCTGTCAATGATGTCTTGATATAGATCTGGGTTGTTTCAGTATTGATTATGCTGCTAGTTTAAAGATCAGTGATGGGTTGGTTGATTGATGATTCAGTGAATGATTTGGTACATTTATATGTTTCAGTTTGATGTATGGTATTGGGATTAAATGAGTGTATTGGGTCCCTCTGAAAATATGATGAAAAGAGGCCTACAAACAGTGATGTATTGAAGTTGGTGGATCTAATGTGAAAATTTATGAAACATGGTATGCGGTGGTGCTGAGGGTTGGAACCTTTAGTGAGGAAGTCGAATATTCCTTCCAGTAGGAGATGGTCATCATATCATGGGTTTGTAGCTCCCTTCCAGTAGTGGCTGGTAAATGAGAGCAGGGGGTCAAATCTCCCATCTAGTGGTTGCAGGTAAACGAGATCAGGGGGTCAGAGCTCCCTTCTAGTAGTAGCTAGAGAATGAGTGAAGGTAGTAGCCTTCTACATGTGGGTGCCTGCATGATGGTATGATTCTGTGCCAATGAAATATTGTAAGAAGTTTCTATATAATAAATATTGAAGACAAAGATGACATCAACGATGGTTTTCTCCCACATTGGGTTTCCATGTTAAATCCTAGTGTTCAAGTGTGTTGGTTATGTGTGATGATTTATTATGTTTTTACTGAACATGTTTACTTCTTAATAAATGTATGGTGAATGAATGATGCACTGGTCTAAGTAAAGTTACTGAAGATTTATCTGAATTATAAGCTCACTGGGCATACACTAGGTTCCTTAATGAAAGTCGCATACATATGCTAGTTGGCTTAATTAAAGTTGCATACATAATTCAATAAAATTTTATGTGATTTTTAAATACTGTTTCACCCCCCCCCCTCCCCCTCTTAGTATTTTTTCCAACAGTAACATGGAGGAAAACCATGAATTTAAATTGGATGAGGCACCCCTTGACCTAAAGTCACAAGTTCAATTGAAATTTAATGGGTCATTTAGAAACTATATTCTTCCTTACATTTATTCACAATTTCCTCAATTATTTTTTTAAAATTATTTTATTATGAAGACACATATGTTAAAAAGTACTTTATCATTACTACATTATATAAATCTCCTTAAGCTCTAATAATTTCCTATTTTATTAACAAAATACATTCTTTAAGAAATAATTTTGTATAATGATATTAAAGCATTTCCTGAATTTTTGTCAAAATTTACTACATTTAAAATTTCTACATTGTTTTACTAAAAAGAAAAATTTATTCAAAAGTATTTTATTCTTACTACTTTATTCAAAAATTTCACATTGTTATACTGATGCAGACAAGTTGCAAAATAATTAGAGTCTATTTTGGAAATGTGGTTTATGGGTCCACATACACTCCCTTACTCACAACGGATTACAACTTTGTTGTTTATTAAACATACATACACATTGAACCAACAAACTGTTAGTTTAAATAGACCACACATAAACCCAAATCTCTTGCATATACGTAGAACTTCTTACCTGGAGGGTCCCACGACAATATAAACCAATCACAAGTGATCGCACTTCGCAACATTTATGATTTAACTTATTGGTTAAACCTTATTCCTTGCGATCTGTGATATTGCGCAATGCCGAAATGTGCCATTCGCCACTTCGCATCGCATACAAATAACTTACCCTGCGACGGCCTTAACGCTAAATGCTAAACTTTGCGATTTGCAAAATCACTTCTAGTGCAATTTGATCTCCGTCATTGGTCTTTGTAGGATCAAATGGTCCACACTCTGTCTTTGCCCATATACTTTGCATTGCAATATAAATAACTTATCTTGCGAAGTATTAACCAAAAACACTAAATCCTGTGATGTACGAAGCCTTCAGAGTTGCGATGTGATTTCCCACCATTGATTTGTGCAAGATCTAATGGTCCTCGTTGCTACTTGCAAGTTAGATTGCCTTATGCTGTGTGAACAACACAATATCCAATTCAACAGATAAATAGAAACGGACAGCTTAAAACAGATAGCCAAATTAAAATACAAACACTTGGAATTAAAATGGAAATGAAATACACATAGCCAAGCCCTTGGATAGCTAGATTTTACATTTTCTTCTCCTCTGTTTCTAATCCTCTATCACACCTCTCGCACACTTCTCTCACACCTATTCCACTCTCTTCTACTCTACTCTCTCACACCTATTTATGCATATATATATATATACCTAAAGCAGTTTGCTTTGTATTTTATAGGTTTTATGTTGAACTAATCTAACAAACAATTTCCATCCTATCTAAATTCTCTAACTTACTTGGCTTAATCTCCTCGCAGGGAGAAACCAATTTCTATTTTAATCCTAATTAATTTAGCAAATCAAAACAAAATAACTCATCTCATTTAAAACTAAGTGAAATGTTAATAATCAATGTTTCTCCACCTCATGTTAGCCACAACATGTGAACACACAATCACATTGCTGGCTAAATCCGGATGCTCCTGCATCAGACTCCCAGGGAAGAAAATATTGATCCATCAATGTTTTAGGATCTGCACTAGACTTTTGTAGCTCTGATGCTGTCATCCAATTGGCATCTTCCAGTGGGTGTCCCTTCCATTTGACTAGATATTGATAATAGGTTTTCCCCCTGGTCTTCTTTGTTGCTCTTTTCTCCAGAATGGCTTCCACTTCTTTCTTTTTTGTCTTTGGCATATGTTCCTTCCAATTCAAAGTTTGGTCTTCCTCTTCTGTAGATTCTTCTTATAGTTCTTCCTCTGTTCCTTTTTATGGGTACAAATCTGCAACATTAAAGATGGGTGATATCCCAATTCCTACTGGTAATTCAATCTCATATTCATTTGAGGAAAAATTCCTCAAAATTCTACATGGCTCTATTTTTTTCATTTTTAGTTTGTTATAGTCTGGACTGGAAACCTTTCCTTCCTTAATTCAACCATGAATAAATCATCTAATTGAAACTCCCTCTCCATCCTCTTCATATAAAATCTTTGATTATACTTTTGGGTTTTTTCTGTAAGCTCTGCTTGACGTCTTCCTCCAAATTTTGTATCTGTTCTACAAATTCTTCAGCTTTTGCACTCCTTGTCTCTTGTTTTCTCAATCTTTAATTTCATAGACCCCTCTTGGATGCATCCCAAAAACAATATGAAATGGACTCATTCCAGTACTCTGATTAGGAGTATCATTATAGGAAAATTCAGCTTGAGAAAGTGCTAATCCCTATTAATTTGGATTTTTGTAAACCAAACTCCTTAATATATTTCCCAGGCTCTTGTTCACAACTTCATTCTGTCCATCCGTTTGAGGATGATAGGCTGAAATAAAACTGAGGTTTGTACCTACATTCTTCCATAGAATCCTCCAGAAGTTTCCTACGAACTTTGTATCCCTATCTGAAACAATACTCACAGCAATTCCATGTAATCTAATAAATTCATAGAAAAACAATTTAGCAATGTGAGTTGCATCACTAGTTTTCTTACAGGAAATAAAATTTCCCATTTTAGAAAATCTATCTACAACAACAAAGATATAATCATGTCCTCTTTGATTCTTTCGCAATCCTAAGACAAAATCCATGCTGACAATATCCCAAGGTCTATTGGGTATTGGAAATGGCTGATATAACCTAGTGTTTTGACTTCTTCATTTGGCATGTTGAAAAATCCTACACTTCTCAACAAGCTTTTTGATATCAGTTTTCGTTTTTGGCTAATAATAAAAAGAACTTAATGTTGATCAATGTTTGTCATTGATGTCAACCCAAGAAACACCAGGGGTTACCCCAATATTGCATGGGAATTTTGACCTACCAAATTATTATATTCTGTGTCAAGAATGCTTTTGATGGTTTCTACTTGTCGAGATATTTTCGTTGATATATGGCACGCCACATAATTCTTCACGGTTTGAGAGATATTAATGTTTGAAGTTTGTAACCCTAGTTAGTGGGATAAAACCCCATGGTGTTGTGGCATGAGTCATTGAAAAGTCAATAATTAATAATTTTTAAGCTCCTAAAATCCCTCCCACGTTCACTTGTTGAATCCCCTCTTAACCTAAGTATTTATATAAATTGTGATGCTCATATCCTCCTTATGTAGGGATTTCACAATCTAAAACAGGTCATCGTGGAATTTGTGCTCTAAATTTTTTTCTACAAAGGTTCAAAAGCTGAAAATTTTATGAGACGAATCCAAAATTCTTAGGAATCTCATGTAAAAATTTCAGATCAAGGTGCGCAATATTTTCGGAGATATGATCTGTGGAAGTCAGTGTTTGGGCAGGCTCCTGAACTTCATCTCAAAGAAGTGACCTTAGGAAAATCGTCATAAATATCTCTCTAAGTATGAGATTGGAATTATGTAAAATGTGGAAGATAGTGCATGGACTATAGTTTGCGTTGTATCAATTTTTAAGTCGAATGAAGAAAAAGTGACACGTGGCACACCGTACGAGTTCGCTCTAATAAACCAGTCCATAATTAGGTCATTGTGAGATATTGGGCATAACTGTCCCTTGAATAATCCAAATTGGGTCAGACCTATGGCATTGGAAAGAATACTTAGAAGACTACTATAGAAATGAAAATCACATATTGGGGATATGAAATAACAGAGATACACCGGATTCAATATCGAGATCATAGAAGGCAAGACAAAGCTAGATCATGTGTTGTCAAGGGCTGCAAAGGACCAGACTTTCTAGGGAAGCAAATCAAAGCAAGGTGCAACAGAGGCTAGCATGACAAGAGTAGCAATCAAGGTGCAGAAAAGAAGAAATAATTTCACTACATGAAGTCTTCAAGTGGGCAGCACTGCATCCAGTCATTATAAAGGTATCATTGTACTAAATCATTGTAAATGTATCAATTGTACAAGTGTCTATCTGCCAAGATTTGAAGAGGTAGTGTCAGGAGGTCTAGGATCATCATTAGGTGGTTGTGTCATAGTTGGGGTTATGGTATATTTTGTATTCTTATTCTACATCATTCTATATCATTGTAAAGTGGACCATTTTCCCTGGTACGGGAGTCCATTCTTCTTTTATTCTTCTATAGGGTGGTAGGGTGGTGCTAGGCTGGTGCATGAAGTCATAAACAAGTTCAAGACTGTGAAAAATTCAGGGTGGTAGGGTGGCACTAGGGTGAGTTGTCGCTCATTGGGTGTTAGGGAATCCGTTTAGTTTACTACTAAAAAATCTCGGGCATTGGAGCATCCATCCAGTGGGAGCTGGAGAAGAATGCTTTTCTAGATTCTAGGAATTTGGAGCTTTATTTTCAATTGGAGTCTAATATTAAAGAATTATTGGAAAATAATTCAGGTGTTTTTGTCCTAGAGAGGGTTTTCACCTAAAAAAATGTGTGCATTTGTTTTCCTTTTTTTTACTGCTATCATTATACAAACACTGATAATAATTGAAGATTAACTAATGCTCTAATTGAAATAAATATTGATTCACCCCCCTTCTCTTAGTATTTCCAACAATTGGTATTGGATCTTGGTTCCTTCAATATCAGTTAAACAGTTGGAAGGAGGTCATGGAGCATACCAAGAATGGTGTACCTCTATTCAATGAAAATAATTATGCACTCTGGAAAGGACGAATGGAGGTCTATCTCTTGGCACAAGGTTACGAAGTATGGAACACTGTTCAAAATTGCTTTACACCAACAATGGATGAACAAGGTAAGAAGAATATGGTAAATGATGCAAAAGAAAATAATATTATTATCAGTGGACTTATTGAATCCGCTTATCATAAGGTGTTGGGTTGTAAAACTGCCAAAAATGTATGGGAAAAGCTTGAGAATATATATGCAGGTGACTCAAATGTCAAAGAAGCAAAGCTTCAAATCTATAGAGAAAAATTTGAGCAACTCAGAATGAAAGAAGACGAAAAAATTGCTTCATACTTCCAATACGTTGATGAAATAACCAACACTATGGAAGGATTGGGAGAGCCAGTTGACGAGAAGAATATTATACATAAGATTCTTAGAATTTTACCAGTGAGATTCAACCCAAAGGTATCAGTCTTAGAATACAGTACAAATCTGGAAAAACTCAGCAAAGAGGAATTACATGGAGTTCTCATAGCATATGAAATAAGACTTGATGAAGAAGAGGGTACTTCAGATCTAGAAACTACGTTTGTTACATATAAGAAAACCAATAAGGATGAACAACCTTCAATTGAAAATACATGCACCTACAAGTATGAATAAAAATGAGATGATGAATAAGGTATTTCAGATGAAGAATATGCTTAGTTTATGAGAAAAATAAAATTTGGTAAGGGAAAATTCAAAGGTAAATTTCCATTGATATTTTTCGGCTGTGGTGAGGTTGGGCATTTTGCAGCAAAATGTATGAACATAAGTGATGGAAACTCAAAATAAAAGAAAGGCTTTAAGAAATTAAATAAGGAAAGAAAAAATAAACTATTCAAAAGGAAATTTCTCTCTAAAGAAGATAGGTCATTATCCGATGAAGACAGTGACAACGAAGAAGAAGCCAATGAGAGAGTATTTTTTATGGCCAAGAACAATAAACAAGAGGTATCAAACAATGAAGAAGAAGGGTTGACCATAGAATAATTTTCTAAGGAGGCAATAAAGCTTATAAAAGAGCTCAAGGCTAAGAAGATCCATTCCAATACTCTTGAAGAACAAGTTCAAAGTCTCAAAATTGAAATTGAAGAACAAAAATGCATTGAAGAGTCACTTAAAAAGAAGTTGGAGGAAATCAACCAAGAAAGGGAAGAATTAGAAGCCAAAGTAGTCTCGCTGCATAAGGAAGTGAAGAAGGGAAAAAATATCCAAAACTATGCCAACAACTCAAGGGCAATGGAAGAACTCATCAACAATCAATGATGTTACAACAACAGCACTGGACTCAGTTATAAAGAAGAAGAAGAAAAACCTTCTATAACAAAATACAATGAACCTATTAGATCTGATATGCATGTAGACTTCATTGGACAATATTCGCAAGAAAAGCCTCGAAAGATAATTCCTCGACGAAGATTTCCATGTAGGTACAAACATATTTTTTATGTCTATTGTTATTCATGTATAAAATTTGGTCATAAAGCTGTAGAATGTCGCATGTATCCTAGGAATCAATACAATTCCAGGAGATTTGTCAAATATGAACCTCCCAAGGCTTAACAAAACATCAATAGATTTTAATATTTAAGAAATAATATTGAATGTTACAAATGTCAAAACTTTGGACACATAGATAGATACTGCATACTTTAAAATACTCCAAAAGAATATTTGAAGACACAGAATGAACAAACATGGAAGAAAAAGAAGACTGATAATTGTGCTCTTGCTCTCAAGGCTCAAGAAAGAAAATATGTGCGGTATGTTGATAGCGGTTGCTCAATGCATATGACTGGAGATAGAAAGAAATTTGTATCTCTGAAAGAGAAGAACGATGGAACCGTGTCCTTTGGAAATGATGGATCTTCAAATGTTATAGGATTAGGTACCGTCACTCTCGAAAGAAAATATGATCTAGCCAAGAATGTTATATTGGTTGAAAACATGGATCACAATCTGCTCAGTGTTGGACAAATGTGTGATCAAGGACACACAATACATTTCAACTCCACAAAATGTGAAATCAGGAAAGGTAGGTATGGTGAAATTGTGGCTACAGCAAGTCGATGTCCAAATGACATATATGTTCTAGATGAAGCAACTAAAGCACGTCTAATAGCTAAAAAGGATGATATAATATTTGGTAGAAATGATGATTGACTAAGTAAGAACTTTGCTACAAAGATGCAAAGTGAGTTTGAGATGTCTTTACTTGGTGAGCTGACATACTTCTTAGGGCTTCAAGTATCTTAGCAAGAGAAAGGAATATTTATATGTCAAGCCAAGTACATCAAGGAAATTCTCAAGAAAATCAAAATGGAATATTTCAAACCCATCCTTACTCCGATGGTAACAGGTTGAAAATTGAGCATAGACGACTCATCTAAGGATGTGGATCAGAGGTTGTACAGATCTAAAATTGGTATTCTTCTATATGTAACAACCTCCTGACCATATGTTATGCAAGTAGTTGGACAAGTAGCAAGTTTATGAGCAGCACCAAAAGAATCACATATTATTGCCATCAAAATAATTCTTCAATATCTAAAGGGAACAACAGAATATGGCTTGTGGTATCATAAGGGTAAAAATCTCATTATTCAAGCCTTTACAGATGCAGATTGGGCAGGAATAATTGATGATCGTAAGAGTACTAGTGGAGCAACATTCTATCTAGGTGGTTATGTCATATCATGGTTGAGAAAAAATAAAACCTCAATCTCGTTATCTTTAGCAGAATCAAAAAAAATTTCAACAGCACCATGTTGTACTCAAGTCCTTTGGATGAAACAAACTTTGCAAGATATTCAAGTACAATTCAGTGAGCCTATTCTCATATTCTGTGACAACACTAGTGCCATTAGCATCTCCAAGAATCCTGTCATGCATTAAAAAAAAAAAAACACATTATGATCAAATATTATTTTGTTAGAGAACAAGTCACTGAAAATTATATCAAACTTGAGTATGTTAGTACAAAAGAACAAATCAATATCTTCACTAAACCTTTACCTCGTGATGCATTTGAATATCTTCACCAGAAGCTTGGGATTCTCCCAATTTCTCATTAGATTTTCCTTATTCAGAATATAAAGGGGGAGTGGAAGTGTGTACAGGTCTGCAGGATGGTTGTGTGTCAGGGGGAGTTACCCTTTTCCATTGATGTCAAAGGGGGGAGAATTTTGTAGGAAGAGGTTTCATGATTGCAGGGGGAGTACTTGTGTTTCCATCAATGTTAAAGGGGGAGATTTTTTATTAACGATTGTCATTGATGTAAACCCAATAAGAACCAGGGGCTACCCCAATATTGCATGGGAATTTTTACCTACCAAATTACTATATTATGGATCAATAATTCTTTTGAAGGTTTATACTTTTTGAGATGTTTCCGTTGATATATGGCACGCCACGTAATTCTTCACGGTTTGAGATATATTCATGTTTGAATTTTGTAACCCTAGTTAGTGGGCTAAAACCCCATGGGATTGTGGCATGGGTAATTGAAAAGTAAATAATTAATAGTTTTTAAGCTCCTAAAATCCCTCCCACGTTCACTTGTTGAAGCTCCTCTCAACCTAAGCATTTATATAAATTGTAATCCTCATATCCTCCTTATGTAGGGATTTCGCAATCTGAAATAGATCATCGTGGAATTTGCACTCTAAATTTTTTTCTACGAAGGTTAAAAATCTGAAATGTTTATGAGAGGAATCCAAAATCCCGAGGAAGCTCCTGTAAAAATTTCAGATCAAGGTACATAATATTTTCGGAGATATGATCTATGGAAGTTAGTGTTTTGGCAGGCTCCTGAACTTCATATCAACGAAGTGACCTTGCGAAAATTGTCATAACTCTATCTCTGAGTATCATATTGGAATTATGTAAAATGTGGCAGATAGCGCATGGACTATAGTTTGTGTTGTATCAATTTTAGAGCCGAATGAAGAAACAGTGACACGTGGCACACTGTACAAGTTCGCTCTACTGAGCCAGTCCATAATTAGGTCATTGTGAGAGATTGGGCATAACTCTCTCTTGAAGAATCTAAATTGGTCTAGACCTATGGCATTGGAAAGAATACTCCGAAGAATACTACAGAACTGAAAATCACATATTGGGGATCTGCAATAACATATATATACCAGATTCAATATCGAGATCCTAGAAGGTAAGAAAAAGCTAGATCATGTGTTATCAAGGGCTGAAAAGGACTAGACTTTCTAGGGCAGCAAATAAAAGCAAGGTGCAACAGATGGTAGGATGACAAGAGCAACAATCAAGGTGCAGAACAGCAGCAATAAGTTCACTACATGAATTGTTCAAGTGGGCAGCACTACATACATTCATTATAAAGGTGTCATTGTACTAAGTCATTGTAAATGTATCAATTGTACAAGTGTCTATCATTAGGTGGTTGTCTCATAGTTGGGGATATAGTCTAATGTGTATTCTTCTTCTACATCATTCTATATCATTGTAAAGTGGACCATTTTCACTGGTATATGAATCCATTATTATTTTATTCTTCTATAGGGTGGTAGGGTGGTGCTTGGCTGGTGCATGAAGTCAGCAACAGGTTCAAGACCGTCAAAACTTCAGGGTGGTAGGGTGGTGGTAGGGTGAGTTGTAGCTCATTGGGTTTTGGGGCATCCGTTCAGTTTAGTACTGAAGAAGCTCAGGTGTTGGAGTGCCAATCTAGTGGGAGCTGGAGAAGAATTATTTTCTAGATTCTAAGAAGTTGGAGCTTTATTTTAAATTGGAGTTTAATATTAAAGAATTATTGGAAAAGCATTCAGGTGGTTTTTGTCCTAGAGAGGGTTTCCACCTTAAAAACTGTGTGCATTTGTGTTCCTTTTGTTTACTGTTATCATTGTACAAACAATGATAATAATTGAAGATTAGGTAATACTCTAATTGAAAGAAATACTGATTCACCCCCTCTCTCAGTATTTCCAACACATACTTGAGAAAATGTTTTATCTTGTCCAAAGTGTCCAAACAGTCCTCCACTGTGTTCTTCCTTAATCATATTTTCCCTCATGGAACACGTAGGAATATACATTTAATTATCTTTGAACAACAATCCTCCTTGAATCAAGTAATCTAACCGCTAGCTTCTATTATGAATAATTAGATTCTTAATAACTGCATATATTTCTTTGAAATCTGTGTCTTCCTCATACATGTCAATCATCTCTTCAAACCCCAAAATTCAAATCTTTAGTTCCCGCATAATCAAATTTACTCAGCTTAAAGCATCAAAAAATTTGTTTGATTTACCACTTGTGTGCTTGATTATAAAGGTTTTTATGAAGTATAGTGCATGGTTATTTGAATACAACACAAATTCTTTGGGCAACAAATAATGCCTCCATTTCATCAAAGCTTGCACAATAACATAGAAATCCTTATCATAGGATGAATACTTCTTCTTGGCCTCATTTAAATTTTCACTGAAATAAGCTATCAGTCTCTGATCTTGACTCAGGACATCTCCAATTGCTATCCCACTAGCATCAATCTCAACTTGGAATATTTTATCAAAATTTGGGAAGTCCAAAATAGGTCTTTCAATGATCTTTTTTTTCAACAACTTGAAATTATGATCTATTGCTTCTGTCCATTTAAATGGTTGGTTTCTCTCCTTTATTGTTTCAATTATTGGTGCACAAATCTGACTAAAACCTCTTATAAACTTTCTGTAAAAACTTGCAAGACCATGAAAATTTCTTACCTGAAATACACTTCTGGAGGTTGGCTAATCTAGTATTACCTTAATCCTTTCTGGGTCCATATTCAAGCCTTCTTCTGAGACTATAAATCCAAAGTAAATGAGCTCCTTCTTCATGAAACTACACTTCTTCAAATTTATGAGCAACTTATCCTTTTTCAAAATACTTAACACCAACTTGACATGCTCCAAATTCTCCTCCTTACTCTCACTGAAAATTATAATGTCATCAAGATAGACTATCACAAAATTTCCTGCACACTCTTTCAAAACCTCGTTCATTAGTATCATAAATGTGCTTGGTGAATTAGTGAGACCAAAAGGCATCACTAACCACTCATAAAATCCATTGTTGGTCTTGAAGCAGTCTTCCATTCATCTCCTTCTCTAATCCTTATTTGATGGTATCCACTCTTCAGATCTATTTTAGTAAAATACTTTGACCCACTTAAACAATCCATCAAATCATCTATGCGTGGAAATGGAAATCTATACCTGATAGTGATCTTGTTTATGGCTCTAGAATCAGTACACATGAGCCACTCACCTCCTTTCTTCGGACGAAGCATGACTGGTACTACACATGGACTAAGAATTTCTTTGATTAGTCCTTTATCTAATAGATCCTATACATGTCTTCCAAATTATTCATTCTCCCGAGGGGTCATTCTATATGCTGCTTTGTTTGGTAAACTTGCACCAGGTATCAAATCTATGTGATGACTGATACTTCTGATTAGTGGCAATTTACTTGGTAATTCATTAACAACTATATCAGCATAATCATCTAACATATTTTTAATTTCCACAGGCATATTGTCTAAATTAGTAGAATTTATAATTACCTTGGGTTTACCCACAACAGCTAAATTCATTTCTTTCTCCTTTTTGACATCTTGTAGCAACTCCTTTCCACTAATCAACATAACATTTAAGTTCCTTTATCTACTTCATCCTTCAAAGGTAGCAATGTGTTCTTCTTTCATCCTTCTATATGGTTTAGGTATTCCTTTTACCATCATGAATGTCTTTTCTCTCAAATTTCCAAGGTCTTCCCAGCAACACATGGCACACGTCCATTGGCATCACATCACATAGTATGACATCCTTATATGTACTAATCTATATCTCTACTTTGCACTACTCTGTCACAAAAATATAATGTCTCTTATGTAGCCATGACACTCTATAAGGAGTAGGGTGTACCATCTTACTCAACCCCAATTTCTCAACCATTTCTATGGAAACAAGATTATCAATGCTTCCACTGTCAATCACAACTTTGCAACACTTTTCTTTACACTTGCATACAATCTTGAATAGACTTTTCCTCTGTGTTGGCTCATTTGCTTCCTTATCTACCTTAAGCAATACTCTTTTAAGAAATAAAGACTCTAATCGAGGTGGATATCGGTGGCCACCCACCTATTCCATTTGGACTCGCACCATCAATTCTTTCAGTCTTCACTGTTAGAACAACTTACTATTTTTAGCAGGTTTTCGGGTACTGCACTCCTGGTGCCATTTTGGGGACTTAATGATCCACGTGGATATTGGTGGCCACCCACCGATTCCATTTGAACCCCCATCATCAGTTCTTTCAGTTTGTAATTTTCAACACAACTTACTATTTTTAGCAGTTTTTCGGGTCCTGAACTTCCGGAGCCGTTTTGAGGCCCTAAACGATGCTTTTTGGGAAAACCGGGAAAACAATGAGTCTATAGATTGATGTTTCTCACTCAAAAGTTGTATTCCTCAAACCGATATTTCTAACGAGGTATGGAGCACGTCAAATAGAGATCTTATGCCAAATTTACGTCCCTGGGAAGTTGAAACACCGATTTACCCAAACGGGACCCATAGTTTTGCAACTTCATCTCCTAGGGTTAGGTTTTTGGATGTTTAGGGTTTTACATTGTTTCTAAAAAATAAATAGGCCTTTGAGTCTCATTGTAACACAATTCAGGGGCTGGTAGCCGACACATCTCTTCTAAGGGATACGCTACCAGTGCCCTAACTCATTTATTTCCATTATTTCTATAAGCATGTTTCAATCATTTTTTTTGTAACACAGTTTAGAGGCCTGTAGCTGCCACATCTCTTCTTAGAGATAAGATTTCCAGTGCCCTAGTTGTTTATTTACATTCTGTCTGTAAACAACTTTAATCTCTGTAACACAGTTCAGAGGCTTGTAGCAGTCACATCTCTTCTCAGAGATATTCTACCATCACCCTAGCTAGTTTATTTAAATCATTTGATTTTAATAAAATGAAGCATTATTTCCATTTCATCTCTGTATCTATGGCTATATGTGTATTATGTTGCGTTCCTGAAAAAATTTGGATCATTTGTATCAGAGCATCTTCTCTTTCTCTTTTTTTCTTTTCATGTCCCCAACGCAGCCATGGTATAAGGATTTCAACCTCATGAACCCTAACGACCCCCCCATGGCGGAAGGAAAGAAAGATGAGGGAGCAAGAGATCCTATCAAAATTTTGCTCGAGGAGGCCCTCAAGAAACAGAGGAACACGATGATGGATAACTTTGCCCAGATCCTTCAATGGCTACCCACCGATGACATATCTACATCCAGCACATCCGCCAACAGGTACATGATAACCTAGACAAATCCAATACCAAGTTCAGCAGATTTTTCCCCTCATGGAGGAACTTAACGCAATGTGGACCATTACTTCCTAAGGAGGGAGGAATGATCCAGGTGGATATCGATGGCCACCCTCCTATTCCATTTGGACCCACACCATCAATTCTTTTAGTCTTCACTGTCAGCACAACTTACTATTTTTAGCCGGTTTTCGGGTCCTGCACTCCTCTAGTCATTTTAGGGACTTAATGAACTAGGTGGATATTGGTGGCCACCCACTGATTCCGTTTTAACTCCCACCATCAGTTCTTTCCGTTTGTAATTTTTAGCACAACTTACTATTTTTAGTAGTTTTTTGGGTCCTGAACTTCCAGAGCTGGTTTGAAGCCCTAAACGATGTTTTTTGGGAAAATTGGGAGCAATAGGGGTCTATAAATTGATGTTTCTCACTCAAAACTTGTATTCCTCGAACATATATTTCTAACGAATTATGGGGCACGTCAAACGGAGATCGTATACCAAAGTTAGGTCCCCGAGAAGTTGAAATACCAATTTACCCAAACAGGACCCATAGTTTTGGCGCTTCATCTCCTAGGGTTAGGTTTTTGGATGTTTATGGTTTTAAATTGTTTCTCAACAATACATAGGCCTTCGAGCCTCATTGTAACACAGTTCAGGGGCTAGTAGCCGACACATCTCTTCTCAAGGATATGCTACCAGTGCCCTAGCTCATTTATTTCTATTATTTCTATAGGCATGTTTCAGTCATTTGTTTTGTAACACAGTTTAGAGGCTTGTAGCCACACCCTTTCCTCTCAGAGAAAAGCCTACCAGTGCCCTACCTATTTATTTACATTTTTTCTGCAAACAACTTTCAGTTTTCTAACACAGTTCAGAGGCCTGTAGCTGCCACATCTCTTCTTAGAGATATGCTACCAGCACCCTAACTAGTTTATTTCAGTCATTTGATTTTAATAAAATGAAGCATTATTTCTGCTACATCTCTGTATCTATGGTTATATGTGTATTCTGTTGAGTTCCTATAAAAATCTGAATCGGTGGTATCAGAGCTTATGCTCTTTCTCTATTTTTCTTTTCATGTCCCTAACACGGCTAAGGTATAAGGAGTTCAACCTCACGAACCCTGATGACCCCCCATGGTAGAAGGAAAGAAGGATAAGGGAAAAAGAGATCCTATCCAAATATTGCTCAAGGAGGCCCTCGAGAAACAAAGAAACACGATGATTGATAAATTTTCCCATATCCTTCAACGGCTGCCCACCAGTGGCACATCTACATCCAACACGTCTGCCAATAGGTCCGCGACAACCTCGAAAAATCCAATACCAAGTTCAGTAGAGTTTTCCCGTCATAGAGGAACTTAACGCAATGGGGACCATTACTTCCTAAGAAGGGAGGAATGATCCAGGTGGATATCAGTGGCCACCCACCTATTCCATTTGGACCCGGACCATCAATTCTTTTAATATTCACTGTCAGCACAACTTACTATTTTTAGCACTTTTTCGGGTCCTGCACTCCCGAAGCCGTTTTGGGGACTTAATGATCTAGGTGGATGTTGGTGGCCACCCACTTATTCCATTTGAACCCCTATCATCAGTTCTTTCAGTTTGTAATTTTTACCTCAACCTAGTATTTTTAGTAGTTTTTTGGGTCCTGAACTTCCAGAGCCATTTTGAGGCCCTAAACGACGCGTTTTGGGAAAACTATGAGCAACATGGTTCCATAAATATTTCTAACAAGGTATGGAGCATGTCAAAAGAAGATCGTATTCCAAAGTTACATCCCTAGGAAGTTGAAACACCAATTTACCCAAACGAGACCCACAATTTTGGCGCTTCATCTCCTAGGGTTAGGTTTTTGGATGTTTAGGGTTTTAAATTGTTTCTCAACAATAAATAGGCCTTTGAGCCTCATTGTAACACAATTTAGGGGTTGGTAGTTGACACATCTCTTCTCAGGGATACACTACCAGTGCCCTAGCTCATTTATTTCCATTATTTCTATAAGCATGTTTAAGTCATTTTTTTTGTAACATAGTTCAGAGGCCTGTAGCCACCACATCTCTTCTCAGAGATAAGCCTACCAGTGCCCTAGCTGTTTATTTACATTTTTTCTGTAAACAACTTTCATTTCTGTAACACGGTTCAGAGTCTTGTAGCTGCCACATGTCTTCTCAAAGATACACTACCAGCACCCTAGCTAGTTTATTTCAGTCATTTGATTTTAATAAAATGAATTATTATTTCCTTTGTATATTTGTATCTATGGCTATATGTGTATTCTGTTACGTTCCTACAAAAATCTAGATCAGACTCTCCTGCATTAGGTGGTTCTTCTTTTCCCATGATCTGAGTATTTTCCTCCTTTGCTTCAACTACATTCACATTCTGCTTATTTTCTGGTTTTTTATGAGGACAATCCCATGATCTGTGTCACCATTCTCCACATGTGTAGAACCGAATTTCTATTCCTCGATATTTTCCTTTGGGTGAAAATCTCCCTCTACCAAAATCTCCTCTTTGCGGCGGCCTACTACTCGAACCTCTTGTTTCATTCTGAGAGCATTGAAATCTTGATTTGAACCTTCCTCTTCCTCTTGTTGTACTTTTAACTCTATTCCTCTGACTTTTCTTCCTCAACATTTTCTCCTCTGCCTTCAAAGCTGCTTGGTAGGCATCCCCAATTGTATTCAGACTCAACAAACTGATTTCATCCTATATGTCATACCTTAAACCATTGATATATCTAGCTACTTTCTCCATATCATATTCAACATGTCCTGATCTAATGCTCAGCTTGTAAAACTCCTCTGTATACTCTTTGGCAAGCATTCCTCTCTGCCTCAAATCATGCAATTTCTTGAAAATATTCAATTGATAGTCCTTTGGCATAAAATTATTCTTCAACTTCCTTATTATTTTATCCCACTGCTTGATTTTAGGCTTTCCTTTTCTAACTCTGGATGTCTGTAGTTCATTCCACCAAATATATGTATGGCCCTTCAACTTGGTAGCTTCATAATTTACCTTCTTCTTTCTTTGATCTCTTCTAGTCGAAATACTTATCCATTGAACTGATCCAATCTATCAGCTCATCCACATTAAGGTTCCCCTCATATGAAGGAATCTCCACTCTTGGTTTCCCACTAACCCTTGCCAATATCTTGAAAAATTTAGCTGCCTCGTCTTCTACCACTTCTTCTTCTTCATAAGTTTCCTCTACTGTGTTGACATCTCCATCATCAAGTGCTCCGAGTCTGAGAAATATCTACTATCTCCATTCTTGTACGAAGATGTCAAATCTCATCTAGAAAAAATTCATTAGCTTCCGACCTTCCCTGACCTATGCCAGCTCCTCTCCTGGGTGGCATATTTGCTCCAAACTTCGAAAACAGAACTCAACGTCTGCTCTCATACCAAATGATGCAAACAATCTACAAAAGAATTAGAGTATACTATGGAACTGTGGTGTATGGGTCCACACAAACTCCCTTGCAGCGGATAACACATTTTTAGTTTATTAAACATACATACTCGTGGAACTAACAAACTGTTACTTTAAACAGACCACACATAAACCCAAATCTCTTGCATACATGCAGAACTTCTTACCTGGAGGGTCCCACGACAATATAAACCAATCATAAGCGATCACACTTCACAACCTTTATGATTTAACTTAGTGGATAAACCTTATTCCTTGTGATTTGCAATATTGTGCAATGCTGACACATGCCCTTATCCACTTCAACTCGCATACAAAATAACTTACCCTACGATGGAGTTAATGCTAAATGCTAAACTTTGCAATTTGCGAAACTGCTCCTGGTGTGATTTGATCTTCGTCGTTGGTATTTGTAGGATCGGACGGTCCATACTATGTCTTTGCCAATCTACTTCGCATTGTAAGATTAATAACTTATCTTGCGAATTCTTAACCACAAACACTAAATCCTGCAATGTGCGAAGTCTTCACGGTTGTGATGTGATTTCCCACCATTTATTTGTGCAATATCTAACGGTCCTCGCGGCTGCTTGCAAGTATGATTGCCTTCTGCTGTGTGATCAACGCGATATCCAATTCAACAGAGAAATAGAAATAGATAGCTTAAAACAGGTAGCCAGATTGAAATACAAACATTTGAAATTAAATCAGAAATGAAATACACAGAGCCAGGCCCTTGGATGGCTTGATTTTACATTTTCTTCTCCTCTCTATCCACTCCTCTATCACACCTCTCGCACACTTCTCTCACACCTATATATATATATATATATACGTGAAGGAGTTCACTTTGTCTTTTATTAGCTTTTTGCTGAACCACTCTAACAAAAAAATTTCATTCTATCTAAATGCTCTAACCTACTTGACTTAATCTCATCGTAGGGAGAAACCAATTGCTATTTTAATCCTAATTAATTTAGCAAATCAAAAAATACTAACTCCTCTCATTTAAAACTAAGTAAAATATTAATTACCAATGTCTTTCGATCTCATGTTAGCCACAACATGTGAACACACAATCACATTGTTGGCTAAATCCGGATGCTCATGCATCATTTACTAAGAAGACACATTTATTCAAAAGTATTTTATTCTTATTTATTTAAATTTACTACATTTTAATCAATAAATTACGCCTTTACAAATTGAAATTTATTATTTCATTTAGGAACTATGTTCTGTCTTACATTTTTCCACAATTTCCTAGATTATTATTTTTTAATTATTTATTATAAAGACATAGAGATTAAAAATTATTTTATCAGATTACTACATTATATAAATCTTCTAAATCTCTACCAAAATTAAAGCTTCATCACAATTTTACAATTGTTACCTACAAATATTATTTATATCATTTAAATATATCTAAAACATTCAAATTTTAATTTTAATAATATAAATTTACTCAACAATATTTAACATATCAATTAAAATTATTTTTTACAATATATTTATAAATTTGATCATCAATATATACTGAAAAATATATTATTGTTACTTATTTATAATTAGAATCTATACTCTTTTTTACATTTATTTACAATTTTTTAATTATTTTTTTCTTAATTTTTAAATTATCATATTGTGAAAACACATCTACTTAAAAAAAATATATTATAAGAATTTCTTAGATCTTTATCAAAATTTGTTATCTAATTTCAATTAATAATTTACAGCTTTAAAAATTGATCTCTTATTTCTAATTAAATAATTCACCATTTAAAAAAAAATTATCTTCTTAACTTGAAATACAATTATATCATTTTAAAATTTAAATATATCTAAAACCATTAATTTTTTTTATTTATAATATAATATTTATTCGAAAATATTTAATATATTAGTTAATTATATTATAAATAAAAAAATTTAATATATCAGCTAATTAATCTAATAGTAAATTAATCTACCATGAGAATCCATACTCATTTTGGTTATTTTAAAATTTAAAATTATCCTATTAAGAAAACAAATTAGAAATAATATTTTATTGTTATATCATATTAATCTTCTAAATCTTTAATAAAATTTACTATAATTTATAACTAATAAAATACAATTTTATAAATTGGGTTTTTATGGTTTAGAGATGTCTATTATATTATTTTAATAGTTAAATGTATCTAAAACATTAAAAAAAAATTAATCATATTGTATTTATTAAATATAATTGATTTTAATCTATTTACAATCTATTTATGAGTTTTATCATTATCAAAAAATGAAATGAATCATAATTATAGTGTTATAAATTTAATAAGAATATTATTTAAATATTTATTTAATAAATATAGTATTCACCAAAATTATTTTATCATATTAATTAAAATGAAATTCTTTACGAAATATTTAAAAGTTTTATATTAACACAAAATAAAAATAAATTATTAAGATAATGTTTTAGAATTATTGTAATGTGTAAGCTATATTTAATATGTCAAGTACTATAGTATTATAATTATGATTGGTATTGATTCTCTCCATAAAACTTGTTTACTTTTATGGATTTTGTCTCATTAACCTTTATTCTATTGGACACGTTATCTCTAGTCACCAAAAAAGTTGTATCAGAAAAATAAATTAAAGACTTCAATCATAAAAAAATAACACTAATGATATTTTGGACATTATTTAGATAAGATCACATATCCATAAGAGTATGTGTTATTATTGTTATTTTATTCTTTTAATATTATTTATCACACAAATAAATATACATATATAATTAGCAACATTAATTAAGATGCCATAACATACACATCAATAAAACATTATTAAAATTATAATTATAAATAAACATGATTAACAACTATTGTCCATGGGAAAGTAGTGTCCGAAAAAAAGAGAAATTAAATAATGACAAGATATAAATAAAATGATTTTCAAGAGAGTTGACTTCTTATATATATACACACATTTGTAATACATATAACATATTTTACAAAAGTAAATATTGTTAAAAAGAAATAATTAATATTCAAATTTCTCCAATATAATTAAGAACTAAAAATCCTCACTTCCTAATCTATATCCAAAATCATATATTTCATAAGAATTAATTAAATCACTTCATAAAAATATTTAATAATTTTTTTTCAATGCACTAATCTAACGTCCATTACTATTTATAAAATCCTATTCCAAAAAGCACATAAAAAAATATTATTAAATCTTTAAACATTTTATTATAATGTAATAAAATATTATTAGGTGAATAATTTCACTGTTCATGTGAATCATATTACACTAAACAAAAGCTATAACAAGCGATTATTTTCTTATATCTTTTATTTTCATTCACAATGAGTTTATTAAACTATGACCCTTTTCCTCTATCTATTTTAGCTTTACGATATTTACTTGTTTAAAAACATTTTGGCGAGAATTCGTTTTGCTCTTTCAAATCTTGATTCACTAACGTTAATATATTTTAGACATCTACCAGGGTTTATATTTTTGAACTAACTTCTCCAAGTTCATTTATATTATGGAAGCCATTAAAAAAAGACCATTAAAAAACATTACAACAGATAATAATCTAGAATGATGAGTTTAAATTCAAATTTCAGAAATTATTTATACCAACTTTTTTTATTTTAACGAACAAATCTTAAAGAATAATAAAAACCATTTTTATAAACCTCACAAAGCTCTCTCTTTACCATCTGAATTATTTATGTTATATGCTCTGTAAATCATTAACCAAAGTAAATTTTAAAACCATTTATTAAAATGAGCATTCAGGAAAGATTTAAAACTTTATAAAAGTTTATTTAGATTATTTACAAATATATGAATCGTGTTGAATGGAGTCTTACGTTAAAACATGTATTAAAACATTTGATATGGAACTTATGCATGAGGCCCATAGTATGAATTCACCCGTGTGAATTTCATGAGGTTAGAGGATTAAGTTTATACATCCACCAACTCTCCACCCGATATGAAACTAGACTCGTTCACTGGAAATAATGTCAATCGTTGGATTCCATAGGGAGAGAGGAGGTCATTAACCCACCTCCAACTCTTCACGTGATATGATATATGAATTGTCGACTAAAAGCGGCTCCAATATCTAGATTTCATGGAGCCTCCACCTTGGCAGGAAATTTTGAAATTTTTTCACCCAAAAATTTATTTTTCTTCACGAAAGGTTTATTAAATTGCATAAATATTTTGGTTTGGGAATTTTTTTTTAACTTAACATTCTCCTGCGTGAAATGTATTCCAGTATTTCATTATAACTTGAAGGAGTTAAATACGATTTACCATAAGGATCCAATCAAGAAGCAATTAAATAACTTTGCATAAAATATATGAATGTATTTTCGGGATTTAGGTTTTGTTATAATTTGAAGGAATCTATCAAGATTTCGTTCTAGGAAATTAAAATAATATTTGGGAAGAGATATTGATAAAATATTGACGAGGTAAGCAAAGAGTAATTTATTGATTTAATTTTTAAGTTTCCTCTAGAAACTAACTATTTTTTCTTTTGTAATGCAGGAATATGAATTATAAATCAATTAAAGGTCAAGGAATTTTATTACAATGGATTGAAATTTGGATGAAACTATTCAATGAAGAATTATGAAGGAGACCATTACCTTTTTGAAATTTTAGGAGGATGTGAAATTTTTCGAGTTATTTTAAAAATCAAAATTATTTTTATTTTATTTTTAATTATCTGAACTAATGTAAACAATGATGAGGTTTTTTTTTAATGATGAGGCCACATCATGATATTTTGTAATCTTTGATTATGGAATTTGAATATAATATTTCTATAGTTCTCTTTCATTTGCAATTTATGAATATATGTTGGTTTTTGTTGGTGGTTTAAATGATTGACTTAATCAATTATTTATATTTCTTTATATTATTCAACCAATATTGAACTTGTCTGTTGTTTATGTGAACTAAAAATGCATTACATTGTCGGTTCTATTACAGTAGTTCATGCAAATACCAATTACATCAATTATATGTTTTCTTTGTTTTTTTATTTTATTAAATTTTTCAATTATTTTATATGCTTACATCTTGATGTCTGTCAACAAGATAAGCATTGACCCAATCAAGGTTGTCTTGTTACAACCAATACTTGATTAGTTTATCATATAATATACATATTATTAATGGCTAATCTTACTCTTAACACTTGTTTTTTGTAGGGTGAATGAGGAGTAATAATACATGATATTAGAATCTATTATGTGAACTATGATAAGTTACTAGTAAAAAGTGATATAAGCATAACTAAAATTTAATTATATTTATTTAATCTTTGTTTGTGTTGTTTCTTTCATTTTAAGTTTTATGGAATATTATTTTCTTATTACATAATTAAGGTTTCAATTTGATATCATTGATCACATGTCATATGTAAGTCCCTTGCACCTAGAGATTCACATATTACACTCCTTTGTAGAATATATGTAATCTAATCATATATATTTTCCTATCAATATACATTTTATAATTTGATATAGGGAATTCCCCTAAGGCGAAGGAAGACCAACCCTTTAGCCTAAAGCAAGAGGGTTTTAAACCCTCAATGAATGTGTTCTTGATTTCTCTCTATCGTCGAAAAAATCTGGGTACCAACATTCTTTTAGCGCCATTATCGGGGAACGAAGTGTCAAGATTTCATTTTTCCAATAACTAAATAATGGTTAATTATGTGACCTATTGGTGGATAGGGTTAGAACAATTAGTTTCATTAGGTTTTCAATAAAATATTTCTTGGTTTAATAGTTCACCTTGTGACTCCTAAAATATTTTTTTTGTTCATTTTCGTTTCAATGAATGTATCATGAGTTTCTTTACAATTTGATCGGATTAAATTTTCTTGGCATTATAGATTTTCCACATGGATTACCAGACATAGAGGTATGGGATCCTTTCATGCCCCATTTTCGAAATGATGAAGGTGATAATCCAACTCAACATCTCATTACATTCCATGACTACATTCGCAAGATGGGGGTTCACCATGAGGATGTGATCATGAATTTTTTCATGATGTCATTGGAAGGTGATGCCCAAAAGTAGTACATAAGACTTTCTCGTAGTGAAATTTATTTGTTGAAACATCTTCATACAATCTTTCATGAGTATTATAATTGTATTTATCCTACAAGGTTATTTTATTTTGATTGTTGCAAAATTTATAATGATGATAATATAGGAAATAAATATGATAATAAAAATAAAGAACGTGAAATAGGTTATGAATCTGAAGTAGAAAGTGATATTGATGAATCTAACTCTAAAAATATTCAAATACTGTCTTATATATTAGATGATGATGAACACTATGTGTTTCCATCGTATCTAGAAATTCATGACGAATATACTTCTCCTTCTCTAACCAAAGATCATAAAATGCATTTATGTTTTAATAAATCTCAAGAATCTATAACTCCTAATAATTTTAACTCAACTTTGGTTATATATTTAGAAGATAATAATAATAATATCTACGGAGGAGAATTTGCATCTAAATTATTTGACTCTATATCTAACCAATTAGAAATTATGCTACATATTCCTAAAGATGCACACCAAAAACTAATCGATAAAGATGTTCTTCAATCTATTGATCTACTTTTTCAACCTTCTTGTGATGCAATAGGGAAAGTAGTATGTAAACATATCTTTGACTATTATGATTATATTTCGCCTAGTTTTCATGTTGAGTATTCTCAATGTAACAACCCCAAATTTAATAAGAAATTATTTATCAACACAAAAACTGTTTAACTAATCATCATAGAAATTTCATAAACACGAGAAAATGCGACTTAGCTGTAATGGCGATATTTCTTAATTGAGACTCTAAATTTGAAAGCTATCTGAATCCTACTGACCGCAACAAAGTTTTGGGGACAACTCTCCACCCAATTGTAGGCTCATCTACACATAATATTTCCACAGTTGGCCACGCCCGAGCCCTCAATCAACGTAATACTACAATGGAATATTTTGCCTCACAATACCTTTCTCTACAGAGAATGGATGAAAGAATGATTCATGAATCTTCCTCAATCTATATTAAATATACCAAACAATGGAATCGGAACCACATGCACACATTCACTGTGTCAACATGCAACTTATATTTTTTTATTTTAAGTTTTACTTAATTTAGTGTTTCTCTTAGTTTAACTTATTTTTTGTTAACTTTACTTATTTTTATAGTTTCTTAGTTTAACTCTTTCTTAATTTATTTATTTTTTTACTTTTTTTAATTAATTCTTAATTTCACTTATTTATTTACTATTTAGGACTCTAGTTTATTATTTACTATTTTATTTAGAACTCCAATTATTGTTTATTATTTTATTTATTATTTTTATTATTCTCTTGAATTATTATTTATTTAATTTAATTATATTATTTATTATTTATTTATTATTTTATAATTATTAGGGGACATTACATACTCCCCCTCTTCAAGGAACTTCATCCCGAAGTTAAGTATTTAATTATATTATATTATTTATTTAGTTATTTATTACTTCATGGTGGACTAACACCCTCTACTGAACCAGTATAACCAGCACGCATCGAAAGTTACCACAACACCTGAGAAATCTCAAGGAATCTATGTCCTTTTTCCCACTTTTCAAGCGAGGCATAAGCCTCCCCGGTCTGTACCATAGCCAAGGATGGCCCCAAGGCTCGTGCTTGAATCAAAACTCATCTACCCCAAGGCAGGAATCCAGTCCCAGTACTCAATGACTTCGGGCATCTCGCAAGGGTGGACCACTCCCTCCACACTCACTAAGTTGCACAGCCCCAAGCGTCGAATTCCTTACACCCCCTTCCAAAATTCAGCATGCCAATCCAATACCAAGCACTTGGCCTGTAATATCAGGCCCTTGGCCTCCTCAAGATGGTACCACAACCCTTCAAGAGCTACCCATCAAGAGCTATACAATACAAAGGAACCAATGACATATGTAGTGTTGATTGAGTTTGTCCCCATCCAATATGGCATTACATATTCTTCTTCACAGATATGGGCTCCTACGAGATCATAAAATAACTTGGCCCTCTCGACCCATTTTTAGAGTTCCTGTGAGTCACCACATCTCAACATGCATCCAATGCATTAGTTATAATCATTAAATCATAAAAATAATCCACATGCCAACTCTTGCATGCCATCATGATAACATAACATCATTGTTAATCACAACACTATGAATAGTAAATAAATTCATGCTCATGCATGTCATAAAATCTGCATGCAATTACCACATGCTTCACCTTAGGAAATACCATCATAAGTTATAACATCAACATATTTTCATCAAATATATATCATGAAATTACATAAAAAACTAAGTACATGTCAATATAACCTCATATTATAACATCATAATTCATATGCCATGTTATGCATATCATATCCATCATGAGCATATAACATCATTATCATAACAACCACATGTTCATCATTATCCTCATATCATCTCAATACTTATCAAATATAGAGAAATAATACATTATAATCATTGTTATCATGATACATCGAAAAATAAATTTCACTTAATTGTATAAACATTGAATACCTACTATGAATTAAGACTATTCAACATCCATCTAGGATCTATGTTATCTCATGAGAGCTATTAGTGTCATATTTTCATCAAGATATGAATTACTTTTCAATAATTATTTCTTATTCTTTCTATTAGGAAGTTGACCATTTACATTGTAGGTATACTCATCTAAGTACATCATTAAATTTTAAATGAGCCTCATCATCTTGGGCCTTAATATATCATCATATATCATATCGAGCCTTAATCTCTTGTCATATATTCTTCCTTCCCCAAGGAAAATTTAGTGAAATTCATTGTTAAGATATTATTGGTTGTACAATCATTTAAATCATCAAATTAAAATTCATGATCACTATACACAATTTTTCTTATCCAGATGAGACACATACAAAAGTTCATCCTTATTTAATTATTATGTTATGCTTAATCCACCCGCATGAGGGCTCATTTTCCCCTGGTCATCTATCCATCACTTGTATAATTTTCATTGTTCATAGTATAATATTTGCTTATCTCATAAATTTCACTCTTGATCTCTTTTGTCGTAGATTCACTCATCTTGAAGTTGGACTAGGGATTCTTCCACCTAGAATCCATCTTAATTCTCACTTGATAAATGTTAAGTTTAGAATTTGAAATTCTTGTAGCCACTACCACCATTATCATCCATGAATTATTGGGTGTGCTCAATACTAACAACACACACTAGTAAGTTGTTCAAGTACACCCTTTATTAGTTTATTCTCACATCTTTTTCCAATTTATGTGCATTCATTCTCAAGTCTCATTATATAATTTCCAATAGTATTTACTCTCATTGTTTTTTCATTATTTTACATAGTGTCTTTATTTTTCCAAGAGTTAAAAAATCATTATCCTTGAAATACTTTCCTAGTTTATCACAAGTGCTCAAAACTTCCAATCTTGACATTTCTAAATTTATATGTCATCATTTTACCCTTACCAATCATGTTGATCAATCCCCTCAATCATATTTTTAAGATAATTTTCATCTCGATAGAATCCCTCCTTCACTTCCTCATATTGAATATTTATATATATAATTTTGTTTTCTCCAATAGTCTCAATTTCTTAATATTCCATGTCTACTATCTTCAAATATGGAAATATTAGCATGGTTTATTTTCCTCCTATATTAAATGCATAAAATTGTTACACTTGGAAATGTTGTTACTACTCCTTTATTCACATAATTTATCTTCCTCCAATTGATAATTTTTATTGTAGTTTCACTTCTTTAATCCAATGTTTTCATACCTTTCAAGGCTCTTGAAAAACAACCTTGTTTATTATTCAACTTCATTATTTTATCCCCAATGTTTCCATCCTTCTATGCATCATCCTTAAATCAAACTTATAGTGATTCTCATGATGTTCTTATATGGAAATAATTATATAATGCCACAACCATTTTCCCCAAGTTGTTCCCTCGAAGAATACCTTTTATTTCTTCCAAAATCTTCCATTATGTTCTAAAAATACGCCATCCCTTAATATTGATTTATTTCCCTCGTTGTGACAATTTCACTCAACGAGCTTAAGTATCTATCAAGAACTATTTTTTTTTCACCTCATTAATCTAAGTTTTTCATTGTTGTGGGGGTTAATATTCATTGTTATTATTTTTTTAAAATTTTCACATTCCTCATTATTCTTCGCATGAATTTCATAGTGCATTCCCATAACACAAGTCAAGTGTATTATTGATTTATGGACACCAACATTTTATATAAATTACATCAAATGGTGATATCACCCCATTTCTAGACAATTTATAAGTTGCCTCTACTTCTTCCCCATCATTATTTTTTTAAGATTACATTTCAACTATGAATTTAATTTATCCTTACTAGAAAAAGTGTAAGTTCCTCCTCCTTCCTTCCTTCATACATCAAATAAATATTTTTATTGTTGGAAATCAAACTTAGAAACTACCCTTCCTTTCTTAAAATTCTTGTTTCTTTATACTTAATATTCCACCATACCATTCTACTAATATTTTATTGTCATTCCATTTAGTTGTATACTATCTTAAATTATATTTATTTCATATTCAACTTCATTGGATGTGTACCTTCAGCGAATTGTACTACTATTCTATCAAATTGATCAATTATAACATCTCTCACATCTTGTTTGAATAACTAATGTCTTCTTTATTTCTTCATATTACCACAACTTGTTGAACATATTATATAATTATACATCACTTCATATCTAATAATATTTTCTTAATATCCCTAGTCCATATTTCATTACCATTCCTCTCTTCTTCAAGGGGATACATCCTTAGAGCATGGTCAATCAATAAACCATCAATATTCACCATGAATCCAAATTTTAATCACTCATACAATTGATTGAAAAAGGTTATCAATATGCACTTAACCTGCTTGTCTCAATATAAAGAAATGCTTTGTTAATAGAAAACCAACTTCATAAGGATGAGTTAATTTTAAGATCTTTTTTTTAATACAATTTTCAAACATACCCTAAAGTAAAATTATGTATTTAAATTTAATTATACCAAAAAAAAAATAATGCTAACATAAAATAGTAATTTTAAATATAATCAATGAGATAGTAATTTTAAATATAATCCATGAGATTTTAATAGGGTTGCAAAGTGGCTTAAACTCATTCAATTAATGATAATTCAATTTCTTTGTTTTTTTAATTAATGTTTTATATAATTACAATAATATGTAAATTACAAATAAAACAAATAATTTTATTTAGGTTTAAATTTCATTAAATAATATATTCTATATATATAGATTTCTTAAATTTCCTCTTACATGTACTAAAATACTTTAAAAAAATAACTCATAACTGGTTAACATACTAAAAGCTAAGTGATAGTTCAATTATATTAATATTGATACATATATTTAAAAACTCATAACTAAATGACATTATAAAAGCTAAGTGATAGTTCAATTATATTAATCTTGATACATTCATTTAAAAATAATTTATTACATATGTTCTTACTATACAACTTTAAAGAGAATAAACGGTTTTGTCACATGAATCATAAAATAGAGTGGAAACACTTGGAAGAAACTTTGAAGAAAATCGTAATATTGCATGATGTAGTGTTACCGTTATTTGACTTGAGTTGCGTTGGCCAATGCCCATGGGGTTGAAACGACAAGTTTTGTTACACATATTTATATTACGGTCTCAAGTTATGCGTGTTGGCTTGTGGCTTGGATTGGCTGGTAATAAATGGTAGCAGCGAGCCTCAACAGTAAGCACTCTTTTGAATCAAGTCTGCAGTTGAAGTATCAGTATGGTTACTCTTTGTTCGATTAGCTGCTCCCTGCAGAACTTGGAAAATTTTCACGATACTCTTACCACCCTTGGAATACGGATGTATGTGATCGTAATCATGGCATAGGCAACCGGAGAATGTGAAAGACAATGTTGCCGAGGGAGATGCTATCCCATCTGTCGGGGTCCCTGCCTTTAATTTTCTCGGTTTTTTTTCCAGCAGGCCTGCTTTATGTGGTAGCGAAATGATCTCGGATTGTACTCCGACGACTTTCTCCAACAACCTCCTCCTCATCATCGATGCCTGCTGTCTCAATTAGCGTCCGCCGAGCTGTAGCATCCGCGCTCTTCTTCCTCTAGGGTTTACGTGGAGATTTTGGAGACCCCGTGTTTTAATGATGATGGTTCATCAGACCTTGATGACGGTGAAGGGCCGCAGTTTTGAACCTTTCGTTGCCCGTGTTTCTGGGCAGAACATAGGTTACAAGGGTTCTGATAAGGGATACAGGGTTAGGAGGCGGTCATATGAAGACGGGCATGTCCTCCATGGGCATGAGATTTTGGCGTGACAAGGACGTCGGGGCGTGTTGGTTGAGATCTGGTTTGGCTCAGTGGGCATAGAATACGGTTTTTTTTTTTGGGGAATTCTCTGATTGAAAAGAAGGATTGTCATATTTGATGAAGAATTAAGATCTGGTTTGGCTCAGTGGGCATAGAACACGGATTTTTTTTTTGGAATTCTCTGATTGAAAAGAAGGATTGTCATATTTGATGAAGAATTAATGTGAAATTATTTGAGCTCGGAAACATTCATTCGGGTTTGAAAGAAGCAGGAACGATCGATTTAGTTGAGAAAATCAATAATTTCTGTGAGAGGCTCTTTCTGTGGATCGTGAAGTGCCTATATTTTTCGGTTTGGTAGCAGAATTTTTCATGCAATGTATGGAGCCATTATATATATATATATATATATATATATATATATATATATATATAGCTAAAAATCCTTTTAACTTATAATTATAAAGGTTGGCAATGGCAAAAATAAATATATATATATATATATATATATATATATTAAAAAAAAGTGTATGCAATATATATATTATTTAAAAGAAAGATGCATGCATATATATTATTTTAAAAAAAAGTGCATGCAATAAGCATGTAATATTTATAAAATTTCTTTTAATTTGACACTTTAATCTTAGAACAAGTATGTATATAATTACTCTTTGCTTATTAATATCACAATCAAAATTAAGTTTTAACTTTCACCTAGAGGTCACATAAATTCTAAACTCGCTCTGATATTATATGTAACAATCCCAAATTTAACATGCAATTAATTATCAACACAAAAACTGTTTAATTACTCATCATAGAAATTTCAGAAACACGAGCAAAGACCAGTTACCTCTAATGACGATATTCCTTACATGAGACTCCAAAGTTGAACACTATCTGACCGCAACAAAGTTTTGGGGACAACTCTCCATCCAACTGTAGGCTCAGCTGCACATAATCTTTACATAGCTAGCCATCCCCAAGCTCTCAATCAACGTACTATTGCCAGGGAATCCTTTGCCTCACAATACCTTTTTCTCGAGAGAATGGATGAAAGAATGATTCATGAACCTTCCTCAATGTCTATGAAATAGACCAAACAATGGAATGGTAACCACATGCACACATTCACTGTGTCAACATACAACTTTTATTTCTTTATTTTAAGTTTTACTTAATTTAGTGTTTCTCTTAGTTTAACCTACTTTTTGTTAACTTTACTTAGTTTTATAGTTTCTTAGTTTAACTCTTTCTTAAATAACTCTTAACTTCACTTATTTATTTACTATTTAGGACTCCAATTTATTAATTACTATTTTTATTATTCTCTTGACTTATTATTTATTTACTTATTTATTTAATTATATTATATTATTTATTATTTTATAATTATTAGGGGACATTACACTCAACCACCTATTTATGATGATTATGAAGATGAATTGAATCATGAATCAGATCTAGATTTTATTTATTATTTTGAACACACTGTAAAATCTTCTAATATATATCAAAATGAGGATTACAAAAATGTAACTAAAGCAACATCTTTGCAATATTTTCCAGAGAAACCTATTTATGGTAGTTATCAGGAAATTGAATTTGATAAAGAACATGAACTTAACATCAATTCTTATCTTTATATTTTCCTGCTTATCGCAACTATAATAAATCTAGTAGTTTGCAAGATGATTGTGGTTCTAATTTAGAATATATCGATCATAAATCTTATACAAAAGAAATTCTAGTTTCCCCTGAATCAAATAGTGGTACCCTTATTTTAAAAATTGATATGGTTGAATTATACAATGATAGGAATGTGCTTCATTTTCGTAAGAATAATTTACACAATCTTTCCCATAACATATTGAAAAATTGGATTATAATTCAAAATATGAAAATTATTTCGACAAATACTCTTTACCAGTTTCTAATCAGGAATTATTTAACGAATGTTATGAGGTTTCAAATTGCCACAATACTAAACATGTTAGAATTGCATAAAGCAACAAGAAGGAAATATATGAAAGACCTTCCTATAAAATGACTGTAGAAAATTTTATGCTTGAAAAGTTTGATCATTTAATTTTCACACAAAATACTACGACTTCGTGGAAAGTTGGACGAACAAGGTATTTCAAATAACATCAAAGCCTTGTTACCTATGCCTCTATTTATTTATGGGATGCAGGTTAGTCAACATAACTCACTCCTTTTTTAATTTACTTCTAATATTTTTGTTCTAGATAAGTGTGAAGCCCCAAATCACAAGGTATGTCATTGATAAGTTTAAACTTGGTTACATTGGATTTTTTATTTCTTTGATGAATTTTGTTATTGGGACACATGTATATAAATTTTGTACATGAATAAATCCATTATAAATTTGATTACGTATACTTTGACAATGTTAAATTTAGAATGAATAAACATGAAACCTTTGCATATTAACGAATCTTTAGTGATCATAGCTATAATGAAGCATAGATTTATGATTCCTTATAATACTCTATATTGATGATTTTGGGAGATATTTATAAGGACTTTGTTCATGTATGAAGGTTGAAGAGAAATTATTCTTTCCAAAGGGCTCAAACATTTGTTAGCCTCACTCTCATGTGCGTAAAAACAATTATAAATCCAAAAATAATTAAATTAATTAAATCATGAAAATTAAGAATTTATTCCTAATTTTCTAGATTGAGTTTGTTCCTCTCAATTAGGAGTACGTTTAGGCCTAGAGATTCTCTCCACCTAACTAGATTCCTAGATTGATGTATGGTTGACATATTGTCTCAACTAAAGTGTCCAATATAGATGCACTATCTTGAGACACATTCTCCTCTTGTATTTATATTTGCATTATACCATTGTTTTAATAATGTGAGTGTGAGGAGTACAAAAAGGCTGTGGCCTTTTCCAACATGTCTTATTTTCTGTGTTTCTGGTGTGTATTTTGTGTGTGTAATTTTTGTTAATTTCTCTTCATGTGGTATTAGAGTATTTCTAGCTTAATTCCCTCATGGGAAGGCCAGGAAGATGTAAAGGGCATGAAAATTTAATCCTCTGTACATAAAGTTGCTCATGTGTTTGCCATTTTTTGGTGTGTCATACTATGATATTAAGAATCTGTGGCATGTTTTATCATCTAGATTGCAAGGAGAGACAAAAACATTTAGAATGATGATTATGTTGATACCCTATCTAATTATGAGTAGGTAGAAATATCTCGCAACATTCATTGTGTGTTGGAGCTTTATTCACCAATTAGTCTTGTGCAACAACACGTTAGGGATTACTTGTTAAGAGTTTGATCATTGCTCGGTCAGGGCTCTACTAGTTTGTGGGTTATGCATTTTTCTATAGAGAACATACTTGGGTCACATCAATAACACTTAGGAGGATTTTTCGAGGTTTGAATTCATGTTTCAAGCCTAAAAAGCCTGCAAATGAGTGGGAAGTGATTTCCCTGAGAATGACATCAACGGTTCTGTTGTTACTGTGTCATTGAGGATATGAAATTTCTTTGTATATCTAACAACACTGCTCTGCATATTCAATTTTGTGTTCAATGCTGCAAGAATCCTGAACCAACTATTGAAGCATCCTAGAACCGATAATTGAAGCATCCCTTATGCACTCTAAAATAACTATGTTAGAGTCGCATCACAAATATCATGGCAAAATTTGCAAACTGCGGAGGTCTTAATTTTCTTGTTTGCAGATCTCCTCGAAAATTCAAGCTTGGATCAACTCGTCACAGAAAATTTGGGTAATGAAAGTGGATCCATTGAAAGTAGTTACTTCCACTCTCTCTATTGGAAAGAATTTTCAAATAAATAAATGTTCAAACAAGTGAGTATATAATTTGTGAGCACCCATGATGGAGAAGTTTCATTCTAGTGGCTATTCCGATGGATTCAACCAACTCTTTGTGAAGCAAAATCGTTGAGACCTTGGTATGATATGGTATGGTATGAGATAGCTCATGCACACAACCTTTGTTTCTAGTCCTTGAAGAGTATGGTTTCATTCCGGGCTACGGTCTCAATTTCAACAATTGGTAGGTTCGTTGCATATGTTCTACCTACTATTTTTCATATCACTCTTGCACGCAAAAAAATTGTGAAAGGTCCTTTTCACCTTGGAAGTTTGAGCTTATTCATTGGTTGGTTAGCTTTTTATGGGGTACTGTAGAGTGCCTCCCTTTATTTTCTTCTTAGCAGTAGCTCAAATACAATACAATTTAGCTCGCCTCATCCTAACATAGGTTTTAATAATTTTCCTTCATCCATGTTGCACATACACCATCAACTGTATGTATCTCATCAATAAAGAAAATTTGGCGTTTCTTGCCATATCTATCTTGGGACATTTGGGCGATAAAAATTAAAGCATGGAGTGAAAAAGGGCCAGTATTTGTAATGGAGGGTGATATGTTAATCGATTGTTGAGAGGTCGAGATGGAATATTCATCATCGATCGACATCAAATTCCATCTATCTTGAGATCTGGGTCTCGAGATTTTGTGAAGGTTGCAAATTGGCTTTGTTATGAAAAATACAAGGAACGAGATCTGAGGTCATGGAAATAAGTTGTGGTCATATGAGTTTACACCTGAAACAATGTCAAACCTCAATTTGGGGAAGCCACCAGATTGATGCCGTACTTATCGAAATTTTGAGCATTGTAAATTGAAGGGGCGATAAGCCACAGATCAATTGTGGAAATGAATGGATCTCCAACCATTTCTACATTGCATCCAAATATTTTTTGCTGTGTATTTTATAACAACCTCATAGAAATATACGATCTTGTTGAAAAAAGTGCAGAGGAATTCACGAGACCCAATTTTCTCCCGTCGATTATATGATCGAAAATTGGTGGGGAATTATTTCTATTATCATCGGTGGGGCAGAGGAAATTGAAGAAAAAATAATGGATGGATCCTTCCATTCACATGATTGGCATGCTAGACATTTTTTTTTTCAATTTTTTATTTAGATCCACAGACGTGCAGAATAGTGAGCTTATTTTTTTATATTTCTGAAGTGTTTAAAGTTTGTTGAAGCATGTGTGAAGTTTCAAAGTCAAGTTTTCTTTTGCTTGATTTTCGATATATACACTGGTTGTTTCGATATAGTCACAGTCGAACCTATAAATGATGACATTAAAAATGTAGTTACATATTGTTATATATCTCTTTCCCATATCTTCAAATTAAATTCCTACAACACAGGAAACTGCACCACACTTATTTTTGCTTGAGCTCTTTGATCTGTCTTCAATTTAGACTTTTTGGCACAGTAATTCTCAAGAGGAGATGGGGTTGATAGTAGAAAAGCATAGGAGCAGATTCAAAGCTCCATTTATGGTTGTGTGACCTGCGCTATGAAAATTTTCTAATGGGTATATTGCAGAGACAAATGGGAGTTTAAGAGGCAGATCTGTGTAGAAAGAGGTAAAGTTATTTCACATTTCATCTATTTCATGCTATAATAAAATTAAAATATGAACCAACAACAACTCTAAAGTGAAAAAGTAAATTCATATAAGTGGAAATTTCTAATGTTAGATGAGAGAGAATAAGTGGATAAAATATTTTGGGAGTCATAAGGGTGAGGATTGTAATTAATTTTGTAATAAGGGTGATGTTTTTAAAATTTTTGGAGTGTAAGGTGCACTAAAATTTTGTAATTTTGGGAAACAAGGTGAATTAATTTTCTCTCTTTTGGAGAGAGAAGCTATTTTATTTTTTGATAAGGATTGAATTTTGTAATTCTTGGAGTGATAATTTGAATGTTGAAATAATTATGAGTGAAAAGTATTGAATTTTGTTATAAATTTGGAGTGATAAGTAGAAGCTGATTGTTGAAGTAAAATTTTTACCTCTAGGTGGTTCAGTCAGTTTTGAAGACAAATTTCCTCTATAGAGTTCTCATAATCTGTGCTTGAGAAGCTTCAACAAAGATGTTGTAAAGATGGAAGGTTGATGTACCTTGAAACTTAATAAAATCATTTTTTTTGGTGGTGATTGTCTTCTAGATCGAACCGAAATTGAATAAGGGGATATTAGGTACATGAAGAGTGTGTTTATGATGGTGCATGCTTCATGATGTTGCTTATGATTTTTGTCTAGTTTTGACACATAAATGATCTCATTTAACACACAGATAAAGTTCAAATGCAAGAAAAAAAAAAACGACACTTGTAACCATGTAGCTGCAAGGAAAGATAATTAAAATCAACATATGAATTTGTGCACCTACAACAAATAATCAAAGTTTTCAACATCAAAATTCTACCTCAACAAGAAAAATCACTCAAGGTAGTAAGGTTAAGGAAGCTTCAAAACTCAACCATTTCAAGAAAAGTATACATCAACATTCATCAACACTTAGTCACTCTGTAACTTGCAAACAAATTTGTTTTTTGTAAGTCTGTTATATTATACGGGTTCATTCTCAGTTAAAACAGACACCCAAATTTTCAATTGATAAGAGGAAAAGTGAGTTCATTGCTTTAAATGAGTCATTAAAATCATTAAGTGTTTCTCTTTAGTGAATTATCGACACCCTTATTTTGATAAATCAAATCAGAGCACAGTTCACAACATCAACCGAGCTAGCATAAACTTAATTGAAAAAAAAATCAAACAAGCAAGCGAGTTCGATTCTAAAAAAGGTAAATGTAATATTCAAACAACAATCAAGAAAGTTGAAATTTACAGCAAGCCATCATGAGTTCTAGTGAGTGTGAAATAATAAAAACAAGTTTCACTAAGCAAGAGATCAAGAAAATTCCAAAGAAAGCAAGCATGATAAACTCAATCAATTGATCCAGTACAAGCAAGCATAAAAAATGGGCAAAGGTGGTAAATGTCTTCAAAGTAAGGATCTCAAAATTAAAGAAATGAAAGAGTGAAATCATGAGCTACATAATACAATTGAGTTACTGGAATGGAATTTAAAGTAGTATCAAAAATTAATTGAGCAAATGAACATCACATTAGAAGCAGCGATCAACTTTTAAATTGATCTTGAAATGAAAGAAAAACTCATTCATGCACTCCAACTTAAATTAAGTGAAAAACAAGATCTGCTTGATGCAAATATGGATGCAAGTTGCAACACTGAAGACCTCATCTAAACATCAAATGAAATTTATGATACAAGTGACCTTATTCATCATAGTGATGAGGGTTGTGACACAAGAGATCTAATTAATCAAGTCAGTGTTAGTTGCGACACAAGTGATCTTATCCAACCTGTTATACTACTTAATGATGCAACGAGTAGTACCAAAGATCCAATTGATCATTTTAATGCACCATGTCAAACAAATGAAACATTAATTGAAATGGTTGATGCTAAGTGTAATATAGATGATTTAATCAAACCAACTCAGCGTATCGGCAGCAGCACCAGGTGTGAAGCACAACAATACAATGATATTTCCAAGAAAGTGATCAGACCTTGTGAAGAAATATCCTTTTTCAAGGATCAACATGGCCTAGGTTACACCAAAGACAACAGTTTGTATATTTCAGATTACTCAAAGCCAGTGCATTTTGTAAGCGTGGACTTTCTAGACAATGCTCATAACAAGTGTAACCATTGTAAGTGACATGGCCATATGGAGAGTACATGTTTTGACCTCCATCCTTGTCACCATTGTGGCAAGAAAAATAATTCATCACGAAGATGTAGTAAGCGAAATCAAACACCCAGAGTGTAGATCAATTATGCATAGATTAATCCTTGGAAGTGGTCATCTATATTCAAACAACTGTCTATGTGTTATCAATAGATTCAATCTCACATGAAGACAAATTTTCTAGTACAATGAAGATGGTGAAACTATCCTACACCTTAAGGGGGGGTGTTCCAAAATGAAATGGCGATGATTGTCTCTCCTTTCAGCTGATAAAAGGTGGAAAATGATATTGATATTGAAGGTGGTTTTCAAACTGAAAGTTTCGACAAAATCAACAAAAGTATCTAGTGGGCATCTTCATCATCCAACGGTCATCAACAAATTCACTAGTGAGCGGTCAAGAACAAAAGCAACATCGAGTAGTTCTCAACACCAGTAGTGAGTCGATTCTAACAACATCACCAAAAGCAATAGTGCGTTGTTTTTGACATCATCAACTAGTGGGTGATCATCATCAGTGAGTGGGCGATCATCAAGTATCCAGTGGGAAGTTTCGACATCAGTGTATTCGCTAGTGGGCGTCATCAACATTTTTTCAGTGGAAAAAGGATGATGATTGTAAGAAAAGGATAGTTGGATCCTTTTGCTACTTGGCACGTGATGGAGTTTTCAAGAAAAATTCAGAAATGAATCAGACTTGTAGCTGACTCATGATTTCTTCAGGTTGAAGTATTTTCGACATCCAACTTTGGTGGTTTTTAGGGTAGTGGGGGGAATGTTAGCCTCACTCTCATGTCAAAAAAATAAAATAAAAAAAATTATAAATCCAAAAATAATTGAATTAATTAAATCATGAAAATTAGGAATTTATTCCTAATTTTCTAGGTTGAGTTTGTTCCTCTCAATTAAGAGTCAATTTAGGCCTAAAGATCCTCTCCACCTAACTAGGTTCCTAGATTGGTGTATGGTCGATATATTGTCTCAACCAAAGTGTCCAAGATAAATGCAATATCTTGAGACACATTCTCCTCTTGTATTTATATTTTTATTATACCATTGTTTTAATAATGTGAGTATGAGGAGTACAGCAAGGTTGTGGCCTTTTCTGCCATGTCTGATTTTCTATGTTTATGGTATTTGTTTTGTGTGTGTAAATTTTGTTGATTTCCCTTAAAAATTCTCTCTTTAATAGTTTCAAACTTCATATTCTACATATCTTGACCACATTCATATTTTATTTCACTCCTTACACATAAATATCATGAAATAATTGCATTAGCTTATGGGTACTAAACCTATAATCACAAGGTTTCAATTTCACAAAACCTAATGGAATTGAAACTATTATTGTACTAGCTACTTACATTCATACTCCATGCATGAGACCTTCCCTAATCATCGTATTTTTCTCGAATACTTGAAGCTAATCCTTTTTCACAACAGGGGGATGCAGATAACATTGTTGTGGCTATGTACGCTCATTAGAAGCGAAACAACATTTTTGGTACTAGATCACCCTAGTGTGTAATCATCCCATTAGCCGCTTCAAAATTGGGCATGTTGACATCTTCGTTGGGGCTATAGATGCTTGCTAGCAGTGAAGCAAGGTGAGTGGTATTAGGTCAAATCCTAGTGTGTGATCATCCCATTGTTAATTATTGAAATAAAATGAATCTTACATAATTCATGCTTATATTTGAATGGAAAAGTAATAAAATTTCTTATTCGAGATAGTGGATGACTCTTTTAGGTTTGTGGACGCTCGTTTGTAGTGGAGCGACGCCCAATTTTGGAAACTCATGTAGTGGAAACAAAAATGGAAACAAACCCTGATAACTAGTCTCATGGTTTCAGTTGAACTTATTTTAAAATGAATATCATCCTTGTGATCTTAAAATAGTACCATAACTTTTGCAATGTTTTAATCAGTAACTGTAAGAATGGGATTATTTTTATATGGTTTTCAAATTCTCCTACGAAGGTTGAGACATATATCTAAACATGGTCACTATGCCCTAAATAATTACCATAATTACCCTAATCAACCGAAGATATGAACAAATGTCTTATATTCTAATAAACATTGAACTCAACAATATTTACATATTAGGATCTCATACAATTAATCTTGGTTTCATTCTTGTTGTTGATTGGTTAAAACTTTAAGATGTAAATATATTTATCTTCTTTCTTAGGATAGGTTAGAGTTTATATTTTTCCGCATTGAAAAATTCCTTTCCTTCTTTTCTTAACAATTGAGGAGTTTTGACTATCTTACAACTATGAGAATGACGCATATTCCTGCATAAAGATTGATTGTATTAAAATTTTCTCTTATATAATTTTTCAATATGTTTGATTTCTATCAAAATTTGATTATGTACACCAATCTTGCAAATTATGTGCTAGTCATTCAAAATTCTTTATATTCTAGCATTATTCTAGTAGGAGACCCAAAATTGTCCATCAGATATCATTGAATAGTTGAAATTTATTTAAATTGATGGTTATGATTTTATATCTGACAACCAAGATCTAATTAATACCACAGATGTAAATGAATTCAATTTGGAACTTACATGGAGGCTAACACCCTCCCTTTGGCCCGAAGTCATCAGACAATGGAAAAAAAATTAATTATATGGCAATTTTTCATCTCGTGTGGCAACATGCGAGAACATTAATTTGATCATCACCACTCGATATGATCCAACGACCAATAACCTCTTGATCTAATGTCCATTAGGTCATATTAGATGGAAACGTGTGGCCACACCCAATGAAATCATACGACTATGATGCAAATACATCGATGGACCATACATTATGTTGTATGTCAATTTGCACACTATTTAATCCCTATGAATCATTTGATGATAAATTTGATTATCGTAGAGGAATTCCACTCACATCTTGCACTTTCCAGGATAAGGATAAGAATAAATAAGCGACAAAGTCGGTAAGTCTCCAACCTCTATACTTGCACTAAAATGTCAATCATTAATTGTGTTATAGAAATTTCGAATTAGGTATCATCTCCTCACATGAATGTGAATATTTATTGAATAAAATGGATTCCCAATAGATTATAGTTGATAAAGTTGCATCACTAATGCCTATCTATAAGTATGCCACATGATGTTTGCATTTTAAAGGTCTAGTTCTTAATATGAGTTGACTCCATACCCATTTGAAATTACCAAGTCTGCAGTTATTACTACCTTACAGTAAGCATCATCCACGAGTACGAGTGAGATTTTGGTGCTAGATTAAATCCTCTCCAAAAAACTTATCTACCTCTAAGAATTCTATCTGATTAGCCTTTATCCTATTTCACACGTTATCCCTAGTCACACAAAAAATTGTCTCAATAAAATAAATTAAATATTTCAATCATGAAAAATAAAATTATTGATATTTTGTAACGTTATTTAGATAACATCACATATCTCCCGGATGCAGGTGAATATCTGTGTTAAGGTGTTGATGGGACTTGGGTTTGGCAAGTGGAGGGGCTACTTGGCCACCAAGCCATCGCCATGAGATACAGCCAGCGCACTCGTCAACGCAGCATTCAAGCCAGTGCACTCATCAATGAAGCATTTATTTAGAGCCGAGGTCGAGATCCGACCATTATGCTCGCTCGAGCCTCAGTAACGAAATCTCTGCACACACCAGGAGATCACATTAATGAGGAACTAAAGCCGGGAGATCTTCGAGACAGTGCTTCCCTGTGTTTAAATATGGAGGATGACAGAAGGAGCTCAGCCATCCCCCCTCCTCCGCTGCAAAGAATTTGTTCTCCCTCGGCTGTGCATCCCTACTATCGCACAGCCACTAGTAGAAGATTCCATCTTAGCTGTTGCATTGAGTTAGGGGAAGGGCTCCACCTCTCCCGTATAGGCCTCAGCAATCAGTCCACTGTTACTCTGGATTTTCTTTTCACCCTGCTCCCGCCCAGTTCTGTCACTCCGACTCCTCCGTCGCCTTCCTCTGTGCCCCTCACCATGTCGCGTATGAGACATCGCATGAGATGTCGAAGGGGCATCACTAGAGGTTGTCCCCAACGCACCCCTTCCACCTCCAATTCAGATTCCTCTTCGCCCTCCTCGGACTACTTCATCAGTAGATATCCGAACACTTGCAGTGGGCGGGGCAGATTTCAAAATGACAACCTCGTTTCGACCTACCCTGTCAATCTGGCCTCTAACACTCCCTAGACTGCCCAATTTTTCTTCAATTTCTCGCTAAACAGACCCCGTATAATTGCCTCTATTTCGGTGGTCTTTAAGGAATAACCCCAGTAGGTTGATACCAGAGTGCTTTAGCTAGAATATTTTTTAGCTTCAGCTCAGGAAATGGATAAGTAGCAGCAGCAGGTGACCAAGGAAAAAGGAAAAGCTCTTAAAGATGAGGAGAAGGTCTGCGGTGGGCTTGAGCACTCCAAGCAAAGTGAAGCCTCAGGCGCGGACAAGCAAAAGGAGGATGACGATATGGAGGCTTACAGGTGCCTTATCCTAGAGGAACCTCCTCCTCAGCATGATGCTTAATTACTCCATTACAGTATAGTTTTTTCTTTATGACTCCCACTTGGATGGGATTGTTCTTGATTTTCTAGCTAGTTTATCTAGTAGTCTTTGTCTTACAATTTATCATACATGCACATTACAGTGGAAACCAAAATTGACACCCCTGCGTGGGCAGTATGGCAGAACTATGTATGGTTTGGACTCGTTTCCCCTAGTGGGCAATCATTTTTGTGCTTCATATGCTGAATATGCCACTCCTCTGGGAAAAGTCAAGGCTGTGGCCAAGATGTAAATTATTTTTCCTTTTTTTAATAGATTTAAACTAATTCAGAAAAAAAAGAGAGGATAACATCATATATCCATAAGAGTGTGTTGGTTATTATTATTATTTTATTCCTGTAATTTTATTTATCACACATAAATAAATATACGTAAATAATTAACAACACTAAGTAAGATGTCATAACATATACACCATAAAAACATTATTAAAATCATAATTATAACTAAACATGATTAACAACTAGATGTCCATGAAAAGAGGAATTAGCATCCAAAAAAATGGGGAAATTAAATAATGACACAATGTAAATAAAATGTTTCTTATGATAACCCTTTTTTTTAGGATAGTAGAATTCCTTAGACACACACACACACACATTTTTAATTCATAAAGCATATTTTACAAAGGTAAATATGGTAACATCAAGGGAATTTTGAGATTTAAAATGGGCCATCTAAAAAAAATGTACAAAAAAAATAAAATTTATAATAACCAATAGGGTTCAAGATGATGATGTCAACCATGGGGGATGATTCACTATTTTTAAAGTAGAGGGGTAAAAATATTAAAAAATAATAAAATAATAAAACTACTTTTTAAACTCATATTTTCAACTTATCTCCCAAAGTTTTTACTCAAATTTCGAGTAGGAGTACTCGTTGGATGAAAAATTTAATTTCTCATCCAAGGATTACCCATGTTGCATACTTTCTATGGACTATCCTACGTGAAAAATGAGAAATACATGAAAAAACGTGATTGCAATCACGTTTTTCATGTATTTCTCATTTTTTGTAGTAGTGTCCATTGAAAGTATGCAACATGGGTACTCCTTGGATGAGTAATTAAATTTTGCATCCAATGAGTACTCCCGCTCCAAATTTGAGTAAAAACTTTGGGAGATAAGTTGAAAAAGTAGTTTATTCTTTTTTCTCTCTAAAATTTGATGATGTCATCAAATCTTATTTTATTATCTCTACTATTATTTTATAATCTCCTTAGGAGGTCCATTTTAAACTTCAAAATTTCCCTAATGAATTTGAGAGTTAATATTCAAATTTCTCTAGTATAATTAAGAGCTAAAAATCCTCACTTCATAATGTGTATCAAAATTTATAGATTTCATAGAAATTAAATAAATCAATTTATAAAAAAAGTTTAACAAAATATTTTCCATTTATCAATCTAAAATCCATTACTATGCTTAAGATCCTATTCCAAAATTCACGTAAATAATATTATTAAGTTTGCAAATATTTTATTAAAATGTAATAAAATATTATTATGTGAACAATCTCACCATTAAAGATGCATGTGAATCATATTACACTAAATGAAAACTAAAGCAAGTGATTATTTTCAAAGTTTTTATTTTCACTCACAATGACTTTATTAAACTATGACTCATTTCCTCAAATTATTTTAGCTTTACAATAAATTTACTTGTTTAAAAATCTTTTGGCTAAGATTCATTTTTATCTGTCATATCTCAATTCACCAACATAAATATATTTTAGACATCTGCCAAGGTTTACATTTTCGAACTAGCTTCTCCAAGCTCATTTATATTATGATCAATTGTTAAAAATATTTATATTTTTTCATAAAAGTCATTTAAAAAAAGGATAGAGAGAAAATATTGCATCATATAATAAACTAGAATGATGGGTTGAAATGCAAAGTTCATAAATTATTCATACTAACATCTTTTATTTTAACGCACAAATCTTAAAGAATAATAAAAACCATTTTTATAAACCTCGCAAAGTTGTCTCTCCATTTTTATGTTTTATGCTTTGTAAATAATTAACCAACATAAATTTTAAAACCATTTATTAAAATGAGTATTGAGGAGACATTTACAACTTTATAAATGTTTATTAAAATTATTCACATATATGTGAATCGTATTGAATGAGGCTTACGTTAAAACATTTATTAAACCATTTGATATTAAACTTATGCATGAGGCCCACAATCTAACTTCAGGCATGTGAATTTTGTTAGGTTGGAGGAGAAGGTTTATACACTCACCAACTCTCCACCCAATATGAAACTAGTCGTTAACCGAAAATAATGTCAATCGTCGAATTCCTTCAGGTGAGAGGAGGGTCATTAACCCACCTCCAACTCTCCATCTAATTTGAGATATGAACCGTCAACTAAAATTGGCGCCAATCTCTGGATTTCATGGAGCCTTCAACTTGCCTAGAAATTTTGAAGTTTTCCACATTCGATGACTAAGATAAATATAATTTATTTCAGCCAAAATTTAAGTTCACTTTGTGAAATTTTTACTAAATTACATAAATTTTTTGGGTTGGGAATTATTATTAAATTAGCATTCCCATGTGTGAACTCACCTACGTGAAATATATTCCAATATATAATTATAACTTGGAGAAATTAAATATGATTTAAAATAAGGATTTAAGAATTTACATTTTAATTTACCATAAGGATAGAATCAAGAAGAAATTAAATAAATTTATATGTGAGTATTTTCAATATTTAGGGTCATTATAGACAGAAGCTACAATCCTCAACTGCGACAATCAGAGTTCCATAAAACTGGCTTACAATCCCATGTTTCATAAAAACACTAAGCACATCGACACTCAATTTCATTTTGTGAGGGAGAAAGTGCAGTCCAAAGAGATTTCTGTATTGTATTGTAATTCTTGTGATAATATGGTTGACATATTCACTAAGCCACTAGGAATACTGAAGTTTGATTTGTTTAGGGATACATTAGGTGTGTTTAAAAATGCCTTTCTCCATTAAGGGGGAGTGTTAGAATTTAATGGAGATTAAGTAGTATTTGGTTATGTAGTTGTGATTTTGCATTTTATTGGACATTCAGTTCCTATCATTTGGGAATATGTTTTACATAATGTTTCTATTTAATTATTGGTGTTTAATGAGAAACCTCAAGCGATGCCAAGTTCTACTCCAGTCAAACACTCTCAAGCAGTTACAGGGTGTCACCATGCTATTGTCCCAGCCCTGATTTGCATAACCATTTCAGTCAAGCAGATGCGTGATAATAAACTTATATAGCAGTATACCATCAAGGTTACTAAATCACAATTATGAAGGATTTGAGTAAATGTAGGATATCGTTCTGCATGAAATACAACACATGGATCTCGCTAACAGATACTCTAAGAACAGATCTACTCATAGATCTACTCACTACACTTTCTCCAGCATGCATATCAGTTCTCATTTGCTAAGATTTCAACATGAAAATTTTTATACGCACCCACACATGAGTATGTAGTTCCCAGATCAATACCAATCACAGTTCGCTTCTTTTGCAACAATAACAGAGCTGAAAAGAAAACTCGCAATAATAAACGCCACAAGGAACATAAATCCGTTATAATATTTTTGAGTATTGTTGAACACAGTGCATTTCTACTTCCGTCCCATGGCTGGACCCTTTCTAAAGCCCTCGTGTATCAAATTTCAAGAAGCAGCAGCCCAAATACTTCATGGACGAAAGAAAACATATGCTTCTTAGGTGTATTATCACAATGAAAAAAAGGTCGAAACTGAGAAGAAAAACTTATCTGGACTCGATCTTCGTCCAAGTAATCTATCGCTGAGAAAGCATTTCGAAATGGAATTTTGTGAAGGTGCATCACAACAAAGTCCACAACCCCTTCAAATTACGCTAAGTGGAAGGCATCCTGAGTTGGATGAACAATTTACCATGAGTCCAAGTACACCAAGTCAATATATTCTCTTGTTTTAGCTGCGAAAAATGTCCGAAAAATGAAGCGATGTCTTTCCAAAGCGAAAGGAAATGTATTGCAGCAGAGAAAATCATCCCGACTATCGATCCGTTTAGAAAACCCTCAACTACGTTCTCGATAATCACAGACTGTGCTGCGGGCTCCTCCTTCACTTCTCTCACATGGCCACACACAAGCGGACTCCAACCAACACAGCTCCTCTATAACACGATGGCAAACTATGCTTGGTCACTGCTCACAAATGAAGATGGCAGCGTACGCAGGATTTAGGCAAAAATTTTCTCTCGTAACAGATAACACAAGCCTCAAACTCTTAGCTTTGATACCATGTCAAAAATTACAGAAGACATGAAGTTTGGCAAACAACAAAGGAGCTCACAGGTGCAGATCACCAGGAGCTCCCACAAGAAAATGCACCCGCTTGAGGTTTCTCATTAAGCACCAATAATTAAATAGATACATTAGGTAAAACAGATTCCTAAATGATAGGAACTGAATATCTAATAAAATAAAAAATCACAACTACGTAACAAAATACTACCTAATATCCATTAATTTCTAACAATTTGAAGGAATAGGTCTCGATTTACCGTAGGAAATTAAAATAAGATTTGGGCAGATATATTAATACAATATTGATGAGGTAAGAAAAAATAAATTCATTCATTTAATTTTTAAATACCTTGTAGAAACTAATAATGGTTTTTTCTTTCGTGATGTGGGATTATCAATTATGGATTAAAGGGCAAGGAAATATATTACAATGGATTGAAATCTGGATCAAATAATTGAACAAAGAATTATGAAGGAAACCATTACTTTTCTCAAATTCTAGGAAGATGTGAAAGTCTTAAAGTCATTTTAAAAATTGAAATTCTTTTCAAAATGATTTTTATTTTTCTTTTAATTATGCATACAGTTATGTAAACATTTATGAGGTTCGGAATTTGGCTTCTATGATCCATAAAATTGTGTATAAAATATTTCGGTAAAAATCACATTAAAGCATATTTTGTCGACGCGTTTCGAACCAACTAGTGTGGTTCATCATCAGGACAAGATGAGAAATCTGATCTAGGACACAGTTTAAATAGATAGGAAACTCTGACTAGCCGTTATGGAATAACAAATAATTTTACTGAATAAAGAACTTCAAAGAACAAACCAAAAGCTGAATTATTATTATTGTATTCTATTAATAATTAAAAGATTTAAATATAATGAAATGTTTATATTTAATTAATTAAAATAATAATAATAATAATAATAATAAATAACTAAATAAATCAAAATAAATAAATAAATCAAATAAAAATAAAAATATAAAAATAAAATAAAGATAGATAAAAATAAAAAACCAAATAAAAATATAAATAAAATACAAATAAATAAATGAAAAATAATAATATTCAAAATAAATACTAATGATAAGTAATTAAATAACTGAATAATAATAAATAAATAAAAATAAAAATAAAAATAAAATAAAATCAAGAACAGAAAGGGGAGAATAACACAGTGAACAGAGGAGAGGAAAGGAAATGAAGGAGAATGGAAGGGAAGAAAACCTGAGACTAAGAGTGAAGGGCGGGGATCCAACATCTGCTAAGACTCCACCCATCATCCCTGTTGAGGTTGACTAGCCTTTTTTCGATTTCTAAGGCCTCCCTCAACTTTCTATGGTGGAAATGGTCAATCCTTGCAATAACTTTCACATCTTCAATGAAAATGTGATGCTTTGTCTTTTCTGCATGCTCTGCTAATGTAGAGGAGTGAGACCTATTATGCTTCAGGTTAGCGGCATGCTCTTGAATTCTTTGACTAATGGAACGACCAGTCTCACCGATGTAAGGTGTCCCACAAGAGCAAGGAATCAAGTAAATACCCTTACCATCCTTAGGGTAGATCGGGTCCTTAACAGATCTAAGAGAACCCTGAATGGTGTGGAGGGGCCTAAAAGTTGAGGGAACATTATGTCTCTTTAAGATCCTAGCGATTTTATCAGTCGTTCCTTGGATAAAATGAAGGTGAACTCTGGATAACCTATCACAATGTTCCTTCTTGACCCTAGGACCTTTTTCAGCTTTTTGAAAAGCTCTAAGACGTTGAACCTTGTTATAACCATTATTAAGGAAAACCTTAAGGAGATGATATTTCTCATCTTCAAGGTGGTTTTCATCAGAAATTCTAAAGGCTCTAGTGGCTAGGGTACTGAGAACCCCTGACTTCTGGGTAGGGAAATGGTGAGAACTCACATGTAAATACTGCTTAGTGTGCGTCTTCTTTATAAAAACTTGATGAGTGAAAGAACCATCATCATTTCTAGAAATAAGAAAATCAAGAAAGGGTAGGCTACCATCCACTTCGAATTCCATGGTAAACTTAATGAAATCAGATTGATCATTAAGATGACAGAAGAAAAGGTCGAAAAAATCTTCTTTAATGTGATTTTTACCGAAATATTTTATACACAAGTTTATGAGGTTTTTTGTAATTAAAAAAATCCATGAATTCATTTGACAGAGGAGGGATGGGTTGGGTGGATTTGAGAGAAGAAGCTTAAGTTTTATATGCCTGAGTGCACGTGATAGATAGGTCAGATCATGATATGGTGTAATATTTGATTATTCAATTTGAATATAATATTTTTGCAATTCTTTTTCATTTTTAATTTGTGAACATATGTTTCCTTACGCTGGTATTTTAAATGATTGACTTGATCAATTATTAAAATTTCTTTCTATTATTCAATCATATCTCCTCTAAGATATAGATATTATCAAGGGATGGAAGATTGAAGTGTTTACCTAATATATTGTTTACGTGAACTCAAAATGCATGACATTGTCGGTTCCATTATAAAAATTCAGGCAAATACATGTTACATCAATTATATGTTTTCCTTGTTTTATTTTATTATTTTTTTTTCAATTATTTCATATGTTTAAATATTCATACCTATCAACAAGCTGATAAGCATTGACCTAATCAAGGTTGTTTTGTTATATCCAATATTGTATTGGCTTATTGTCTAATATACATACTATTAGTGGATAATTTTATTATTAACACTTATCTTTTGCAAGGTGAACGAGGAGTAATAATACATGATATTATATTCTATCATGCTTTGCGCTATGATAATTTACCGGTAAAAAGTGATATTAGCATAGCTAACTTTTAATTATCTTTCTTTACTCTTTGATTGTATCATTTCCTTCATTTTAAGTTTTATGGAATATTATTTTCTTATTGCATAATTAAGGTTTCAATTTGATATCATTGAATACTTGTCATAAGTAAGTATCTTCCACCTAGAGATTCACATTTTACACTCCTTTTTATGATATATATAATCTAGTCATATATATTTACCCATCATAATATGTTTTATAATTTGGTACATGGAATATCCGTTGAGGCGAAGGGAGGCCAACTGTTTAGCCTAAAGTGGGAGGTTTTTAAACCGTCAGTGAATGTGTTCTTGGATTTCTCTTTGTCACTGGAACAATCTGAGAACCAAAAAATGAGTATTATCCTTCATTATGTGGAGATTTACCACACTAAAACTTGGGTTTGGGTAATTTAAAAACAACATGGATATTTTAAAAACAATTTCAAGGAAACAACCTCTTTTTGAAGAAATAGTAACAAGGAAGATAATTATAAGATATGTAAATATTGTAATAAGAAAAATATGTTATATTTAATTGATAAGTGTTGTTTACAGCTGTAAAAATAACACATGAACATCACATCACAATAATAATAAGAAAATACCTAAGAAAATAAAGGGATGAATGTTAAAAGCTCGATGTGAGAATGTAATCTTAGTAATAATTCAATTAAAAATTAAAAAAGCTACAAGATACAATAATAATATTAGAAAAAATAAATAAGTTGTACAATTTATTACGAGTATAGAAGTATTGAAAATCTAAATTAGACATCATGTTCTATCAATGAAACCACGTCAACGAAGGCATGCATCAATTTTAAAAAAAAAATGAAAACTAATCCACATCCCAAATTACATTGGTTAAATTCAATTATTGAATCTATGTATCATGAAATCTCTATCATTAGTACAAAATTGCTAATTAGTTACTAAAAAAATGACTAAAATTTGCATATAAACTACCAATTTTCAGTGCGTGATCAATAGTGGATAATTTACAGTATCTTATAGTGTGACCAAATTTTAGTCGTATTTAGCTTATTAATTTGTTGTCTCAAATTTATCATCTAGCAGTATATTTAGTCATAAATATGGTCATAAATTTAGTCATTAATTGTCACAATTAATCACCAAATACATAAAAAATATACTACTATATGATGACCCAATAAAACTAATTAATGACCAAAGAAATATAACCAAAATGTTGGCCGCGTTATAATATACTGTAAATTGGCTACTAATAGTCATATATATGCAAATTTTAGTCATTGTTTGAAACTAGTTTATGACCAAAGAGATATGACTAAATTTTGGTTGTGTTATAAGATACTATAAATTAGCTACTAATAGTTGTGTATATGCAAAGTTTGTTCATCATTTGTAATCTCAAATTTATCATTTACAATAGTCATTTTTCTTTTTTTTGGTAAATTCATATTCATTATATAAATGACTAATTTAGTAGTTTATATTCATTTCATTTACTTTCATTAATAATCATTATAAATGACTAATTTAGTCAAGGACTAAAATATATGACTAGATAATAAGTGAAAAATATAAAAATGATTAATGTGAACGACTACTATAATTATTGTTATGGTATTATTAACATCTATTTAAACCATTATAAGTAATGTTATTCATCTGAATGAAAAATAATCATAGATCACCCAAATATAGTGCAAGTACAATCACATAAGCAAAATAGTAATTCATTATAATAATAACATTCATGGTATTACATAACTCTAATGTGGAGTGAACATAAAAAAATGATAATAAATGCAAACCCTATTAAAACTTCTCCCTAATATTGAATCTATTTAGGTACCTTACAAACCTCTCATATATAGGAAACTATAGTGGCTTCAAAAGACTCAAAATTAGAATAGAGAATCTAGTAACTATAAGCCACTCAACAAAACAATAGAGCATAAAAGAGTCCATTTCTTTGGATAAATACACAAATTATCCAAAAATATAAGGGAAAAGAATATATAAGATGACTCCTTAACATTATATACTCAACCTTTAATGTTGACACACAAATATAATATAAAATAGTCTTTTTTATTTAGATATATACATAAATTATCTAAAAAAAACTAAGTGAAAAAATATATGAGATAACTCCTTAAGCTTATGTACTCAATATTCTATGGTTAATTTATTCAACATTCTACATGTTTACTTCTTCTACAAATTCATATTTTTTCAAAATTTGTTAAGATTTTCTCTATATTAAATAAAAAATAATACACAAATATGCATCGACAATCCCTTCCAACTCGCCCCGTAGTTGCTTTTATGCTTCATATATGTCCTACTCTTTATGACCAATATTTAAGTCACTTGTAAGAAAAAACACACACGCATTTCCTATCAAAATATCAAAATTTTTCATTTTTCTTATGTTGGAGGGTTTGTGCAGGGAAAGAGGAGGAAGAGCGATGTTGTGCTGTCACAGATCTAATCTAATACATTTGGTTGAAGTTAAGAAATTTGATCCTTAGTGCTTCAAATCATGGTGATTTAATTGCATAGAAGAATTTTCACAATATTCCCCACACTCTTGGGTGATGGACAGTTCCTAATCCCTCCATCTCTCTTCGTAACCTCAAAATACTTCCAGACAAACACAAAAAGGAACTGAAGAGGTTGTATATTCGAGATTCCATAGAGGAATATAAAGATGAAGGTTTGAGTGAGAATGGATGCACCAATGAAGACACAAGTGTCTTTCTGATCCCAAAATCAACAAAGAAATTAACCGAAAAAGAGAGAAAGTATGCATTGATTTCGATAATAAAATAAAATTTCATAATACCATATGAAGTAGAGGTCACTAGCCAGATACACTAGGATAGATGGATTCTGATGATGAGTCATCCCTAAAAATTCCATACACCCAAAAACGGCATCATAGTGGCCTGGACTCCAAGTTTATGGTCCCAAAGTAAAGAATCAGATGCCGAGCAAATGGACATGGAATTAGACAAGAAGGATTGAAGCTTTGTGCCAGAGCAGAAGCTTCCAGAGGCTACTAAACCCACTCAAGAGGTATCTAACTACCTTTTTTTTTATTGTTTGATTATAGGTTTATTATTTAATAATAGGAATTACTACAAGAATCTTTCCCCATGATGAACTTCCGTTGGCTTAGGTGCCAAGTATGATTGTTATATCTCGGTAAATATTTTATTTCTAATGTGAATTAGATGATAGGAGTAATATTTATCTTCTAATGTGAGTTAGACCATTAACAGTACTTTGTAACCATTCTTGTTAACAGTCTAAGTGTTCTAACAAAGTTATAAATAACCTTAGTCACCTGACATAGAGACACAGGACATGAAGGATAGGATCTGCGTGTCAGACACAGACACGTTGACCCCCAGAACATGACACATTATATACTATTTTATTAAAATGTATACAGACATACATACATAATATATATGTGTGTGTGTGTGTGTGTGTGTGTGTGTGAAAATGGCACCAAGAAATGGCACCAAAGGGAGCTTCTAATTTAATTTTCCCTTAATTAAATTGGAAGAGAAATTGTAATTTCATCTCATGATAACTTGTATTAGTTAAATGAGTTAGGAAGACTTCATTGGCTTAGGAAATTTGAGTTTAGGGTTAGAGAGGAGGCATGTAAAGTTCTCCCATGATTTTAGGGGGTCCAGTTACAATTATTTGTGAGTTGTAATTAGTTAATTCAATTATTTGACTTAAAATCAGTTTAACTAGTTCTAATTGAGCGATGACCTTGCGATAGGTCCTATGAATTAAATATGATTTAATTCAAAATTAGTGATCAATCAGTTAACTAATAATTCACTATAAATATTTTTTTCATGTCAGTTATAGGGAAGTCCCAATTGAGATTCAGGTTAAAGGGAAGATAACGATCAATTGTATAATTAGAAAATTGTACATATCATGCATGAGGTCATTAGGTTGCCTTGAAGGAATTATGGGATCAATTCTTGGGAATTTCCTTATTAATAGGGCCAAAATCCCTCCAAGAATGTGTGGGAAAGGTTGGTGAGACAGAGGCTGAAAATTGGTTAAGTATTTGACTGATTTTACCTAGATCAAAGTGAGACACTCAACAGAGTGTGGAGGTTTCTCAGTGAGTTAAATATCATTGTATTGTTTCATGGTATTAACTTTATGCAATATACAAATAATAGGGTTTTGAGCAGTTGCTTTTCCCAAATAAATCTTGTGTTGTGTGATTTATAATTTCTTTCTATTACTTGTTATGTGATTGTGCGATTGTATTTGGTTTCCACAAATTGTATAAGGCTTCAGTATTTTGTTTTAGTACATTACATGATCATATTGAATACCATAGGATAATTTCTACAATTGTCTCAAACCTACATAAAAAGGAAACTCCATATGCTATGCAGAATGCCTTAATAGATATATTTCAGAATAACAGCGACCATGAGAAGTTGGCACTAAAGGACAAGCTCAGAAATATCAAGATGAAGAAGGGCGACACGATACCAAAATACTTGATGAAGTTCACTCAATCTTGAGATGAGCTTGTAAGTGTTGGTGTGATAGTTTTTGAGGATGATTTGGTGAGCCTAGTACTTCTAGTCCTTCCCAAGAGCTCGCATAGCTACCATGACTCGGTGAATGGGAGGGAGAAGCTACCAGAGTAGGAGTGATTGTAGTCTGACTTGGTACAAGAAGAGATTCGGTAAAACATAAAATATGGATCCTAATCAAAGACTGATGATGAGGAGAAGTGTGCCTTGGATGGAAAGGCAAAGAAAGGGAAAGGGAAGGCGTCCCATTCCAAATCATATTCTTGTCAGGTGGGCAAGAAGCGAGACTTTTCAAAGGTAAAATGTTTTCACTCATGATCTTGGACACTAAGCTACAAAGTGTCTACAAAATAAGATCGATAAGAAGCCCATATGAGGAGTGGTAGTTTAAGAACTTTCTTCACAATTGGATTTGGATTTCACCCCTCATCACATGCATGGTTTCATTTATGATGGGTTCTGTGTGGTACTTAGATAGTGGAGTTTTGTTTCATATGACTGGAAAAAACAAATTCTTCAGTAACTAGGAGGATAAGGATCTCCAAATGCACATCGATATGGGATATGACGAGAGGTATAGAACTAGTAGCATATGTACAATTACCTTTTAGAGGGATTCAAGTACTCCTCTCGCATTAAAAGATGTCATGTTTGTTCCTGGTTTAAAGAAGAATTTGGTTTATGTTGCTATGTTGGAATACCTTGGCTATGCTATGATATTTAGCGAAGGAAAGGTGTTCCTTTGTCACAAATCCATGGGAGAGCTGAAGAAGATTGGGGTTCAAGTAAAGAACCTCTAAAATTTATATGTAGAAGACTATGTTTCCTTGACCACAAAAGCTTAGAAGGTGGATAGCCGAGACATCAGTTAGTTATAGCACAAAAGGTTGGGCATTCAACACCATGGTGCTTTGAAGATGACACATCAAATTTATACAGGACTTCCAAACAGTGCACTTGAGTAGCGACGTACATGAAAAGGGTGTATATTAGGGAAGTATACAAAATCCACCTTTCACGATAAGGAAATTTGAGCAAAGGTGATCCTTGAGAGATTTCACTCAAACGTGTGTGGACCATTCTCGATAGCTTCCATAGAAAGCACATGTATTATGTGATTTTTGTAGATGATTTTTCATGCAAGTGTTGGATTTTCCTCGTGTTGAAGAAATATTAGATTTTCTCAAAGTTTGTGAGTTCAAATAATTTGTCAAGAAAGGTATATGGAATAAGGTGAAAGCTCCGAGGAGCGACAATGGTGGATAATATGTCTCTAACAAATTCAAGAACTTATGTGCTTCAGAAGGAATTTGAAGGAAATTGATAGCACCTCATAATCCACAACATAATGGCATAGCAGAAATGAAGAACATAACTATTTTGGGAGCAGCACAAGCTATGTTTCATGATCAGGACCTATTGTTGCATCTATGGGTGAAAGAATGCAATACAACAGTATTTGTGTAGAACAAAAGTCCTCATAGGATACTTGGGACGAGTACACCAGAGAAATCTTTTTAAGGTAAGAGAGCATATGTGTTGCATTTTTGTAATAGCCCTAGTGAAAATGCAATGTAATAAAGTTAAAATAATAACCACAGTTCATGGGACACATATTCCAAGTTGACTGTTGGGAAAAACATCCTATTGGGGTTCGTTCAGTTTATTATGGCTAAAGGAAATTAGAAAAGGCATTGGAAAGAAAAAGTGGCATTTATTGGAATTTATTTATGAAAATAATGGGAAATAGGAGAAAAGGAAGGTGAAAGGTCACAGGTTGCATGTGAGTAGGAAATCAAAGGAAAATAATGAGAAAATAAGGAAAATAGAGGCCTCATTAATAAAAAGGCTTTTGAGGATCAGTTGGTAAGATTTTGTTTAGTTCATTTTTGGAGCTCTCTCATTATTCTCACTCTCTCATACTCTTGGATACTTGGAGTTTTCCTGGAGCACTCTTGGAGAGTGTGGATACTTAGTAATTTGGAGTAAGAAGGCAAAGGAAGAGTAGAAAATGCAAGCAAACAACAGGATCAACATTTACAACAGGATTTGATTAGAGTTACAAAGTTGCATGTATGTTTTATTCACTAGATTTGGCATGCATAGTATTGCATGTGGTTTCTTGGTCATGATCTATCATTGGCATGGAGGATTACCTAGATTGGCAGTGGATTTTCCTAGCCTTTCCATTTCCTAGATATCCATGGTGTTGTGGGTTTATTTCCGTTTATTTTTTTCTAGATGGTTCTCATGATTCATTTAGATGTTGGTTGATTTATTAGTTCCTAGAGTCTTGGTTGGACAAATGCTCTGGATACTGGCGGATTTTTTTTTTTTTGAGTTACTAGTCTTGGAGACTTGGTTTGAAAAATGCTTTGGATCCCTAGGTGGGTTGAGTTACTAGTCCTGGAGCCTTGGTTGGACAAATGCATTGCAGCCTAGAAACAACTGGGGTTGAGTTACTAGTCATCAGTCCTTGGTTAGAACAAATACTCTATAGCCCTAAAGCAACTTAGATAGAGACCAAACTGTGATGGTTGTGATGTCTAACCGTGAGGTGGAATCACTGGTTGAGGGTTGAGGTGGTTTGGGCTATGGAAGCCCTAGATTGGTTTTGATTGATGTGTTTGATGTGATCCCACATTCATTATTGGAATATGGAACATGGGTGATTAGCTAAAGAGAGATTATGCTCAACCAATCTATGGTCGGGTGGAACGTGGAAGTCCCATCTCCGGTTGGTTTTACATTTAGTAATGAAGAGCTCATTCCTTGGGTATTTGGTATGAAAATGTAATGTTTCCTATGCGGATACTATTGTTGTATCCATGATATCTATTTTTATATTGTGTAGGTTATAAGCATGTATTTGATTAGTGATGATATATGGATATATCTATGTTTGTACTGGTAAATGAATGCATAATGTATTTATGGTCGAATAGATTGTATTATGTTATGAAACCAGCTCCAAAAATAGAATAAAAGAGAGATCAATGCCTTAGAAATAAGCCACTTTGAGGGGGAACCTCCTTTACATTAGATAAATAAACAATTCTTTGATGATACAAATTAAAAAAACTCCTTTCTATATAAAGGATTCCATGGGGTCACAATATAATCCTAGTCGACCTAAAAAACATAATGTAAGGGCACAAAAATAACAATATAGGGGTTACAGGGGTACAAAAATAACAATAAGGGGGATACACTAACAATAATAAGGGAGTGCACTAGTAATATAGGGACCTAACATGCCCCTCTCCTTCAAAAAAGTGTTGTCCTCAACACTTGAGTAGCTCTAGATGCTTCTGTATAAAATTCTCATCCTCCCATGTAGAATATTTAGTGGGTAAGTTCTTCCACTTGATGAGATACTCTGAAATTGATCGATTTCGTTTCTATCGAGTTCTTGTTTCCGTGACTACTTTAGGTTAAAATATTATTTTTCCTTCCTCATTAAGTTCTAGCAATATTGTTTGAACTAGAATTTTTTCACCTATGACCTTCTTTAAGCATGAAACATGGAAAACTAGATGCACTCGAGAAGAAGCAGGAAGCTCCAATTTGTATGCCATAGTACCAATATTTTGCAACACCTTGTAAGGACCATAGTACTTTGGTGATAATTTTTTATCCTTCTTAGCTTTATTGAGCGACATTTGTTTGTATGGTTGTAGTCGTAAAAATACCCAGTCTCCTACATCAAAAGTTATCTTGTTGTGATGTTGATATGCCTGTTGTTTCATTCGATTTTGTGCCAAATTTAAGTTATCCTTTAAGAGTTGGAGGACTGGTTGTTGATGCTCGATGTGGTCTTCCAGTGCTTGAACCTTAGAATTTTCTCTTAAAGATGATGTGATTGATGGTGGATGATATCCATAAAGTGCCATAAATCAGGTCATTTTTTCTGCAGTATGGAAGGAAGTGTTATACCACCATTCAACTAAAGGTAACCACTTGAACCATTGTGTTTGTTTATCATATACAAAACAACGAAGATATCCTTCGAAACATTTGTTCACTATCTCAGTTTTCCCATCGGATTGAGGATGATAAGATGAGCTATGAGCTAGTTGAGTACCCAAACAAGAAAATAATTTCATCCATAAATTTCCAGTAAATATGGGATCTTTGTCGCTTACAATAATCTTTGGGTTTCCACGTAGCTTTTGAATTGTTTCCATAAATGCAGTAGCAATTGTACTTTTTTTAAATGGATGAGATATTGCAAAAAAGTGTGTATACTTGGTAAGTCTAACAATTACCACCATGATGACACTCTTTCCTTCCGACTTAGGTAAACCTGTGATAAAATCCATTGAAATCTCCTTCCAACATTGACTTCGAATGGATAAAGGCTCTAGAAGACCCGGGGTCTTAATTGTCTCAACTTTATTTTGCTAGCAAGCCAAACATTCTACCACAAAATTTTGAATATCAGATTTAAGGCCATCCCCAAAAAAATATTTCTTCACCTTGTGGTAAGTTTTTAAAAATATTGAGTGTCCTCCTAAATGAGAAGAGTGCAATTCCAAAAGAATATTTTGTTCTAGTTGGAAATTATTACAAATATATAAATGATCTTTGTACCATAAGGAAAAAATTTTCCAACTAAATCTATTAGACATATTAGGATATTGCTGCAAATTTTGAATGAGGGCCCACACTTCTTCATTCTTTCTCCATTCATCCCTTGCTTCGGTTGTCCAATCTAGTTGGATAATAGAAATGGCACAAAGCAATGCTTCCACCTCTTCATCCTTTCTTGAGAGTGCATCTACAACAACATTTAGCTTCCATTTTTTATAGATGATTTCAAAGTCATAACCCAACATCTTTGGGACCCATTTTTGTCGCTCTTCTGAAGATAGTATTTGTTCCAAAAAGTATTGAAGACTATCATGATCAATTTTTACCTTGAAGTGTCTTCCCATTAGGTAAGGTCATCATTTCTTTAGTGCATGTAGTATTTCCAACTTTTCCTTCTCATAAATAGCTTTCTGTAAATACTTTCCTTTGATTGGATGACTTCAAAAGAAATGGGTCTTTCTTCTTACATTAAAACAACATCAATTCCATTTCCCAAAGCATCACATTCTACAATAAATATTTTTGTGTAGTATGGAATATCTTAGACCAGTGCTAGGCACATTGCCTCTTTAATATGTTCAAAGGCCTTAGTTTCTTCAGGAGTCCATGAAAATGCATCTTTCTTCAATAATGTTGTTAGAGGTGCTTCTATTATTCCATAATTCTTAACAAAATTACGATAATACCCTGTTAACCCGATAAATCCTCGCAATTGCTTTATATTTGTGGGGAATTTCCATTCCTTAATGGATTTAATTTTGTTAGTTTCTACCTTAACACCCTCGTGAGATAAAATATGACCCATATATTCCACCTCTTGTACTCCAAAGAAAAATTTTGAGGTTTTTGCATATAATTGTTTCTCCTTCAATATTTTGAGCACCCTGTCAACATGTTGAACATGATCCTTTGAAGACCTACTGTAAATTAGCATATCATCAAAAAATAGTACCAAAAATTTTCTAAGGAAGTGTTTGAAAATGGAATTCATCAACCCTTGAAATGTAGAAGGTGCATTGGTAAGGCTAAAAGGCATGATCAAAAATTCATAATGACCCTCATGAGTTCGAAATGTTGTTTTTAGAATATTTTAGTCTTCATTCTAATTTGATGATATCCTAAATGAAGATCCAACTTGGTAAAATAAATTTCTCCATCTAATTCATCCAATAATTCATTAATTGCAGGAATGGTAAATTTATGTTTAACAGTGATCTTATTGAGCTCCCTATAATATGGACACATGCACCATGATCCATGCTTCTTATGCACCAATACTATTGGAGCAGAGAAATAACTTTGACTTCGTTGAATTATACTAGCCTCTAACATTTCTGCAATCATACGTTCATTTTTTCTCTTTTGGACATAAGGATATCTCTAAGGCCTGACATTTGGAGGAACACTTCCTGGAATCAAATGAATAGCATGATCACGATCACAAATAGATGGGAGTCCTTTGGGAGTTTCAAACACCTTGGAATGATTGTCCAAGACTTTTTGGAGATCTGGAGAAATAGATTATTTTGATGTTGGAACTTCTAGTGAGCATAATTGTACAATTCCGCCTTGTGTTCTTTCTTCAGAAGATTTTTCATGACATTAGAGCTTATTATATTTCCTGAATTCCCTATTATACCACGTAATTAAACTTCCTTTCCTTCTGAAAATTTTCCAGAAAATTTCTTTACAATTAAAAGCTACCGCCCTCAAAGATTGTAACCATTGTACTCCTGGTACAACATCAACACCTCCCATTGGAATGGAAAGCATTGTACTATTCAATATATATTCCCCCATGGTTAGCTTGATATTATGGCATTTTCTAGAGCAATTTATAGTTCCTCCATTTGCAGCCATCACTTGACATTCTGGTGCTGGGTATAGGAAGAAATTCAATTCCTTGGCTACCTTACAAAGAATAAAATTATGGGTACTACCCGAGTCAATCAACACTATTACCTTTTTCTTCTTGATATGTCCTTCTATCTTGAGAGTTTGAGCAGTGTTAATTCCTTCCAATGCATTAAAAGATATGTTCAGACTCATTTCTTCTTTCTTTAGGTTTGGTTCTTGGTGTATATCCTCTTCTTTTGAAGTTTCTTATTCATTTTCTTCCTCCTCTTCACAATCTATCTAAAATAATTTCTTCTCAGCACACTTATGATCTTAGTGTATATTCTATCACAATTGTAGTAAAGCCATTTTTCTCTTTTTTCTCCTAATTGTTGTGGTGTAAACCTTGTAGGTTGTGGAAGTCTAGGAGTAGCAACGGTTCCATCTCTATAAATGTGAGTGGTAGCTGGCTTAGTTGTTGCCATAATTTTACATTCAATTGCTCTTGGCAACCTGAATACCTTCTCCAATGAATCAGTTTCACAAAGGTGAACCTCACATTGGATGTTATCCTTTAAAGTCCCTATGAAGACATAAATCATGTGTTCCTCTGAAATACCAACTACCCTTATATTCAATTTTTGGAAGTCCTCAATGTACTCCACCACTAAACCCTTTTGTTTTAGATTTATCAATTGGCTAAAGAAGGTGTTTCTCTTTCTATCCTCATAATTTGCATTCACTTCCTCCATAAAAATTTACCAAGTGATATTTTTTTTTTATGGGAGCAAAGCCATCGATACCATACAAATGTGTTTTTTTTCTAAATATAAAGTTGCAAGGCATACATTTTGTGTGTTTTTCACATTATTGAGGTCAAAATATTGCTCCATCTGTAGTATCCATGTTACAGGATCCTTGCCATCAAACTTCCTCATATCGATCTTCGGAATATGGTGGGTCTTTAATCCAACATTATATTTTATGAAATCACGATTAACATTTATTTTGTTCTCATGATGAGTTTCCTCTACTATCTTTTCACCATTAGGAATCACTTCTTGTATCAAATTTGTCAAACCTTCCTTCAAACCTGCGATGTTTACTTTTATATCATTCTTCATTTCTTCCATTATTTCTTCCATGTCTTCCATGCCATTCTTCAAACCATACATCTTAGCTTCCACGCCTTTCTTCAAAGCATCCATCTTAGCTTCCACGCCTTTCTTCAAAACTTCCATTTCGGTTTTTTTTTTCACTTTGTGAGAGCGAAATTTGGTGCACTTGCTCTTGTAATTTTGATAAATCTGTTAAAATAAGCCATGGTGAACACACAAGACATGAGAAAGATAAAAATTGGATACATTATTATTCATAAATTATGCATTTATAGTACATCAGTGACCCTTGTATTTATCTTCCAAGGTCTCTTGGGCTTCTTATGTCCATTTTACTTCTACACCTACCCATAGAGGATTAGGTGGCCAAAATACCCCCTCTTAATTTGAAGAGGTAAGTGTGAGTCCAAGAAGAGAGTTGTAAAAAAAATGGAAAAGTATGCAGGGCAGCACTAGGGTGAATGAGTTCTCTGAAATGTTGGCATAAAGAGGTGGTTTAAGGCTGACCACCAACACTGGAATGCTTAGTGTAGTTCCCATAACTCTTCCAAATCTAGCAAGAAGCTGAGGCCTTCTGCTAGAGGAAGTGATCCTCATATTTTGAAGAGGGAGACCTTCAACCTAGAATAAGGGAGGTATACAACCTGCGATGGTTTAAGGATGACCCCCAAATCTAGAATGTTTGATGCATTTCCTGGAATTCTTCCAAAACTAGAAAGAAGCTGAAGTCTTCTACTAGAGGAAGTTTCCTAAATTATTAGAAGAGGAAGAATATAAACCTCACATAGATGGCTTAAGGCTGACCACCAACCAAAGGCATGCTCATGGGCATCCATGTCTCTAGCTACAACTCGAAATCTCGAATGTCAAGTTGTGGCTCAAGCTTGCTTGAACTATTGTGTCTCTGGCTACAACTCTGAATCTGGAATGACAAGTCATAGCTCAGGCTCACTTGATGTGGCTTTGAAGCTTGTTTATGACCAAAATTCCCCCCCCTATCAGATACAAGGTGAGATAGTGGTGAAAAATCAACTGCAATATTGTTCAGTTTTCTAGAACAAGTTCTGACATATGACTTAAACATCTTCTCTGTTGTTGATGCACATTGCCAAGAAGCGATCCATCAAAGATGCATCTTTGCTCTTGCAGGAGGCTTTTTTTTTAAGCATCTATGGGAAGAATGAGTACACCAACCACAGTTCTTTCATGGGTTAGTATTGAAACAATGATCTTTCATATGGCTAACTCGATCACAATGATGGAATTTTACAATCTGTTGTTGTTGCTATGGAAGAGGAGCATAATCTAGAACAGCTGAAGGTGAGCTATCACGATGAAATACGACACTCTAAAATTTGATGTGCTTGGAATAGTCTGGAATATGAAAGGACACCTCCTTGTTATATCCAAGACCAATTATGTGCTTGTTGTGGACAATCTCTTCCCAAGTTCTAAAGATGGGCTTGGGAAGTGTAGGATGGATGTTTTCTTCTACATGAAAATTTGATCTTGTATTGGGTTGAGAAACTTCTTGTTGCTGATGGGAGTTTGTCTAAATGTTCTAAACAAAAGAAAGTTCAAATTGAGAACTCTTTTGCTGAAGCTCATCTCGTTTTAGCTTTGACTCAAGCTGAAAAAATTCAATATTTTCGAGTCCATCATGTAAATAAGTTTTAATATCAGATAGACAACTTTTTCTTATTTTCACGATATCATAATCAATGGAATGTATTATAGTTTTAAGGAAATCTAATACCGCAATAATTCTCATCATTTTCTCTATCAAATAAGACTTCTCTATGAAAAAAATTCCCCCCCAACAAGCTTAATAAAAAATGGAATTTCTTTAGTATACTATTTTGAACCTTTAAATAACATACGTTGCTCACCAAATCCAACCACGTTGCTCCAAATCTCATATGTTGCACCACTCATGCATAAACATTGATATTATATGCAAAGAGCATAAGTAATTGAAAATAGAACAAAACACCTTAATAGATGCAAAAGGGAAATGTTCATTTAATCCTAATTAGAAGGGAAGTTCAATTCATTTACAGCTTCCCAGCCAAATGTTAGGATGTTCTTCTTCTCTTAGTCATAGCTAGAAAGAATTGCTCCACACTTCCAAGAGCAGCAATAAGATAAGAGCCGATGCACCTGCTGTGAGCTGTAATTTAAAGTCCAAAGTCTCTAATATGAGCAGAAAATCTCCCAAAGGGTTGTTCCCACCCGAGCCAGAAAAGTATGAGGGACCTAAATTGAAAGTGGCAATAATTGGGTCAGGGTTGGCTAAAATATCAATCGCAATAGAGTTTTTGGACCAGGGACATGAGGTAGATATCTATGAATCACGAGCTTTTATTGGGGGGGAAGTGGGAACATTTGTGGATAAAAGAGGAAATCACATTGAAATGGGCCTTCACATATTATTTGGGTGCTATAAAAATATTTTTTGGCTGATGAAAAAGGTTGGTGCTGATGAAAACTTATTAGTAAAGGAGCATACTCATACTTTCATCAACAAAGGTGGAAAAATTGGGGAACTCATTTTTCGATTTCTTATTGGGGCTCCACTACATGGTATTAAAGCATTTCTTACAAGTAATCAATGCCTTAATTTTGATAAAGTAGCAAATGTAGTTGCCCTTGCTACAAGTCATGTATTTCAAGCCATTATTGATCGAGATGGTGCTATGTGAGATATACACAATCTGGACAATGTGATTGTTTCTGAATGGTGGGAGGTGGGAGTAGAGAGCGCGGTAGGAGAGTGGGGAGAGGGCAGAGGATGGAGAGGGTGCAGTGTGCAGGTAAGCCGAATTTGTGAGGGAGATGGGAGGTGGGAGTGAGCGTGCAGTGGGAGGTCAAGGAGCAGGTGGTGACGGTGTGGAGGGAGGGCGTAATGGGAGGGAGCATGCAGTGAGCACAAAACAGAGGGAGTGGGAGTGAAGGTGGGAAATGTGGGATCCTTTTGATAACAGCAAAAATAATGAAGAGTGGAAGATCCGAACGGAGGTGAAAGGCCTGAGCAGAGGGGTGTGGAGGAGGTTGGGTGGAGAGGTGGATAGATGATAGGAGACAGGAGGAGGGAACGGGGAGGAGGGTGGAGGAGGACTCCCTTCAGGGTTTCGATTCTCCTTGTGTTCACTTCCTCTACCTCTCATAGGGCATTGATGACCATACAACTGAATCAATTCCAAATATTTTTATCCACCGACCACTTATTCACTCCTTCTGAATGCATAATAAGTCCGACCACTCGAACCCAGGCCTTTAGAAAATGCTCCACAATGCTAAATCACAAAAAAAAATAAAAAAATATTAGCTGGTATAGAGGCGCTCAATCTCAGTAGCAGTTTGATCCCCGGTATTGGCTAGAGCTCTCTCAGCACTGATGCCACCTTGCTCTCCCTCGGCTCCAGTTACTATTGAGGGAGGGTTCAGTCCAACACACTACCCTTCACAGTCATTTACTTCTTTGGAGTTATGTCACAGTGGGAAATCATGATTATCGAACAGTGAGAAGACAACTTTTTTTTCTTCTACTTCAAAATTGAATATAAAGCAAATAATACCTGGAATTTCTAGGTATGAAGCCATAGTAGGACAGCCAGAAACAATAGATGAATCAATTGAAAAACATGTTTATGAGTGCACAAATATTCTCCCTATTAGTGGCTTAGCGTAGTGCATTAGGATGGTTTCGGTGGCTTCAATATGGGACTGCGTTGTCCAGCAAAGTGATGAGGAGCACGTGTTCTAGGATAACTAGATAACAACTCTTCCAATTCCTATGATGAGGGGAAGGGTCGAGCACCAACAGATTGCAGAGGTATACACGCACTATGTGAATGGAGCACATAGTGTGTAATGGAGCAGGTCAGTGAAGAAAAATGTTATGAACGCCATGTTGTGGGAGGAATATGAGGAGATTCGTTGTGTATATTTTTTGCAGAAGGATGTGCAAGGAGTTAATGACTGTTGCTGAAATGGAGGAGTTGTGTAGAGGAGCATTAGGTATGCAATGGAGCATTGGGGAGCATAAGAAACACACGCTACAGGTCTAGGAAGATTGTATAATGCACCCAACTAAAAAATACAGAGTCAAAAAACTGATATTACTTACTGCCAATGAATAAGCAAGGAAGTAGCTGACAAAGGGAGAACTCTTCACAAATGCAAATAAACCACTGAAATTAATGGTTCTAATTTGAGCATCGTAGTAATGAACCTCCCTATCGAGAAGATATAGTAGGGATAATTTTTGAATTTTTTTTAGAATTGTATAGGCCAACGCTATTCAAGGAGAGGATAGGGAGGCATGACAGTAAAATAGACATAAAGGACACACAATCAAGCCACTCGTGTGAAACGTAGTAGATCGAATGGCTCTGGTACCATGTTAAACCTAGCCATGCTGAACACACGAGACATAAGAAAGACAAACGTTGGATACATTTATTATTCATAAATTATGCATTTATAATACATTATTGTGACCCTTGGATTCATTTTCTTGTGAAAATTCTACTGCAGTATATTAGTTTATTTCCTCCTACTCGATGTAATTTATACAAGTTATTTTCATAAATTAGATTCAAAAAGTACCGAAAATAAACACAACTATAGCCTACACATATAGATCATTCACTAAATAATTCACTCATGCAACAGAGTGACACATGGATTTTTGGACATAAGTCCCTAGAAAAACCCAAAGCGGGAAAATCAGTTCAACAGATATGAGGGTTTTATTATTAGTTAGTTCTAAGTATAGAAAATCTGGGTTCCAACCTTGGAAAACCTGACAGAGAATAAAAGATATAAAATCTGCAGCTAACCTGAAGCTCTAGTGCCAAATATCTGACTAATCCACACCCTCAAACGGGATTTATGGGACTCAGCCCAGATCTGACGCTAGAAACCCTCAATGTTGCTTCTAAAGCCCCAACGTTGCCCTAGAGGGACTACGTCAGCCTTTGCATGGCTCTAGGAGGGCATGCGTCACCCTAGGAGGGTCTATGCTGCCCATGCACTGCCCCTTATTGGCCAGTGTCAGCCCAGCGTGGCTCTGAAGCCTCTTTGTGTCGTCCGTGTGGCTAATCCTCTTGCCTGTTGTTGTCTCTTAGCTCTTAGAATCAGATCATTTCCTCGGCCAATACTACGCCTCACTGCAGGAAATTCCATTGGAAATTCTTAGCAAACACGCCCTAGAATTCCATATCTACTCCTCAGTTCTACAGAAATTGTGTGTCTTAAATTACCCTCAAGCCTTTCTCTTATACTTTTTCATTGAACCCTTCAACGACCAAGATTAAATCATCCATCAACAACTGAGATTAAAAGACTGCTTGATCCATGTGACTTAAGACAATTTCAGCACATGTGTTAATTAATTCACTTTAATTATTTTATTTTCCTAAGTTAGACTTAGGAAATCCATTAAAAATAATTAATTATTTGAATAACTTGAACACAACTTGAAATTTCTCAAATCCATTTCTAGGTCTTGTAGATTAGGTGTACTCTAGTCCCTCCACAAAATTTGGTACCTAGAGCATAACTGATGCTACCCAAAATACACAAAATCTAAACACTTCCAAGGTCTCTTGCAATTCTTATGTCAATTTTCCTTCTACATCTACCCATTGAGGATTAGGTGTCCAACAATATCATGTTGCACTTCTTCCTCTTCACGAGTCATAGTAGAGTATTCTAAGGGCTTAATGGGTGTTGAGTTCTTTTTAGGAGGAATTTTACAACCCAATACTAATATCTATGCTTCAATATTCCCTTGGAATCACTTCAAACTGATTTTTCAAACAAGACTTATGCAATTTGAAAATAAAATACACACCTTTTTCTTGCTTTTGAGGAGCTCGATATGGAAACTAAATTATCTATGTGATTTCAGATCTTCAATATCTGAAATTAGGTCATGTAGCATCCCTTTGAATCTTCTTTTGAATTTCACAGGTCTGACATGATTTGGATTCTTCAAGACAATTTTTTCCCAATATCCCACAATGACCTAATTATGGACTAGTTCAGTAGAGCGAATTTGTACGACGTTCCACATGTCATTTTTTTCTCCTTCGGATCTAAAATTGATACACAGAAAATTAAAATCCATTTATCTTCAGAAATTTTTTACAGAATTCCAATCCAATGCTTAGAGAGAGAGTTATGAAGATTTTCCCAAGGTCACCTTTTTTAGATGAAATTCGGGAGCCTAAAAAAACCCTAAATTCCACATATCATATCTCTAAAAATATTGTGAATGAAGATCTGAATTTTTTACACGTAGTTCCGCAGGATTTCTTCGAAATGGGTCTTTTTTGTTGGTGTCTGAAACCTCGTAGAGAAAATTTTATAGCAAAAATTCCACGATGACCTCTTTAAAGCATCGAAACCCTAGAATCCAAAGCTCTGATACCAAATGTTATGAAACCAACTCCAAAAATAGAAGAAAAGAGAGATCAACGACTTATAAATAAGCCGCTTTGAGGGGGGAACCTCCTTTAAATTACATAAATGAAAAATTCTTGGATGATACAAATGACAAAACCTCCTTTCTATATATAGGATTCCATGGGATTACAATATAATCCTAGCCAACCTAACAATAATAATGTAAGGGCACAATAATAACAATATGGGGGTTATACGGGTTAAAAAATAACAATAAGGGGGCTACACTAACAAAAATAAGGGACTACACTAGTACTATAGGGACCTAACATATTACATCTAATGATGTAAGGGAGAAATGCTTCTTAACGGTTCTCAAGTAATTATGAGACCCCAATGTGTAAATATGTTGTTTACACTTGTAGCTTTCATGTTTGTGACATGTTTGACAAAATTATTATCACGGCTTGGAGGGGTCTAGATGAGTTCTTGTTGATGTTATTGCTTCTGTAGCATTTTATTATTTTTATTTATCATCCCTTAATTTTTGATGAAGTTCTGGGCAGTGACCTGGACTCTGGCCCTGAAAGGGTGGCTCAAATTCCGAAGATTCAATCACAGAGATGAGTTTTTGGGGCCCTGGCTACTGGCATGCAGTGTTGTGCCTATAGTTATAGCCTCCCAACCCCTGAAATGTACTATTAATCCTATGGTTATCGCTCAAAGGGTTAGTGTGAACTAGGGGTTAGAGGCTTGAATGGTTGGGTTACCTCCTGGGGGTGTTTTGGTTGTTACATAAAGTTTTTAGGTTGTTTCTTCCATCAGTTCCACTTCCTTAAGGTCACATAGGAGGTTGCATCTCATTATAGTAGCCTCTCGTCACATGTTTACTCTGGTTTGCTGGTTGATTGGGTAGATGTGGTAAGGGGGTGTTACAGAGTGGTATTATAGCATGGTTGCACTCTCCTTAGGCGGTGTTCTATTTTTGTTCTCTTTATGTGGTATCTAATACCAAAGAGTTGTATCAAAGCATGGGTCAACCCTTTGATTGGATGGGTGGTGTGCTGGTCATGCTTTTCTGTTGGTTTAATATGTTTTTCTCATACCTATGGTGTATGTGCTTATTGAATCTATGTTGTGTTGGCCATGGTGGCAGTCGTGTTTCTGTGGAAGTGTTGATGGTGTGGTTTTCAACATGTTGTCATGAGTGTATGACTGGTTATGTGTTTTTCACGCTTATGTATTATTTGTGCACACTTTCTTACATGTTGCTACATGTTGAATATGCATTGCATGTTTATTTTAGGTCACATATTGGTCATGCTTGTGTAGTGTTCATGTATGCTTGCTTGTGTGATGCTATATCTTGGTCATGCATTGGTCGTTCATGTTTGGTTATACATGTCAAGTGGGTGCATATGGTCAAGTTTGCATTGGTTTGATTGAGTTTGTTGAGCATAAGGTCATTTTATGCAATTAGGTCATCATGATGATATTGGTATGTTATGATGCTAATGTGTTGGTTGACATAGAGTAGGAGATGCAGATCATTAAAGTGAAGTTGCAAAAATGTATTGTGGGGTAAGAGAGGATCGTCATACAAATTTGTATGTTTGGCATGAAGGCATGTGATTCATGGTTTTTGTAAGAATTAAGGTTAGTTATATGTTTTTTGTTCCATTCTTATTTTGGTTACATGTATGATAAATCCTAGTTGATCAGCGTAGTAATATGCATTATGTTTATGAGTATGCCTTTAATTTTACTGATTTAATGGTTACATACCTGATATATGTTAGTTATTTAGTGTGATCATATGTACATGAGTTGGTTAGTCAAGAATGGTATTAACTTGATGATTATGTTATATGTTGTTGATGAGCATGTTATATGTTCACATTTGGGTTTAAATGTTAGTTAACTTGATGATTAGGGTTATAACTTTAATATCTTGTTGCTATATGTATCTTGTTTATTTGGATTTGCTTGTACAGTTGGTTAGGGCTATGACATTCAGGTATGAGTCAACCTAATTATGATAATGTGTTGTATTATGTCTGGACTCACTATGAATATTTGAATTTTATGCATGAATGCCACATTTTCTTATGGGTTTATGGTGTGAACATGTTAGCTAGATATTGTAATGGATATCATGACATTATTTATGATTGGGTTGATATGTTGTGAAGTTATATTGTGCTAATATAGATTGATTGTGCAGAAAATATAGCCTCCCCAAAGATACATTGAGGTATGAGCTTTCTTATGTCGTATACTTTGTACTTGAATGTTTGATTATGTCATCTATTTGGTGTTTGAGTGTTGGTGTCTATTATTTCATCTATTTATTGTTGAATGTTTGATCAATCACATGATATGAGCATTTTTTCTATAATATTTCATGAAGTAATGATCTTGTTTTAAGATAGTTGTAATAACATGTATGCATTAAGACAGTTTTCATGTATTTGAGTGCAAGTAGGTGATGGTTGTAGCATTATGTACAATGACTAATGACTGTGATTCGATTTTTGATTATGACATGGTTTTAGACTTGGTAAATGTTGATTCCAGATTAATAGGTATGTTTTCTCGATATTTGGAACATGTGATTGATATGTGTGTGTTCAGTAACAAGGAAATGTGTTTTGCCCAAAAAGGTAAGGTAAATAGCTTGTTGTTATGTTTATTTATGCACTCACAGTTATGTGGTTATGGTAGTATGATGCAGGGGATTACATGGCAAGTGACTACCATGAAATATTGAAGAAGACTCAGGATGATCTTTCCTGTGGAAACATTGGGAACCATGGGGATTAGTCATGGTGTTTGTTGCTAAGTCTTGTGCTTTTGGTACTTTTTTATTTTCTTAATTTGCAGTCTTCTTTATGTTTGGTGCAAGGCCTTGCCACTTTTTTTGTGGTGTCATATTGTTATTGATTTTCATGGTTTCATCTTGTTTGTTTCTTGTTCTTTCCTTTTATTTTTTGAGAGCCTTGAGAATTGGTTGGGAAAGAGGAAAGCAATGGAGCTCAGGGAGAGTTTTGTGGTAACCAACAGGTAATGAAATACACGGATTAAGCTCAGTGAATGAGTAAGTGCAACAGAAGGTGAGAATATGACATTCGGTTGCATTGGTTGGGTCCATTATGGTAAATGGAAGGTGGAAATGTAGACATGAGAAAGGTAACCGAAAAGTTAAAGGATATGTATTTGAGGCATGAGATATCTTGGCTATGTTGGGAACTGTTGTTCTCAATGTTGTCCATGATGTGCATGAATAAAGGAAGTTCTCTTAACCTATACCTTATGATATCTATAAATTGTGTTGTGATCATTATTATGTTGATGTTAATATATGCATACGTGTATGTATGTATGTATGTCATTTCTAATAGGGTCATCATGGATCATGATTGTCTAATGTTAATTTTTATATGCATATATGTGTGCATGTATGTCATTGTTTGACTAGATCATGAATTTTTTATGCTAATGATTATATCTATGTATGTATCTATGTATCTATTTCATTTTATGACGGGGTTTTCCAGGATCATTCTTGTGGAGGAATGATTTCTTATGCAGGTGAATGACATAAAGATCAAATTCCTAGCCTTATGGGGAGTCAAGTGGGAAGAGTAACTCTGACAGCTCTATGAGGTCAATATCATGTGGACGTGAATTTATATTGTATTCTTGTACTAGGCCTATATTTATGTTATGGATAGGTAATGTTGAGGGTAACATCAGCGAAGTGAAAGTAGTGTGATCCGCATCATGCTAGGATAAGCATGGATAGTGGAAAGACACTAGAAGTGATGTTTCTTGTGGGGTCAGTGTGTGGTTTATGGATGTGCAGTACTATTGTTGTGTATGTGTTGTGCATGTTGTATATTCAATGATTGTACCTATGGTGATGTGTACGTGTGACATATGTGGTGTTGTGTACATATGATGTTATATATATATATATATATATATATATATATATATATATATATGTTGGTGTGTATATATTGCATATGTAGTGCTAGGTATAGATAAAGTTATGTACATGTTTGATATGTGGTGTTGTGTACATATCATATTGTTCGCATGTTGGATATGCAGTGTTGTGTTGTGTATGTATGGTGCTATGTACATGTTGTATATGCGGTGATATGTACATATGGTCTTGTGTGCGTGTTGTACATATGGTGTTATGTACATATTGTGTTGTGTGCATGATTGCACATATCGTGTTGTGTGCATGTGTTTCCGTGTACATGTTTTACATATGGTGTTGTGTGTAGATGGTGTTGTGTACATGTCGTGCATGTGGCATTGTGTGCATATGCCATTCATGTACATTTTTTGCATGTGGGCTTGTGTACATGTGGTATTGAGTACACATTATACAGGTGGTGTTGTGTAAATTTGGCGTTGTGTAAACGTTGTGCAGGTGGTGTCATGTAAATGTGGTGTTGTGTACATGTTGTGCAGTTGGTGTTGTGTACATGTTGTACATATGGTGTTGGTGTACATGTCATAGTGGGTGCATGTCATACATGCTATTTTGTGGGCATGCGGTACTATTTATGTGCATTATGTGGTTGTGGTATCACGATGTGTGTATTCGTGGTGTTGTACTTTCTGAACGTGTTGTAACATTATTTTTTTTGATAACTTAGCATGTTAGTTTTAAAAATAAAAAATAAAATTCTAAGTTAGAACATGGATGAAAAAGAAATTTTTTAAAAATGTTAGGAAAATTATATTTTATTACATCCATGTTAGAGTATTTTTCTCTAAAGAAAGAAGGCAAAAGAAAAAATGTGTGAATGCTTTAGTCTTTGAAATAAAATAGTGGCTACCTGTTTAAATGCGTTGAATGCTCATAAAGATATTAAATTTTAATTTTTGATGTCAAGACCTTTAATATGGATTTAAATTTCATTTGTTGAAATTTAATATATAAGCACTTTTTGACTTTATTATAAAGTCACTATACAAAAAGTTGTCAAATCAAACGAATAACACACCAACGATTTTCAACTGTAGATCTGTAGCCCGCCTTAGATCCACAATGGAGATCCACTTTGAGACCCCCACGAAAATTTCCTATTAACGCAAGCGGGGGCTCGAAGTCTGGTATTCATGGATGACCAAATTTTCTACATGGCGGCACCACATCACTTCGCACCCCCTCTGCCTAAAACATGAGACCAGGAGGTATACACCCCCCCCCCCAAAATCCACCTCTGTTTTTTTGCGCCCGATGAACATTTTCTCTCACACCCTCAGCCAACGGACCTCACTTCCTGAACCATACCTGTTGGTCCACTATCCAATCATATCCCTCCATGCCACTTTCCAATTACCCACCAACGGTCCACTTATGCCCATTAATCGCCCCGTTGGCCACTGAACCTACTCTTGGACCGTTAATAATCTCGTTATGGGATTAATCCTCATCAGACTTGTTAAAATACTATGGTCATATACAAGATCGTTAGTCACAGGTTGTTAAGTACCAGATCATACCCTATAAAGCTAATTTCAAAGAGCTCGATTTTACTTTATGATATCCATCCATTTTATCACCTCTACATTATGTCTAAAGTGTTATCATTCTGCGGTCATTCTCCCTACTTCTGAGATCCTGTCACCTTTCCTACAACCCAATTTTTTCCACCCTTTTCTAGTCCATACCATGTTAAACATGGCACCCAAAGGCCAAAGCTAAAAAGAAAACAAGTCCTAAGCGTAAAGCCAAAAATCAGGTAACAGAGGAAGTGCAGGTCGTTAATCCAGCTGTGAAATTCATCCCTGAGGTCGTCAAACCAGTTGTATAAGGCATCCCTTCTTTAACATTGCATATTAACCTCAACCTCATACCCCTAGCATACACCTATTTCAAAATCATAGACTATCACTTTGAATTTGACTTCTATGAGCTATATATGTGGCTAAAATAGAAGCACATGGATAACCAAGACCCTATCAGGTTCTAGGAATCCATGTTGCCTTTGTTCGTATTTCCACAAACTCACCCTTTTCCTTATTTAATTTCCTAGTGTCAGAAGTAGTATGACGCTATAACTAGGTCAGTGGTGGCTCAGAATGGAAAAATTATGATCACCATATCCCCTCAAAACATAAACCAGATGCTCCTCATCCCTTAATCTGATTCCTTATCCCATTTCTCACCTGCTGCTCTCATGGACCTTTATCACAATATATTTCCCTCAGAGAGCTCAAATTTTTGACATTTTCCTACGTGAGGATGCAAAATTGCTAGAGAAAAATCCCCCATATGCATCCTCCATCTTTCCTATAGCTTCCAAGCACTGCATCTCCCTCCTTTCTTACCTGTTAGGATACACAAACGATGAAATAGTTGATGAACCCATCCTCAGGTTCTTATCTATTTTTAGTAATGATAAATCACCATTGCTTATGTATAATTACAGCCAATTCTTGGCTGAAATTATACATGAACAATTCATGAACTTAACCACACAAAGAGTGTTTAATTAATCTTCTGTGATTATTCATATGGTTTTGTTTCAACAGGTAGAAATTTTTCCTACCCAATTCAACAAGCAAGATGCACAGGGAGTGAATCAATCATTGATTCACTCGACAGAATTGGTCAAATCTTCATCAAAAACCACTTCTTTTTCATAATTCATAGACTCATTTATTCACCCAGTAAAGCAACTCCTTACAAGTCAATCAGAGCCTAGAATTGGAGAATACATTAAAAGGATTCTGCACCTCAATGAGCAAGAAAAATTAGGTGATTGGTACCTGTACAAAAATTACACAGAGATCAAGGTATATGGCTGCGAACTCTCACCATACAAGCTTCCAAAATATGTACCTATGAGAGTGTTCTCCTTGGATTAAATAAGACAAATGTTAAACATGGATGATCTACATTTTGTCTCAAAAAAGAGAAAATCTTAGTTTAAACTCAAGGCCAACATTGGATCCTTCATCTGCAATACCAGAGTAGTTGGTTCTGATGCAGATGCATTGTTAAATAAGATGGGTTTTCAACAAAGTTTTACTTGGTCATATGACCCCCATGGCATTATTTATGCTCTAAGAGTTGAACTCAAGACAACTTCTTACACTCATACCTCCAGAGAAGAAATAGAGAAATACATGAACCAGGATGAATGGGTGGAAGGTACTCTCTAGGAGGCAGATGAAAAAGTCATTTCCACTTCAAATGCACAGACACCAGTGCCTGACAATAAGTAACAAAAAATAATCAGGGAAGAGCCTCCACATGCCAAGGAAATCATGAATATTTTATCCTACAGCAAAAAACGTTGAAGCTTACTTCCACTTTACTTTCAGAGGAGAAACAACAAAAGATCATATATCTGGGTGATATTGAAGTCTCCACATCCATCAGTGTTCCTCAGACTCCTCCATGAGCATCAACTACAAGATAACCACTAGAAATCATCCAGCATTCATATGCTAGCTCTTCTGAAGAGAAAAATATTTTCTCTAGATTCCTAGATATCAAGCACAAGAATGAAGCACTGAAATTAGATGTTTACAGTCAATTCTGGAAAAAAACATCTACATCATAGCATGATCTTCTCACTGCCTTTGATAGTGTGAAAGGAAGGATGCAGATGGCCTTTTTGCAGGCAACAATTCCATTTCCAAAGACTCATGTTCAGTACAAGGAGATTGTCTTCTCTTTTGATACAAGGAAGATTCACCCAATTGACTAGATGGGCATGCACAAGCTGTCAGGATATATTCTATTTTAAACAATGACCACAACATCCATGTCTCTTTCTAAATTGAAATCATCACTGTCAAATGTTCAATCTTAGCCGAGGATTGAGAAATTGTCTTCATTGGCTAAAGACAACAGAATGAAGCCATTGGAAGACCTTGTAGTGAAAGTTGGGCATGACCCAAAATACCGCAAGGAAGATTATGAAATCATTAAAAATAAGAATGAATTTATTTTTTCTCTGCTCAAACAACTCAAGCTACCCTCAACTGAAGACCCACAGACTAAGGAGATGGCAAAAAATGAATTTAATAAGGATGAAATGTTGAAGTTGATCATTGATCAAAATCTACAAATTAGAAATATGAAAGAACAAATTGAAGAATTAATTCTGAAAGAGAAATAAACACTCCAAGTGAGTACTGATCCTAATTTAGCAACTCAAACATCTTCTACAGGTACAAAAATTTCAGCAATTTTGACTACAAATGATGCAGCAATATTGGCACAAGATTTGGCCATTTATAAACAGGCACATGAGAATTTACAACAGAAGTTTCAAGTTCTTGAGTCCCAGAAAATAAAAAATTATACTTTATATTTAGAGGAAATGCATAAGACTCATTAGTTAGAACTTAAGGTCAAAGAACTAGAGAGTGAATCTCTAATGGAAGCAACTCTGAGTGAAGCTTAGTAGGATATATGCGAAGACATCAACAGGTCTATCACTAAAGTATGGCCATCCATATAGATCATATTCAAACAATAGGAACTCATCACCAAATGCAGAACATCAATTCAAGAGCAGAAAGATCAACTCAAGAAGAAACCAAGTGAAGACACTGACATGATCAAGGTTCTCAATTCAAAGAACAGAGAGGAGTTAGAAGCGATCAACATCTTGGACAGAAATGCAACCATTTTGGAGATAAAGAAGGTTTTGCAGAAAAGAAACTTAATCAACCAATTACAGACCAAATGTGAAGCTTTAAATATTATTTTTCAAAGGTTTCATACTAAATTTAATGTTTTAAATCATAAAGGACTCCCAGGCTTGGTAGGATTAGATGATAAGTTGATTAAGTTAGAAGATTATTGCAAAAAGTTATATACAATTGCAATAGACAAGTCAAATTTTGCAGGTATCAAAGGTCACATTACAAGGAAAGATTTTCTTGAAGCTCTACAGTTTTATTTTATCATTCAACATAAAATCAAACATTTATTTATTCAAAGACCAACTTTTGACAAATTCTACTGAAGTAGATGAAATCTTCAGGAAAATGATGAGTGTAGAAATCCCAAGTCAAGATCAATGGGATAAGTTTTGTGAAACCATCGAGTAAAAAGATGAATTTTACAGCATGCTAGCACATTAGATTTTTGAGGGTCCAGTCAACAACAACTTCCATCAAAAGGGGACGAGTCATCAACAACTTCCAGGAAAAAAAAGACACTCCATCTATATGTCTCCCTCTATTATTCTTTATCCTATTATTGTAAATCAGTTAAGATATTTCTAAGTTTTGTGAATTAGTATAAATAACTCTAAGTTCGAGTTATTAAGGGTTTCACCCTTGGATGAGTGAATTTTTGTAAGCATAAATTGTGCAAGTCTTTTTTATCATCAATAATACAAGAAGGATTTTGAATTTGTCTCATACAACTCTGTTTTCTTTGTGAGTTTTTCTAGTTTTCATTCATTTTGTTTCTTCATATATTTGTTTTTTATCAAGATAACTAGGTGAGGTTGACTGTGTTTCAACAATATTATAGTTCCTCCTGAAGTTATTATCAATATAAAGAATTATTTACTTAATAGTTTGTTGATGTAAGTCCCTTTCATTTATAAATTGTGAGTATCTTGATAATGTTATATATATTCTTTTGAACTTTTAGACATCGTTTAAAGGTTTTCTAACTTATGATTTATTGAAGAATTTAATCTGAATATTTAATAATCATATCTTCTTACATAAATCCACTTAATCATTTTAAAAAATCTTAATCACTGTGTGAGATAAACAAGCAGCCTTTACTTATAATTACTGATATTATCTGCAATATTTAAAAAATAATTGTTTGCTAAAATTTATCTTATACATTGGTCCTCCAATATTAGAAAACACAAAAAAACGTTACAGATGCTTTGGAATGATCACTGACCACAATTATCTCAAAGTAAAACAGAATGTATATGTATATGTATTGTGTTGTGTTTTACACCAAATGTAGGTGTGGGTGAGTTGTGTTGTATTTTACATCGAGTGTAGGTGTATGTGTTGTATGTCGGTGTATGCATATGTATTGTGTTGTATTGTAAACCGGATTTAGGTGTATGTGTCATGTGCTGATGTGGGTGTGTGTATTGTATGGTGCTTTATGTCGTATGTGGGTGTACACGTTGTGATGTATACTAGTGCACATGATTAAAGAGAATAAAAGGAATTGGGTGTTTATAAGGTGTGGCAACCGATCTGGTGTGTGTACAGAAAGAACAAATGAAAAAGTAAGGACCAATGAAGGATAAGTATCAGTATTTTTTCTTAGTTTTATTATGCATGTGATTTACGATTCTGGCTTATGATGGTTACATGTGGTTTATGATTATGGCTTATAATGATTTCATGTGAGTCATGATTTTGACCTATGATGGTTATGTTTTGAGCTCACTAGATTTGATATGTTTATGCATGATGATTTGATCAAATAACTAGTTTGACTTGTATGACAAGATGTAAATAGGATTTTAATTATACTTTATTAACGAGCTACCAATTAGGTATGATTTTAATTTATTTTAATTTATTTTTAATCTATTGAAAATTATGTGCTTGGTACAGGAAAACATGTCATGCCCAATTTGGGATGGTTGAAACCAACTGCAAGAACTAGCAGCATCAACAAAAGAAATTGGAACATGCAGTACTATGTTGGTAAAGCACTTTAGGAGAAAAGTCATTATGGGACACTATACCCAATACTTTCCATTGATTTCCATGAGAATGATATGATAGATATGATGGTTTTGAGGTAGGGATATGCATTAGTTTTTGTATCTTCTGATGCAAGGAATCCTTGCCAAGGGATTGACTTCTCAGGATGGGGGTTCCAAAAACAATTGGAAGGTGAGTGACTGCACAGAAGGGGATGACCAAGTTTCCCGAGGGACTATGTAGCAGAGAAGGGAAGGTTGGGGATGGATTTTTTTCATTATAATTTCCAGATGGAATCAGAAGAACATTGGGAGTGTTTCCTGGAACAATAAGCCAATAACTACTCACTGAGAATACATGTGGTGCAAGAGTGTAGTGTTCGACGTTGGATGCATCTTTGACTTTGACAGTATATTTTATACTTCCTGGGAAGAAGGTTAATATTGGTACTAATTTTGAGGGTGGAAGTGTGAGCCTCTGGATTCTCTTGTTAATTGATATAGGAATCGTATCATTTTATTTGTTGGGTGAGAAAATGTGTATATGTGTATATTATTTTAAATACTATATCGAGGTGGTTTATAAAACTCCACTGACAATATGGTTATTTTTCGGTTGAAGAAAATGTGCCTGATTATATGTGGTTGTTATTGTAAATAACGTAATGAGTTGTGTTATAAAGCTCTAGTATGCAGTATGTTGTCATTTTTTCAGTAGGTTGATCCTTGTAAATACTGCAACGAGTTGTGTTAGAAAGATCCATGGGCAGTATGTTTCTTTTTAGAAGTTTTTTGGTTTTTAGATGTCATTGAACACCGAGGATGGTGTTCCCCAGGGGGGGGTTCTGTAACATCCATGGTGAAAATTCCATGTAATAAAGTTAAAATAACAACCATTGTTGATGGGACACATATTCCAAGATGAATGTTGGGCAAAACATCCTAGCATGTGTTCATTCAGTTTATTACGACTAAAGGAAATTGACATTGTCAAAGGCATTGGAAAGGAAAAGTGGCATTTATTGGAATTTATTTATGAAAATAATAGGAAATAGGAGAAAAGGAAGGTGGAATGCCATAGGTTGCATGTGAGGAGGAAATTGAAGGGAAATAATGGAAAAATGAAGAAAGTAGAGGCCTCATTAATAAAAATTCTTCTAACAATCAGTTGGCAAGCTTTTGTTCAGTTCATTTTTGGAGCTTTGTCATTATTCTCTCTCTCTCTCTCATGTACTCTTGGATACTTAGAGTTTTCTTGGAGCACTCTTGGAGAGTGTGGATACTAAGTGATTTGGAGTAATTAGGCAAATGAAGAGCAGGAAAGTAGAAGTGGACATCAGGATTATCAACTACAATGAGATTTGATTTCAGGTATTCAGTTGCATGTATGTTTTCCTCACTATATTTGGAATGCATGGTATTGCATGTGCTTTTTTGGTCATGATTTGTCATTGGCATGGAGGATTTTCTGGATTAACAATGGATTTTCCTAGCCTTTCCATTTCCTAGATAGCCATGGTGTTGTGGGTTTATTTCCATTGATTTTGTATGGTTAGTTCTCCTGATTCCTTTACTTGTTGGGTTGAGTTATTAGCTCCTAGAGCCTTGGTTGGAAAAATGCTTTGGAGCCCAGGGGACAATTGTTGGGTTGAGTTACTAGTCCTGGAGCCTTGATTAGATAAACACTCTGGAGCCCTAGGTGGGTTGAGTTACTATCCCTAGATCCTTGGTTGGACAAATGCTCTGATTCCCTAGGTGGGTTGAGTTACTAGTCCTACAGCCTTGGCTCGACAAACATTCTGGAACTCAGAAACAACTGAAGTTGAGTTACTATTCCTTGAGCCTTGGTTGGAAAAAAAACTCTTGAGCCCTAGAGCAGCTTCGATAGAGACCAATCTATGATTGTTGTGATTTTCAGTCGTGAGGTGGAATCACTGGTTGAGGTTTAAGGTGGATTTTCCTCTAGAATCCATAGATTGGTTTTGATTGATGTGTTTGATTAGATTCCACATTCATACTTGGAATATGGCATGGGGGTGATTGGCTGAAGAGAGACTAGGCTCAGCCAATTTATGGTTGGGTGGAACATGGAGGTCCCATCTCTTGTTGGTTTTACATTCAGTAATGAAGAGATCATTCCTTTGGTATTTGGTATTAAAATTATTGGTTTCTATGTGGATTCCATTGTTGTTGTATCCATGGTATTTGTGATGTTATTGTGTTGGTTATAAGAATGTATTTGATCAATGATGATGTATGGATTTATCTATGTTTTTACTTGTAAATTAATGCACAATATATATATGGTAAAATAGATTGTATTACAGCTAATGATCTAAGGGATAAATGCTTCTTAGCGATTCTCAGATCAGTATGAGACCCCTACGTTTAAATTTTTTGTTTACACCTGTAGCTTCATGTTTGTGACATCTTTGAAAATATTCATGTCATGGATAGGAGGGGTTTAGATGATTTCTTGTGGATGTGATTGCTTTTGTATCATTTTCCTATTTTTATTTATCATCCCTTAAGTTTTCATGAAGTTCTAGGCAGTGACCTGGGATTTAGTCTCGAAAAGGTGGCTCAAATCCTAGAGATGCAGGCACAAAACTTAGTTTTTGGGGCCCTGGCTAAAAAACGTGTAGTGTTGTGTCTGTGGCTATAGCATCCCATCCCTTGAAATGTAGTGTTATGCTTGCCACTATGGCTCAAAGGGGGTCAAAATGTCAATGTGACCTAGGGGTAAGAGGCCTGAATGGTTGGGTTACCTCCTGGGGGTGTTGTGGTTGTACAAGGTCTATATGTTGTTTTTTCCATTGATTTCACTTCCTTCAGGTCACATAAGAGGTTGAATCTCATTATGGTAGCCTTTCGTCACATGTTTACCCTAGTTGGTCAGTTTCTTGGGTAGATGTGGGAAGGGGTTGTTACAATTTTAAAATTTTTGGTTCATATGTTTCTTACCATGGGACTAAAAATATGCGAGGAAAAAGCTAGAGACAACAACTGAGTTAGGGATATTTTTGGGGTACACTGATACACCTCACAACTATCAGGTGTAATTTCTAGCACATAGGATGACCATGGTCAGAAAAGTTGTGAAATTTGATGAAGAGAATTCCGTGTGAATTTCCCTTGAGAGGGAGCTTTAATTGTATGAATTTGACGAGATCTTGGCTACAAAAGAAGAACCTCAATATGTGGACCAGCCACAAGTAGAGGTGCAGAGAGTGGAAGCACCCACTCAGGCACAGGGATCCTGAGACGGAAGGAAGTGAACTAAAGAGGCTAACAAATTTTTTTTTTATGCTAGAAAGAATGTGGGAGCACCCACATCACAACACAGGCAGAGAAGGTCCCTAGAGCGGTACACTAGATACATGGATCTTATGAGCAAAGGTGTAGAGACAGAAGCATCCTCTTTTGAGTAAGCAATGTAGCAACCAATTTGGATTGATTCCATGGCTGAGGAGTATGATCGATTATCATAAATAATGCATGGGAATTTTTCCCAATACCAGAGGGGAAGAAAGATGTAGGATCCATGTGGATCTACAAGGTGAAGCTGGTAGACGATGGGAGTGTGGACAAGCACAAGGCCACATTTGTGGCCAGAGGGTTCTCTCAGGTGAAGGGGATTGATTATGATGATACCTTTGCACCAGCCACAAGGTACTCATCAATCATATCCATCCTTACACTATCAGCACTGATGGGATGGCAGATACATCAGATGAATGTAAAGACAAAATTCCTCAATGGGGTGATTGAGGAAAAGTTGTACATCAAGCAACCAGAATGTTTTGAGACCTTTGACAGGGAGTCGTATGTGGGCAGACTCAAGAGAGAACTGTATGGGCTTAAGCAAGCACCTTGTGCTTGGTACACCAAGATCGACAGCTACTCCACCAGGTTGGGCTTCACCAAGAGTGAAGCAGATGCAAACCTTTACCATATTGTGGTAGAAGGTAATCTTTTGATCATTTTACTTCATGTCGATGATTTGATACTAACAGGGGATCAACAACTCATCAAGTCTTACAAAGAGGATCTTGCAAGAGAATTTGAGATGAATCACATGGAGCTCTTGCACTATTTTGTGGGATTGGAAATAAGAAAAAGTGATGGGGAGCTATTTATATATCAGGGAAGGTATGCCAATGAGATTCTTAGGAAGTTACACATGGAAGAAAACAAACCCATGGAGACTCCTCTAGTAGGAAACTAGAGGAAAGAGGATTCTACTTCAAGAAAAGTAGTATATGTTATTGTTTACAGGAATCTTGTGGGTTCACTCATGTATTTTATGAGCATGCGACCAAACATATGCTATGTGTTTAAATAGCTTAGTAAATATATGGTTAATCATACCAAGCTCTTTTGGAAGGCAAGAAAGTATGTGTTGAGATACCTCAGAGGCACTACAAATTTTGGGCTATGGTACAAATGGAAAAATGGAGTGAAGCTTGAAGGCTTCAACGATGCATATTTTGTAGGGAGTCCATCTGACAGGAAGAGAACATGAGGGGGCATCTTTAGCATACGATCAACAGCAGTTTCCTGGTACTTCAGGAAGCAGATATCAGTTGCACTCAGTTCAGCAGAGGAAAAGTACATGGCGGCCAGTGAGGCAGCATGTGAGGCCATCTAGATGAGGAAAATACTTGTTGGTTTGTTTAGTTGACTCATGGATCTGACGACAATTTATTGTCATAACTAGAGTTGCATAAAACTCTCGGTTAATCTATATTTTCATGACAGTTCCAAGCATATTTATATATGGTATCACCATCTGATATATTGTGTGCATAGGCGGATTATTTCATTAGAGTGCATTCCCACAGAGGATAAATGTGAAGATATCTTGATGAAGGAACTGTAAACAAGAAAATTCGAGTTCCACAGAGGAAGGATTGGGGTAGCATACAATCTCATTCTTGTTGGGAGGGAGTGTTGAAATAACAACAAGAAATGGCTTCTAGTTTAATTTTCCCTTAATTAAACTAGAAGTAAATTGTAATTCCACATCTTATGAGAAATTGTATGGGTTAACTGAGTTAGGAAGAGTTACTTAGCTCATTCAATTCGAGTTGAGGGTCAAACTGGAGGCATGTGAAGTTCTCCCTAAGTTTTAGGGGGTCCAGTTACAGTTTATTTTCGATTGTAATTAGTTAACTCAATTATTTGAGTTAAAACCAACTTAATTAATTATAAGTAAGAGATGAGCCAGTGATAGGTCCATTGAATTAAATATGATTTAATATACATGTAGTGATCAATCAAATAACTGATAATTCATTATAAATATTTGTTGCATATCAATTCTAAGAGTGAACGAGTTGAGATTGTAGTTAAAGGGAAGAGAACTATCAGTTGTATAATTATAAAATTGTAAAGGTCATGCATGAGGTCATCATGAAAGCTTGGAAGTATTGTGCAATCTATTGATTATAAAATCATAATTAATAGTGGCTCAGTTAGCCTAGGAATGTGTGAGAAAATTTGGTTAGTTAGGTGCAGGGAATTGGTTAAGTATTGGACCAAACTTGCGAGGATCAGAGTGAGACAGTCAGAGATAGTGTAGAGATTTCTCAGGAAGGGAAATAGAATTTTATTGTTTCATGTTCTTGACTTAATGAAATATATAGATAGTGCGGTTTTTAGTTTAGGCTTTCCCTAAATACATCTTTCTGTTGTGTGATTGAAATTATTTATCTTTCTTGTTCATGTGATTGTGCGATTGTAATTGGTTTCCAAAATTTGTAGAATTGTTTCAGTATTTTTTTTTTAGCATATTGCAATATCATTTGAATCTATTTAGATATTTTTACATACCAATAGTGGGTTTTTAGTTGAGGCTTTCCCCAAGAAATCATTGTGTAATGTGTTAATTGAATTCTTTTGCTTGTATGCTTTATGATTTCACGATCATTTAAATTGGTTTCCATAATTGGTAGAGTTGATTCTAGTATATTTTTTTAGCGAATTATAATTAATAGTTTGAATCTACAAGGATTTATAAAAAATATGTTGTTCATGTACGAAAATTGTACTATGAAACATTACAACCATAAATTAAAATCCATACTGTTTTTTTTCTATTTTTCCTAACAAAGTATTAACATTCAAGAAATGGTTGGACTTAAAATTTGGAATATCACTTTTGTACACTATTGTTCTCCACAAATACCACAAGTTGGTCAGACTAGCCCCACATGTATTCCAGACAAGCGGATCCTTTGGTGGATAAGTATCTTTGTCAATAGACGATAGCCACAAATAAATATTACTATTTTAACACATTGAAACAAATTTAGCAAGTTTGCAAACATAGGTAGTGCCTTAGTGGCTTTCATGAATGGATGTACTTGTTTATGTACTCCAACTTTATTTTCTATCACATATCATGGTTAACAATTCACTTGGTTTCACTGGAAATTTTTTATTATTCATGCTTAGTATTTTCAGTTTTCTGAAGATCCCATTCCAATGGATCCTTTTATCTTGTTATGATATCAAAAAAAATGAACTACCACAAAGGTTATATCAAGCTAAATCCTAAAACTAAAATAAATTATGAAAACTAACATAATTTTCAAAGACAAACATATTAAATCAATGACTAGAGAAGAAAAATGAACATGACCAACTCTCACAATTTAAATTGTGAGACTAGAAAGTGGAAGATGAATAACCCCCAAGGCATTGTGAGGAAATATAACATGTAAAATATATGAAATAGGAACAAGACTAAGGATGGTCAGCTTGTTATCCTAATGTTCGCTTTCTGGAACAATACCTTTTACAATTTCTAAATGCACATCAATAACAATCCAACAAATAATATTACTTACGTTTTACTAAAGTTGGATCATTGAACAATATGGATGATGATATCCTATTAGTCTCAACTTCACTAGGAAATTGAACATTAGCATAACTAAAAGTCTAAAACCAAGTCATGATACTAGAATTTGAACTACTTGCAAGGCCTAGTGAAGTAATATAATGTGTAGAATGTGCAACAGAAACAATACTTAGGGTGTTCAACTTGGAATTTAATGTACCCTCTCTAAAATGATGTGTGTTACAATTTCCAAATGCACATTAATACCTATCCAAGAACTAATATTGATTAATATTGGACCATATTGACCAAATTGGATGATGCAATCTGGTGCCTAAGTTGTACTTGATGTGAATGTGAGGAGAATATGATGAAGAAAACATTAAAAATATATATATAATACATAATTTTGTTCACTAACGTTGGATATATATGTTAATATATATATATATATATATACACACACACACACACACACAATACTATTTTGAAGACTATAAGAATGTCATCACACATGGAATCCTTCATTGTTGATCACCCATAGTTGAAGCTAGAGGATATTGTGTCTTATAGAGTTATGTTTATCAACAAAAATGAGAAGAGATATTTTTTTTGTTATCGAAATATACTCTAGAACAACATAATGTGTAACAGCTCTTTTTCCATAAAAACCAATGTATATAAACCTAGTTATGTAAATTATTTATTTGTGAAAATAAATTGATGACTAGCTTGAATAGAAGGAAATACGAATCCAAACCTATAAGAGGGAAATCATGTGGTGGGTTCTTGCATTCAAATTGAATTTCTATTTCATATTGGTTGGTTTCCCTATGTCATGTCGTGAGCAGGACCATACAAACCACCCTTAAGTGTCATAACTAATTTCCTAATGAAGTATTGGCCTATGCTAACAAGCATTGAAGTCAAAGTGGGAAGCATGAGTGGAGGATGGAATCATACTACACCCTCTCCTTATGAAATTTGGACAGAGAGAAAGAAGGCGATGGAAAGAAAATGCCCCGAGTGTGAAGGAAAAAGGATTGAGAAAATTTAGTCTTTTGGCATTGTGGAAAGGAGAATGGTTAAAGTGTGCAAAGAAGGAATAGAGAAATTGGTGCAGAACTTTTATTATGAAGAGAGAACTTAGACGAGCTAAGTATGAGTAAAACTATTTATAAACATGCACCACATCATGAATTGGTCAATGAGTTTAGGTGAGCACCCCAAGACATGAATTAGCATGTGCGACGAGTGGGTGTGGTTAGTTAAAGGCACACACCAACTAACACTTGAGCGAATGGTTATGTATATTGCATGGAGGAGATGTGTGTCATCCAAAGAATTTTGGTGAGTCAACTTGCATGGGTTTCATGTGTCAACCCCATAGGACTTGAAGGGACATGACCCTTTTCTCTCCATACACCATATATATATAGCCAATAGTGCATAGAGGAGAAGGCATAAGAACTTGGTTGATCACATCAACTTGCATGATTGGTTCATGGTGAAGAAGGATACAAATTGTATTGTAACAAATTGTACTTGCTTATGGGGATACTTCTGGAGTTTTTGGGCATGTTATTAAGGTCACTCTTTAACCTAAGTTTCATATTGGATTGGAATGGGACCAATAGCAAGTTTAAAACATGTGTGTTTTTGGTAGGTCTATGTTATTGAGTGGTGTTGTTTAGCAGCGCATGTAGCTGAGTGGAAAATGAATTGGCACATGACCCAAGTTTTTTTTGCAGGTATTGCAAATAGGTTCCGGTGAGACCTGGCCCTTGGTATTTGAATTTTTTTATATTTAGATGAATTTTTAGGTTGTGCGATGCTTAATAAAATATGTTTTGAAAAAAATCACATTAAGATGCTAGTAATGTAGAACACATGGTGGTCACATGGAGCCACCTAAGATTATCACACCCAAAGTGCAATGTGTTGCATGACAGGTCAATGGGCATGAATATTTTTGTTTCATTAATGATGTGTAAAATCCACATAGGATGAACCCAACCATAGTGTGACATGGAAACATAAATTGCTATTGACATGTCACTAGTGATGTGGCATTTTGGATAGTATTTGGTGTCATGGAAAGTTGTCATGGTGTGTCAATGTGGCATGATGACAGGGAATTAAAAATTTCATAGATTTGACTCTTTCATTGTATCAAATATAGAAGTTATGAGAAGAGTGAGTTGGAAGAAAAATAAAAGCATGCATCTAGATGGATTCCAATTTTTTGGAAATCCTAGATCTGAAAAAGTGGAAATTTGGAAGATTGAATATCTATAATTTTATAAAAAGATTTTATAGAAATTTTGTGAAATAAATGGATCATATAGGATGGAATTTCTAACTGAAGATGTGGCCTTATGAGGAAGAAACATGTGGGCAGGGAAGTGTCCACATGTCAATTGACGTGGCATTGTATGGTGTTGACATAGGGCCAAAGGCCTACCATGTGGATCTGGGAGAGCTTATAGGAACTCATCATAACTAATATCAAGATACCAAATACCTTGTATACATTTTACAACACAATTTAATGAATAAAGTGAATACATTATTTAATAATAATATCATTTCTTTATGGAGTTTCATGCAAAAAACATTTAAATCTGAAATAGATGCATGTTACATATGATGTAAATATCCCATATATCCACATATTTGATATCTTGTATTTTCCTATATTTTATGTTATATTTGGATTTGTATCTCTTAAGGGGTGATTTACATGAAAACCTTCCTGATTATGATTATTTTCCCCTTTTTATTCAATCCACATCTGGTCATATTTTTAAAATAGTTCTTCATGTTCTTCAGGATTATTCGATACCAGGTACATGTTTAATCATATTTTACATTTTCAATTTGTATTTATTTATTGGCATTTTCTTGATGATGAACATAGAATAATAATAATGATGATGAACTAACATGATATCACAAGAATTGTCAATATGAGAAGATAAAACATTATAAAAGAAACCTTAATTTTGTTTTCACTAATTTTTCTCAAAATATATGGTCTTGGAAGATTTGAAATGTACAAATAAGAAAGTGCTTGAAATCAAATGCAACGCAAAACTAAATCACACACCTGGTATCCAAGCGCTTGGTGGGATAAATTTGAGCAGTACTTTGATGATTTTTATTTCACGTATATGACTCCAACTGTAATTAGTCTTTTAAATCTAGATATGTGAATTAAAGTACCTACAAAACCCCCTGATCGAGGTGTGATCAGGTCATATATCTCTAGGAGGATCATGATAACATCAATTAAGGAAAGGCCTTATGGCTTACAGGTTGGTTCGGATACTGGTAGGTGGTCGAGGGAAGCTGGCGGCATAGGCCCCGTGCGAGATGGGTAACTCAGATCCCGAAGGCACCATCATTATGTCAGTGGGGATACGGAAGGGAGTAAGAGCCACCAAGAGTTTACGATATGGTTTTGTTCCTTTCAAGCCATTCTTCCGCGAGTGAAGGTTAAGTGATTAGGAGCAGACAAGAGATACAGGATGCAGAACCTCAACGGTCGTCGCTCAGTAATCCAAGGGTATGTGATACTTTCCCTTCCATTTATATGTCTCACGATCATGGAGAACAACAATTCAATTTTTTCAGCTTCTAAATGGAATAATTTGTTGGTAACCTAGCTCCTTTGTCTGCATCGAGGCTTGGGTGGTTTTCCTTGATTATTTCTGGGTTGATAATTTTAATTTCCATTATTTATGGCATAATTATTCAAAAAATGGGGGATATGGGTTTTGGTGGAGGTCTCATCTGCAAACACCATGAATTAGGAAGGTTGGCCACCCACATTATGGGCTGGAGGCAACACCCTGACCTACATGTTAACTTGGAAGATATTTTTGTGATTAAGGCTTACTGTTGTCAGCCCTTTGTGGTGAGCAATGCAATTTTGGATAAGTCCATTGCAATGCAATTTGGGAGGCCTGGGAAAATCAGGCGAAGAAACATCGATGGGAGTATGGATCATAATTAACAACAAGGCATGGAATAAAGTTTTATGGTTTATATGTTACAAATTACTGATAACGTGTCGTGTTTGTGTATGGAATTGACTCCTTTCATAAAGACAAGCCCCAAGCGAGGAGTCAGGACCTCAATTGGGGGAACAAGGAAATATTGTTTATTTTCTTACCATACCTCCACAGGGCATCACGCTCCAATGGCATGGGCAAAGATAATAAAAGAGGAAGCAGGAGTGGACTACCGAAGGTAGACCAGGAAGCGAGGAGCTCAGAAGGAGCAAGGTGAGCCCTCCTCCTAGGGGCCGAGATGGTCGGGCTGCAAATCTCAAGCCAAACACATCAGGGATGTCGCTCAGGAGATTTTGAGTCAAGTTAGGAAGGTAATTGTGAAGTGGGAAGAGGCCCTCACTCGTCAAGAAGAAGAAAAAGAATAAAATTTTGAAAGTGAACTCCTTCTCCTTGATCAGAGAAATACTAGAGGCATGGTATCCCAATACAATCAAACCATCCATATCTATTTGAGTATGAAACTTATAGTGGAAAAATCCATCATGCACACTTCAAATTTTATGCAGATAGACCCATCTACGTAGGAAATACAAAAATACTTCCACCTCTTGCAGTTCCAGGTACAACAACAAAATGTTCATTTGGGGAGGTTTGAATAGCTTCTAGGAAGCCACAACAATCTGAAATTCATGGGTCTAGTGCCAAAGACCCGACACCTATTGGGTCCTCTGAGGACTAGTTATTTTCTTGTCATGTCTATTTACTGTTCAGATATTTCATATTTTGATGAAGAACATAGAAGGATGTAGACTTAGTAGAACAAACATTTTAAATGATCTAGATAGTTCGGCTTATATATCTATGTGTGATAGACTCAAGACATTCTGATTCTGCTTGGCTTATAATGCATTCCGATGGCTAATCGATCTGGTTTCTCACATGGCAAGTCGAGGCATCGGAAGAATTTTCCTATTGTAATCTGCTCTTTTTGATGAATAAATAAAAGTTACTACTCAACTTACAAAAAAAAAAGTACCTATAAAAGAAATGAAGGAGGAAAAGTTAGATGCGAGAAATAATTAATAAAATAGAAGAAAATTCATACTAGCGCCTTATGCCCAAATAATAGAGTAAGAGTTTCTCCTACTTCCCTGCATGAAAAATGACAGTTTATGGTCTCTTAAATATAAACACAGCTTTCAAAGAAGGACAAATACTACATTAATTTTTTCATCGAAAGTTTGTCATTTCTTATAAAACTTTATGTAACTCCCACTCGGCCAAGAAATACAAGACAAATATCAAACAAATTTTTTTGTCTACCCTAAACCCTTACCGTTTTGAGCTCTTTTCTTGAGTTAGTTATTCCAATTAAACATCTGAATTGAAACTAGTTGTCCTACACATATTCATGAGACCAATGAGGAAAACTTATATTAAATTTTACTAAATATTAAAATTAATTGTTTGAATAAATAATAACTAAAAAAACTTGTGTGCATGAATACCTGAATGAGCTCCTCTTGGTTTCAAGAATAAATTATTGGAGTAGTTCAATATTAGAGCAAACCTCCCTCCACTCAATGAATTATCAGTGAAGTCAACATTGACTTTGTTCTTTCTCTATTGGATTGAGGATGCTTTTCTCCAATATTATCTAAATCCTAATTTATTCTCTACTGAACAGGGAAAACCATGTGAAGGTGGAAGCTCTCATGGCCTCTCCCAACCCCCACCTCATATCACTCCCAATTCTGTAGTACCCAATCTATATACAAGATAGAAAATATTTGAAATCAAGACATTAAGCTACATAAAAAAAAATAGCAAACATACATTCATTCATTCATTCATAAATCCAAAAAATATTTCATCTCAATAAATTTTATCATAAAAATATGTTTACATAATATGAAACAAAATCATGTACATAAAGAGACATAGAGAAATTATTCATTAGCATATAAAATTCATTCATTGATTCATTAATCATAAACACAAAATACTTCATCTAAAAAAAATTATCATCAAAAATACGTTTTCATAATATGGTACTAGATATTTCTAATGATATAACTATTACAATCATTTATTTTTATTTTTCTTTATTTTTTATGATTTGGTCGTGTACTCATGACATTGTCAAGGTTGTCGGAAGAGGGGTGGATCATCAGTTGTAAAAAAAAAGAAATGTTAAACTGATATTTTTTTTCATTATTCATTAATAAAAACAACATTAGAGTTTTCTTTACCTCGTGCACTAGTCAAAAAAGTAATTTAAAAAAGGAAACAATTACCAAAATATATAAACATAAAAGTATAATTTTGTAGATACTTCTCATACATAACGTCGATATTGGTCAAGACAACCAATATTTCCTCCCATATTCACAAGTAATATGTATGGCATCTATGAAGTGTTGGAAATATGCTCACTACTAAGAGGAGGGGCATGAATCATTAATGATAGTGGTTATATGATTTTCAATTGTTTTTACTAAAGCAACCAAAAATCATTAAATCATCATTTAAGCATATAAACCAAACATAAAATAAATATGAAAAATCACGATGAACAGTATCAAAATCATGCACAAAAAATGAAACAGGTGTTCTCGTGGAAAACCCTCTCCAGGAAAAAACCACCCACTGCTACCGCTGCTCAAATATCTATTATGTTAAACAAATTTTTACATGTAGGAGCTACCACCCAGTAGTTGGAAGACTCAACTACTAAGATAGTTCTGCGAGCATCACCCGATAGAGATACTCTTCTCTCATGACTCTATGAACAATCATTCGCTGGAAGCCACCACTACCAACGATCCTTGCCGAATACCATTGGACTTTGGATAAATATGCTTCTCATTCTGATTTTCTAGCTAGAAGGTCCCCACCTTCTCCACACACTTTCAAATATGAGCCTAAATTACCTCAACACCTCCATGCGAACTATGTTTCATACATTTTCAAACTAGGCTCTCAAACCTGGTCAACTTGAGCAACCCAACAACCTCACTGATATGAATCTGAAAATGATAAAATGATGTACACACACAAATCAACACAACTAAAAATGTATACTTATCAATGCAAACATATTGTAGCACTCACTCACTCCATCCATACACACACACCATCAATCCACAGAAACTCAAAATACTCACAAGATTGTATTTCAAAATATCCTCCGCAATCTCCAATCAATAGCTCAGGAAAATATCATGGACACTTGTACCATATTAAAATTCAGGTCAATACCATGGTTATACAAATACCATAGGCAGATACCATGGTTAATTTGATACCAAGTACATTTGTACCATGGTAATACCTTCTCCACACTCATACCAATATCAAGGTAATGATACCATAGTAATACCAATACCTTTAATGCCAATACCAAGGTAAACACCCTTAAACTAAGAAACCACGAAACCTGACCACAAACAACATAATCATCTGAACAAATGTCAAACAAGCATATGCATAAACTCATTAGTTGTCAAAATCCAATATTCATTCATTTGTAAATCCAAAAAATATTTCACCTCAATAAATTTTATCATAAAAACATGTTTACATAATATGAAACAATGGCATGTACATAAAGAGACATATAAGAATTATTCATTAACATATAATTTACATTCATTCATTCATTCATTCATTAATCATAGACACAAAATAGTTCAACTCAAAAAAAGTTATCATCAAAAATATGTTTTCATAATATGGTACACGATATTTCTAATGATATAACTATTACAATCATCTATTTTTCTTTTTCTTTATTTTTGATGACCTGGTCGTGTACTCACGATGTTGTCAAGGTTGTCGTAAGAGGGGTGGATTGTCAGTTGTAACAAAAAAAGAAATGTTAAATTGATATTTTTTTCCATTATTCATTAATAAAAACAACATTAGAGTTTTCTTTACCTCATGCACTAGTCGACACAGTAATTTAAAAAAGGAAACAACTACAACAATATAAAAACATAAAAGTATAATTTTGTAGACACTTCTCATACAAAGCATCGATATTGGTCAATACAACCAATATTTCCTCCCATCTTCACCATTAGAGTGTATGGAATCTATGTAGTGTTGGAAATGTGCTCACTACTGAGTGGGGGGGGGTGGATCATTAGTGAAAGTGATTATATAATTTTTAACAGCAACCAAGAATCATTAACCTATCATTTAAGAATATAAACTAGACATAAAATAAATATGTAAAATCACCATGAATAGTATCAAAAGAATGCACATAAAATGACACAGGTGTTCTGGTGGAAAACCCTCTCGAGGGAAAAAAACCACCCATTTTTGTTGTTGCTCAAATCTCTATGACGTTGGACAAATTTTTACATAGAGGAGCTACCACCTAGTAGTTGGAAGACTCGAATACTAAGATAGTTCTGCTAGAATCACCAGATAGAGAGACTCTTCTCTCACGGCTCTATGAGCAATCATTCATTGGAAGCCACCACGACCAACGAGCCTCGCCCAATACCACTCGACTCTGGAGAAATATGATTCTCGTTTTAATTTTCTAGCTAGAAGGCCCCCACCCCTCTCTACACACTATCTACTATGAGCCTCAATTCCCTCCACACCTCCATGTGAACCATGTTTCATACATTTTCAAACTAGGCACTCAAACCTACTCAACATGAGCAACCCAACAACCTCACTAATATGAATATGAAAATGATAAACTAATGTCGGCACACAAATCAACGTGGCTACAAATGTATACTTATCTATGCAAAAGTATTGTAACACTAACTCACTCCATCCATACACACACACACCATCAATCCACACACTCACTCAAAATACTCACAAGGTTATATGTCAAAATATCCTCAACAATCTCCAATCAATACCTTAGGAAAATACCATGGAAACTTGTACCATATTAAACTTCAGGTCAATACCATGGTTATGCCAAACCATGGACCCATATAACATGGTAATCTCCAAGCCAATAGCATAGGCATATACCATGGTTAATTCAATACCAAGAACACTTGTACCATCGTAACACCTGCTCCACACACATACCAATACCAAGGTAATGATACCATAGTAATACCAATACCTATAATTCCAATACCAAGGTAAACACCCTGTAACTAACAAACAAAGCAACATAACCACAAATAACATAATCATTTGGATAAATGTCAAACAATCATATGCATAAACTCATTAGTTGTCACAAGCCAGACTATTCCCATCTGTCACACTCATTCAAACTCAAACAAACTGCAACAAATGCCCAGGTTGACATCAATGCCAACCATCAAACACTTTAACATAACACCTTCATCATCAATGCATTTGCAACACAACATCAATGCCAACAGTCTCCCCCTTTGGCATTGATGGCGACCCTAGCTAAACCATCCATCTGTTGTTTTCCTCTTCAAGTACTCTATCTTTGGCATCAATAGAAAAGGGTTAAACTCATCAATGGCATCATAACTGAATAATCAGTAACTCCCCCTCGAAAATAGCCAGATCTTTCCACCAAGCAGCAAATAGGCTCTCTCTCTCCTCTATGAGTGCATGTCAAGAAGTGAAGCAACAACAACCAAGAAAATTTGAACACCAACATAAAGAAGCAACAAATAGATATAGCATAGCAGCATAATAGTTGGGTCAAGAAGGAACAACCATAAATCACTCTATCCTAAAGAAACAAAAACAAAATCTCGATGACATGAAAGTAGTAGCAAATGTGAGCACCATCACATAGCAACAGCAGTAGCAAACTCACCGAGTATCTCCAACCATATCAACCTCAACCACAACCAAAGAAATAGCATGAACATCAGCAACAATATAACATGAGCAGTAGCACTCTCTCCATCAACATCACCAACAGCATATCACAACCATCATCAGCAGTAACATAGTATGGGCAACAGTAGCATAGTATGGACAACAATAACCAGCAATAGCAACAGCACTTCAACTCAGCAGCACCACCCACAACAAAACAAATAGTGTGTGCAGCAACAGAAACATTCTCGAAGACCATCATCATCGTCTTCTCAAGCAAAATAACATCATAACAGATCATCCAACATGTAAAGAGATATGATCCCCATGGTTGAATAGCCTTTTCATGATCATGACATTCTGACTCAAAGACCTCTCAGGGCCACTACAACCTTTAATACAATGGACATTATGCTCAGCTCTTGTAGTAGCAAGGACGATAAGACTCTCAACATTTTCAACATTACATGGCTTCATTATAAAATACAAAAGATGTATTTTTTTTTACTACGATAAATACTTTTCCATGCTTCCCTGCAATACAAAATCCAACTCATAACTTTTGTTGTTGGTCTCTCGCCCTGCAGCATTATTTTCATAATAAAATTATAACAGCTACATTATAGAAACTTCAACTGGCAGCCAAGCAAACAAAAATGTCAACCCTGCAAAACAAAACTATCAATCATAAATGCTTTGTATATTAATCTCTGACAGACTGCTCCAAACAACAGTGCACACAATCAATTCACCACTTCATCAAACTTTTGCCTCATATCAGAAATGATTCAACATAATTGAAAAGATGATGCAAACATATATACTGATCTTCAATCACGAGCAGATTGGCACTTTTGGAACATAAGGGGTATCATTGTTTCATGCAACTGTTATAACAAACTCATTAAAAAGTGCCACTCACGAGCAGATTGGCACTTTTGGAACATAAGGGGTATCATTGTTTCATGCAACTGTTATAACAAACTCATTAAAAAGTGCCATACGCCAACATCCATGTTTGCAGTTCAACTCGGACAATATTTGAAAAATGTTGAATAACGATCTTGAAGCATCAATTCCAAGTTATTTAAAAAGAAAAAAGAAAAAAGTGCAATAAAGATCTCTCGGACAACATTCCACCATAGATGCTCCACACCTCGTACCCCTTAAAGCATGACCCACACAGCAATATCGACATAATTATGCACAACTTGAACACCTTTGACTATATGGCACTCAGGCTATATGGCATTCAACCAGTTCCACGCCTCCTTCAGAATCGCAGTCATCGTGATCCTTGAAGTCCTCATCGCTGGAAAGATTATCATTCTCTGCAATTCCATCATAGCCAGCTCGGCCAGTTTCATGCAACGGTTGCCCTGATTGCTCAAAAGGAAGAAGTTTAAATAGCATCTTACTTCTCATCTCAGAATTCTCTTTATCATCATTTGCACCCCATGTCCAACAACTTTCCCAGGATCTAGTGATTTCATCAGAGAATTCACTCGCGTGTTGCCACTGCCATTGTGGATTTGCTCGTCCTGCCTGCTCTGCTCAACTTTGCAACAACAGACTCTGACCTTTAGGCTTCCAACTTTTTGGCTGTATTGTATGATTTCTTATTTTTCATTGAGTCACTTTACAGTCCAGTTCAGTATGATGTGTAATCTTGTCCGTTCATCATTAAAAATGAACATTGTTCATGTAAATCAAAAAAAAAAAACTATATAAATCATTTAAATAATATAAATTTAAATTAGATCTCTCTAACTCATGTTAGATTATTATTATTAAAGTGAAAAATTAGATCTCTCCATCTCATGTTAGATTATTAAGATAAATCTATACTAATCTGAAATGAAAGTAGTCCAGTAAAGCTTTTTCCTGTCTCTAAATATCATTCTGTTGAGCATCAACCATGCATCTACACTGTTGACTCATTTTCAGCACTTGCATGTATATATCCATGTAGTTTTTTCCACGCAGTAGGCATGATTCGTTGACAATTAAAAAAAAACGTATTGAATTCATGTCCAAGCTTGGACGCGCAGTCTCACCAATTGCTACAGTATGAGAGTAACCACCAATAAAATAAAAACAGAAATGAGTTTATTATAATGCTTCAAATATACCATTCATCCAGTTTCTATGGTATCCAGTTGTGGGCCCCCTCAATTTATTCCAATTACCAACACATCGAATCCCACTTTGGACCATAACGCATTTTATAGGCCTTTTGGAAAGCGATTCCACTAAAAACAAATAATCAATTTTGAAATGATCATACCACCACTTGTACCTTTAATGCTTTAGTTTACCATGTGTAAATTCCATGGTTTGCGCCCATGCCATTTAACAGTAAATTTTTATTATTATGTATGCATCGTGCCCAAATCAATTTTCACAAGATCCCTTGAACAATGTATGCATCGTGCCCTTAAACAATGCCACTATCAAAACATTCATTGTGATGACTCCAAAATTCCATCCATCTCATTCACGAAAGACCAGATCCATCCAACTACGGTGAACTCAATCAAGAAATAATCTCATGATGTGTTATTGCTTACTCCTTGTTTTAGTGATGCCCACAATATTTTGCTATGCATGCGCAGATTTATTTCACTGACATATAACCAAGAAAATCAACATTCCAAACAACACACCATGCGTTGTGAATAATAACGCCCCTATAATTAATGTGATCATATTAAAGTGTTGAGTGTGATTTGCAGATATGCTCTTCCATTTTAACAATTCCAACTTGTGTTGCTCGATCTTCACTTTCTGCTTAGCTATAAAATATTCTGTTTAAAAATGAGTACTCCATGGATATATCTATATATATATATATATATATATAATTTTTAAAAGGCTAATGGTTGATTTCTGGATTGTGTAGGCATTTTTTCATAGGACTTTGTCATAAAATTTGCAGGAAGGAACATGGAGATGTATGACTAAACTCATCTCATATGTCAAGAAAACTGAGACTAAGAGAACAGGACTTACCCCAAATATTAATAATAATAATAATAAATTTTATTGGCGGAGCTCTCTTTGAATTGATGCAATTTCTTCTTCAAGCTCCCCCTAGGTTGAGCTGGCCTCATTTTTTTTTTATGAAGCCACTTGTTGTTCCTTAACAATCTGGTTTTTTCTTCTAGCTACTCTCTTCTCTTCTAGATCTTTTTTAATTTTACTTGCATGCTTGAAGTACTTGCACTAGGGTTCTTTTTCTTTCGTCTAGACTCTATGAGGTCCAAGGGACGCTTGCAATCTTTTGCCTTATGGCCGAGATTATCATAAGAAAAACATCTTATGTTCCAAAGAAATTGAGAAAATAGTTTGAAACTTTTCTTGATCTGATTTCTATTCTTTGTGCCATAAGCCTTGCAATCAACATATTTATGCCTGAAATCATTACACATATAATAGTACCCATAAAAAACATTTGTATACTTGGAGGCTAATGGGACTGCTTTCCCTTGATGGACTGCTTGTGATTTCTCTTCATTTGGAAACTTGTCTTGATTGAAATTATTTGTATTTTCGTTTCTACGGTTTGTTGAAATGTGCCCAAATTTATGACAATTAAAACACCTTGCATTCCTCAAATCCTTCCTTGTCACCTTCTTCAGCTTCTGATTTTGATGATGATTTTCTTTATTTTTACTGCTAATTTCTAACTTGGGATTTTCGACAGTTGCCTTATTTGGTCTTTTTATCAATCTTCTCTCTTCTAATTCTACTTAAATTTTCTTGCAATTGTTGATCTGATCTTTAAGTATATTTTCAATCTCATCTTTTGTCTTCCTCTCCTTCTCGAACTGGGTCTTTAGATCATAAATTTATTTTTTGAAAGCATGCTCTTTCTCCTCAAGAATATGAAGCAATTTCTTCAGATCTCTATTCCCTAAAGTGAGCTTTTCAATTAATCTTGCTTGAGATTTATTTCCTGCTTCAAGGGTGACTAGTCTCTTAAGCTCTTCATCTTCAGATTCCTACACTGGAAATACACCTTCGTCACCTCTTGATGAATCAACTTCAAAACTAGGATTATCATCTTCTTCAATGATCCCAAAATAAACATCACTAGATTGGAAAGGAAAATGTCCACAATAAAATACTCTTATCCATACCTTTTACGAGAAGAAGAGGTTCACTAGATTTTGCAACATTCTTGACTTGTTTTCTTCCCTTCTTTTTATGTGATTGTTGCCTTTGTTCTTGGCCACAATCACATGATATTCTCTCAAGCAATCAAGCTTCACTGAGATAACGCGCTCTAATACCAACCAAGAATAATTAGTGACAATGATTATATGATTTTTAAATCTTTTCACTAAAGCAATCAAGAATAATTAACCCATCATTTAAGCATATAAACCATACACAAAATAAATATGTAAAAGCACCATCAAAAATATCAAAAGCATGCACATAAAATGACAAAGGCAGGGAAAATTTTAGGGGCTAATATTCGCAGGTGGGCTAATTTTCTATACTTTTTTCAAAAAACATATTCGCCAATTTCCACTTTTTCTAAAAATAATTCACACAATTTTTATAGTATGAAATTATTTTAATTTAAAATTCACCAAGATCTTATATAGACTAATATAATATAATCAAAATTTTAGATATTTTACAAAAATATCATCAAACATTTTAAATTTTTTCTATTATAAATTATTAAGATTCACCAAGGTTTCTAAACTTTCAAATAGATATCCATCCTTAAATTTTTCCCTGGACATAGGTGTTCTAGTGGAAAACCCTCTCTAGGGAAAAAAACCACCCGTTGTTGTTGTTATCTCTATTATTCTTAACAAATTTTTACATAGAGGAGTTACCACCGAGTAGCTAGAATACTTGACTACTAAGACAATTCTGCTAGGATCACCAGATAGAGAGACTCTTCTCTCACAACTCTATGAACACCCATTAGTTGGAAGTCACCACGATCAATGAGCCTCGCCCAATACCACTGACTCTAGATAAATATGGTTCTCATTTTGATTTGCTGGCTAGAAGGCCTTGCCTTCTCTACATAGTGTCTACTATGAGCCTCAATTCCCTCAGCACCTCCATTAGAACCATGTTTCATACGTTTTAAAAATGGGCTCTCAAACCTGCTCAACATGAGCAACCCCGTAGCCTCACTAATATGAATCTAAAAATGATAAATTGATGTACACACACAACTCAACACATCTACATATATATAATTATGTATGAAAAATGATTGTATCACTCACTCACTCCATCCATACACACACACCATCAACCTACACACTCACTCAAAATAATAACAAGAATATATGTTAAAATATCATCAACAATATCTAATCAATATCTTGGTAAAATACCATGGTTATCCCAATGCCATGGACACCTATACCATAGTAAACTCCAGGTCAATACTATAGTTATTCCAATACCATGGAGCCCTATACCATGGTAATATCCAAGTGAATACCATAGGAAGATATCATTGTTAAGTTGATACCAAGGACACTGGTACCATGGTAATAGCTGCTCCACACACATACCAATACCAGGGTAATGATACCATAGTAATACCAATACATGTAATGTCAATACCAATGTAAACACCCTGTACGTAACAAACCAAGAAACATAACCACAAAAAACATAATCATCTGCACAATTTTCAAGCAAGCATATGCATAAACTCATCAGTTGTCATAAGAAAAAAATACTCTAGAACCATATGTCACACTCATACACACTCCAACTAACTGCAACACATGCCTAGGTTGACATCAATGCCAACAATCAAACACTGTAACAGGAAACCTGCATCATCAATGCACTTGCAAAAAAACATCAATGCCAACATGCAAGAGTATGTTTGGAATTCATAGATGCCCCAAATGCTACTGGTGAAGAGGGGAGTAAATATTGGCTCTCTTGATCAATATTGATGCTTTGTGTGAGAAGTATTTGTAGAATTGTACTTTTCCATTTTGATTGTGGTAATTGTTTATTTTTTAAAAATTTTATGGTCAGTTCTATAATTTGTTAATTTTTGTCATTTTTTTTAAACATGAATCACTAATGGATTATACAGATGCTACAATGGTTGAACATTGTATTTTACAAGAAGAGGACAACAAAGGAAATATGGAGATTCTAATATGGAAAATATGAAACAAAAATGTTCTAATATGGAGATTATAATATAGACAATATGAATACCTGAATGAGCTCCTCTTGGTTTCGAGAAAAAATTGTTTGAGTAGTTTAATCATGGTCAAGCAAACCTCCCTCCACTCGAAGAAGAAACAACAAAGTCAACATTGACTTTGTTGTTGCTTTTTTGGATTGAGTGTGTTTTTCTCCAAGATCATCCAAATCCAAATTTATTCTCTACTGAACGGGGCCAACCATGTGAAGGTGGAAGCTCTCATGCCCCCCCCCCCAAACTGCACATCACTCTCATTTCTCCAATACCCAATATATATACTATATAGGAAATAGTTGAAAGCAATACATTAAGGTATATAAAATAATAAATAGAAACTCATTCATTCATTCATTTGCAAATCCACAAAATATTTCATCTCAATAAATTTTATCATAACAAATATGTTTACATAATCTGAAACAACTTCATGTACATAAAGAGACATATAGCAATTATTCATTAACACACAACTTTCATTCATTCATTCGTAATTCCACAAAATATTTCATTTCAATAAATTTTATAATAAAAATACGTTTACATAATATGAAACAATGGCACGTACATAAAGAGACATATAGAAAATACTCATTAACATTTAATATTCATTCATTCATTCGTAAATCCACAAAATATTTCATCTCAATAAATTATATCATAAAAAATATGTTTACATACTATGAAAAAATGTCATTTAAATGTTGGAAATACTGAGAGGGGGGTGAATCAGTATTTCTTTTCAATTGTTAATTTTACCAGTTAGATCACCTATATTTAGAACACAAAATGAACAATAAGAATAAATGCTCTTATTATTTTCTTCTTTACAATAAATCAAGTACAATATATGTAGGGCTCCAACCCTAGATGAAGACACCAATCTTCAATCTCCCAGGCTCCAACCTGTATTTTCCAAGCACCGACTTGGACTTCCAAGGCTCCAACCTGTGTTTTCCAAGCACCAACTTGGACTTCCAAGGCTCCAGCCTTGTCAATTATGAGGCACTAACCTCAAGGGCTCCAACCCTATATCTAATACAGGCTCCAACCTCGTCTCCTGAGGACTCCTATCCTCTAGGGCTCCAACCCTATCTTCCAAGGCACCAACCTTGTCAATTCTGAGGCACCAACGTCAAGGGCTCCAACCCTATATCTGGTACAGGCTCCAACCTCCTACTTCAATTCGTCAAGATATATTTGGTTATACTTCACGGCTCCCAATGTATTCTTCAACTAGCCCTGTCAATCTCAACTTAGTCTTCATTGTAGTCTCCACATTATGTCATCAATGACAACATTTTCTTCTTAGAAGGTGTCACCACTGGTCTTCCTCATACCTAAACACTTTCTCCAAGGTTACCTCATGATGACATTAACAATGCATCATGGTCTCCAATAATATTTCCAAGACCTTCAAGGTGTCTTCAACAAGAAACCCAAGTTCTACACTTGTTTTAAGCCTCTTCTTCAATAATTCTCCAAGGGTGTCTTCAACAATGCTCAAAGGCTTCCTTTTTGACCTGCATAAAAATTCTTTAAGACTCCAAGATACTTCTTCCAAGATCTTCACTATATTAACCAAGTGATGGATTTAATGATGCTCCAAGGTCTCCTTTATAAATCCTTAAATCAGTACAAACGGCCACTTCGAGGTTGTCTTCAAGAGTATCCACAAGGAAACTTCAAATCCACACAAGGCCGTCAAGATATGTTAATTCCAAGCTTTATTAGGACTATCCGAGCCTCTTACAAGTGCATCCAAGCTACCATATATAGGCTTCCACTGGCAAACTACCCAAGCTCTTTAACTAGTCAATACACTGAATATTTCACAAGCTTGTCTGAGCACTTCCAAGAATGCACTAATTTGTAGATCAATAAGCTACAGATCTGAACACTTATATGCTCACAGTTGTATATCACAGCTATTATGATCACAAGTCTCCACAGTAATATGTATATCATAGCTAGTATGGTCACAAGTCTTGCAATAAGCTACAGGTCTCCACGGTAGTATGATCACTCCACAGTTGTATCTATTTCCGAGTTCTCCACATATAGATGAGACACTCCAAAAATCTGAGATGTGAGTTCTTTGTGATGGTGAAAATGGCTTGGACTGAAGGTCTGTCCTCTTAACCCGAAGTTTTGTGACAAAATCAAAGCTCTTTTTCCAAGGTCAGATGGCCTGTGTGGTGGTGTCCGAGCCACAAATTTTTTGTGACAGGTCTGAAGGTGATCACACAGGTATGTTGTTACAGACCCGAGATATAGTGGCACAATTTCAAATAGGTTCTGTGGTAAAGTCCGAATTCTGGGCACCAAAGAGGTCTGAAACTAATTTTTGTTTTCCACAGAGTGCTCCCACAACAATGTTGTCCACAGATCCGATTCATAGAAAATTTTGCTACTGATCCGAGCTCAAGTTCATTGTATGACTGTCCTTAATCCATGCTAGAAAGAATATAAAAAAAATTAGCCCATGACAATTTTTATTCTCTGATCTTCTTGGCCTTTCTATCTCTGTTTTTCCTGCGGTATATCACTGTAATTAATCACCAAAATTTTAGAGATAAAATTCTGAAATTTTTCTTCTGAAATGAAGAGTCTGCCCACATATTTATAGTGGTTTGTCCATCTGAAAATATGTGACTATTGGGAGAAGGGTCGACATGAATAGGCTAGCATAGGTTGGCTTGATAAAAAATATATTTTTCTAAACTTAAAAATTCATTATCTCATCAACCACCGGGAGTTTGGGGGCAAGTAAGGGCTCGTTAGAAAGGGGAAAATATACTCTACAAGATGGTATAGGATCCAATTTGGAATGATGCCTCTAAGGTGGTAAAAACAATTTTTCTTTGTGACTGTTCTTTTTTTGTGTGCAGAAAGTGAATAGGACATCATGGCTTCTCCCTTGTTTGTCTTCTGCATTGTTTGGCTTATCAGTTATAGGATCATATTCTCATCATGTAGGACATCCATGTCAACATGATAGTATCCAGAATCCATATCATCATGAAGGTATAGCATTATGTATTCAATAATAGTGCAGTAATATGTCATAGTGCAACGTCATTAGGAAAGTTTCGAGGTAGTCATCCAGCCATCAAATGAGATCTTCCACATCATCATCTAGTCTTCCAACCTTCATCAAGTGTATGAATTCATCAAGTATCATCATTGTATGACATCATCATATGTCATCATCAAGTATCATCCAAGTGTATGACATCATCATATGACATCATTGGTTAAGATTTAGATCATCAAGTGCATGCAACATTAGATCAAGTACTTAGAGCTTCCTTCATTAGTGGTTTGAATTCTTTGTGACTTGACATCTTCATTTATAGTATCCTAGTCAACCAAGGGTCATGGCATCATCATCCGGAACCAGGCATCTCAAGAATATTGACATCTCGTTCATTGCTAGATTGCCATCAATCACAACCTTGATTAACAATCTCCCCCTTTGTCATTGATGGCAATATTCTTGCCCTTCTAATTTCTCTCCCCCTTTGACATCAATGGAAAACGAGGTGCCCAAATACTCCCCCCTATCAAGCTGCTTCTTTTCTTCATGAATTGTAGTCCTTCATAGGTATGTTACTCCCCTTGCCATGGTGCTATTTCTTCTAGAAATATGGTCCATGATAGGTGTGTTTTTATTTCTTCATGTGATGTACCATCTCCCCCTGTCTGCACAAATTCCTTTAGCTCATGAAGGACTACTCACCTTGTGTGATCAACTCGAAGTCATCATCATAATATCATGTTTTTCTTCAATGGAGTTACTTCTAAGAGATGATTTATCAAGATTGTCCATGTGTAACTCATCAAGGATTTCATAGGGCCCACTCACTGATCACTTTCTACAAGAATACTCAAGAATCACAAACTCCCCCTAACTGTATGCATGGTTTTTTTTTCATAGGGTTTCACCATTAAATTCTTGGAATATCAAGGATGACTTCATCTAGTCAACAACATGTGTTGTTCACTGGAGTGTTCAAGAGACTTCCGAATTAAACTTGTTTCCTTCTCCATACTTGTGTATCTTTCTTCTCTAGCAGGGTTCTAGCTTGTGCAGGGGCCCAAGTCAACTTACAATCATGTGCCATATGTCCAATGTTATGGCAATTGAAGCACTCTATCTTGTTCATGAATAAAAGATCATGACTTCTTCTTGCAAAATTTCTTTGAGGAGATTGATGGGGACCATTATATTTGTCTTTGTGATATGCCCTACAATCTTTTGCCACGTGCCCAAAGTCTGTACAAGAATAGCAATATCCAAGAAATATACTTTGGTAATTGGGTGATGAAGAGTTACTTGAAGTACTCTTGAAGTGTTTTTTCCTTGGGATTCTTTGATGATATTCATTGCCTTTTTTTTTCTTGACAGCATATGCAAGTATCCTTAGTGTATAATTTCTTCCATTGTTGTCTTGATTCCTCTCCTTGCCTTTGTTGGAACTAGGAGCATTGACATTTCTTTCTAGGTTCCTCACATCTTTGTTGTTTTAAGCATTATCATTATTGCTTGAGGATTCACCTGCATAGCTAAGACCTGATTTATCAAGGGGAGACCTTTGCTGACTTAGGATGTCATCTAGGGTTTGAGAGATTTTCAAGTTTTTATTTAGCAATTCAACTTCCTTTTCAAGAAAGACAATTTCTCCTTTCAACTTTTCACAATCTTCATCTTTCATAAGTAGTTGCTTCTTCATTTCTTCCATCATCCTTGTTGCTTCATGTGCTTTGATTTTAAGGGAGATGATATTTGATTTCATTTTGAATATTTCTTCATTCTCCTTTGCTAGACTGCTCTCCATTTCTTCTTTTTTTTTATAGATTCACATGTTTCGGCCTTGAGAAGATTGATGTCTGATTTTAGTTTCAAGATTTCTTCATCCTTTTCGTCTAGTTGGCCTATCATGGTGTTTCTCTCCTTTTCTGCTTCATTAACTTGTGCTTCTATGAATTCCAAAGTTTCCATCACCTTCTCAGCTCCTTTCACTTGTTTCCTTACTTCTTCTAGTTGAGATCTAAGAGAGGAGACCTCTTCCTTGTATTGACCAATCTCTGCTTCAAGATTGTTCAAGCTCTTAAGTCTTTGTTCAAGGTGGCTTGACAAAGTTTCTTCCCTTTTCTTTGCCCTATCCAATTGATTAATCATAGATATGACTTCTTCATGATGCTTTCTTTTATTTTGATGAAATTCCTCTTTATGTTTGGAGAGCTCCTCATCTCTTTCTCGTACTTGGAGCTTGACAAAGTCAACTTCCTTCCTTGTCTTGCCTTAGTTACCATCTTGCGCTTTCTTCTTAAGTTCCTCATTTTCATTGTTTAAACTGTTAATCTCTTCCACGGAAGCCATAAGTTTATTCAAGAGATCTTCTTCAAAGTCTTCTTTGTTCTCTTCATCTTCTAGGTTTTCTTTAGCCTTGTTGTCATCTCTCTTATCTTCATCTTCCTTGATAGATGCTAGACTTCTTTCTTATTTTTGATCATCTTCTTGACTAGAGATCATTGTTAATGCTCCTTTTGAGTGAAGATCATAAAGTTTGTCCCATATGACTTTTGCTGACTAAAATTTTTCAAAATTGGCCTTCACAGAATTCGATAAACCATTCAAAATTGCCTTCATTGCTCTTATATTATACTCCTTTGATTCTTTGTTCATGGTGTCAATAGTAATCACTGATTTCCAAACTTCAATTCATTGAGTCTTCAAGAAATTCCTCATTCTTGCCTCCCATATATCAAAGTTTCCATTGAACAATGGAGCCTTCGCAAATTGATTTACTTCAATTTCAATGTTTGAGGAAGACACATCTTTAGGAGGATTTGAGACTTTCTTCCTTGGCTTTGCCGTTTGTGTTCTAATGATCAACCTTCAATCTGTTGGGCTTTGAGTGAAGGTATTGGCTCTGAAAACAATTTTTGGAAATACTGAGAGGGGGGTGAATCAATATCTCTTTTCAATTGTTAATTTTACCTGTTAGATAACCTATATTTAGAACAAAAAATGAACAATAAGAATAATTTATTTTATTAATTTCTTCTTTACAATAAATCAAGTACAATATATGTAGGGCTCCAACCCTAGATGAAGACACCAATCTTCAATCTCCCAGGCTCCAACCTGTATTTGCCAAGCACTGACTTGGACTTCCAAGGCTCAAACCTGTATTTTCCAAGCACCGACTTGGACTTCCAAGGCTCCAACCTTGTCAATTCTAAGGCACCAACCTCAAGGGATCCAACCCTATATCTGGTACAGGCTCCAACCTGGTCTCTTGAGGACTCCTAACCTCAAGGGATCCAACCCTATATTCCAAGGCACCAACCTCAAAGGATCCAACCCTATATCTGGTACAGGCTCCAACCTCCTGCTTCCATTCGTCAATATATATTTGGTTATAATTCATGGCTCCCAATGTCTTCTTCAACTAGCCATGTCAATCTTCACTTAGTCTTCAATGTAGTCTCTACATTACATCATCAATGCAAACCTTTTCCTCTTAGAAGGTGTCACCACTACTCTTCATCATACCCAAACACTTTCTCCAAGGTCACCTCATGATGACATTAGCAATGCATCATGGTTTCCAATAATATTTCCAAGACCTTCAAGGTGTCTTCAACAAGCAACCCAAGTTCTGCACCTATTTTAAGCCTCTTCTTAAAGAATTCTCCAAGGGTGTATTCAATAATGCTCAAAGGTTTCCTTTTTGACCTGCATAACAATTATTTAAGATTCCAAGATACTTCTTCCAAGATCTTCACTATATTAACCAAGTGATGGCTTCAATGGTGCTCCAAGGTCTCCTTTATAAATCCTTAAATCAGTACAAAGGCCACTCCGAGGTTGTCTTCAACATTATCCCCAAGCCAACTTCAAATCCACACAAAATCCCGAAGATGTAGTTCCAAGATTTATTAAGTTCTCACGGGCCTCTTCTGAGTGTGTCCATGCTACCTGATAGGCTTCCTTTGGCCAGACTATGACTCTTTAACTGGTCAATACCATGAGTATTTCGGTAGCTTAATTTGACACTTCCAAGAATGCATTGGCAGATCAATAAGCCATATGTAAATCGTTATCAATTAATAAATTCCTTTGTCCCAGGTAGGATCTATGTCATTATATGTACATTTCTGGTCTTCTTTCTACAATAAAGAGCATTAATTTATGGCCAAGAATAATAACCAATATATTGTACAACTAATGATTTATAAATGTTTTTCCTTGTTTATATTTTCCTGAGTGTTATGTTCGATGTTGGAAGACTGTGAAGATGTCAATCTTGTCCTTCATTCAACCACGACTTGATAGTCATACTTGAAAGACAGATTTAGGTGTTCCTCCATGGGAGCCTCTTTGAATTGTGTCCCCTGTAATTTTTCATTAGAACATGATTTTTTTCTTCTTCTGTGATATTAAAATAAAATTGTAAATAATTTATAATTTGGATGAAAATTATTTTTTTATATACACTTACAATTTTTGTGGCTAGTTTCAAGTAACCACTCGGGCCAAGACGATTCTTCCCATGTTTGGATATTCTAGCCGATGTGGCTTTGGAAGAATCTGGGAGCCTATATTTAAAACATTGAAAAAATTAATTAGATGTCTCAATGATGATAAAGCATCATAATTACATTATTAAACATAGCTCATACCTTCCTGGTCCGGGTGGAGTCTTCCCTAGTTTTCGAAGTGCCTTCTTGCATGCATTTTCCTTGAGCGCTCTCCACTCCTTTAGAATTGATGGAGGGCGCTCATGCAACCTAGCCATTTCTAATTGTGACCTATACTGGTCCTATAAATATTTTAAATGTAGGTCTCCCTTTGAGTTAACTCCATATTTGTTGAAGGTACTGTCACTAAACAGGTGAACCATCTTGTTAATAAGTTCCTCTTTTAACTTGGAACTTTGGTATTTCCAGATTTTCAAAATGGTAGGCCTAAATATTTCCAACGTTATATCATACAAAAAAATATAAAATACATCATTTCCTACAAAATAATATTATCATTAGTTTAAAATAATCACAAACTATACGTTAATTTCATTTAGGTTGTACTTAATATTTAAAACACTTCTTAAATACATGGAAGTTTCACTATTTTCATAGGGACATTGTCACCATCTACCAAAAACGTGATCGATTGTGATCCCATGCTAGTAACATGGGAAGATCCAGGAAATCTCATTTCAAATTGTGCAATTGTATCATGATATGCATCCACAAAATCATGTGTAGATCCTAATGTACATTGTTTAGGGGGTGCATATCTTGTTGTGGGCGGTTCAGTCATTGTACCAGTCTCAATATCCAATGATTCCCTCACACGTGGAACATTAATGATTCTACCAACGTCAGCTCGGGCCATATTTATAGCATGAAGATCGAACTCCACCAAAAACTCCTGTAAAATAAAGAGTTTTTTTTATAAAGGATGAGATAACTAAATCATAAATAAATAATTGGGATAATTAAGTTATTTTCTCACTCCATATCAACGAAGTTTTTGTAGCAAGGTTTTGATTTAACCTTTTATCTCATTTTTCTAGCGCTCAATCAAAACTAAAGAATTAAGTTTCTTGGTTTCTTTGATTTTAAGCTTCCTTATTGCTCGCATTGGATCAGCAAACATAAAAATTGCATCATTAGTAACCTCTTCCTCATCATGAGTATTTGTGAAATTCTCAAAGGCTGGTATCTTCCCCGTATCACATTGTTTATCAAATAATTGTAATTTTCCATTCATCCACAATCGATCATCACTATATTAATAATAAAACCACTATTGACATATGTATAAATTTAAATAGAAACTTCACGAAGTAAATTAATAACATACAATAGAAATTGCTTACAAGTTGGGTAATGCTGAAAATGGAAACAAGAAATGTTGAAAATGGCACCAAGAAAGATTTTGATTTAAGTTTACCTTGAATTAAAGTAGAAGAAAATTGTAATTCCACATCACATGACAACTTGTACTAGTTAAATAAGTTAGTTTTACTTAATTGGTTCATTTAATTCAAGATGAGTGTCCAACTTGAGTCATGTAGAGTGGTTCCTACTTTTTAGCAGCCCTGGTTGAGTTTTTGTTTATTTGTAATCAATTAATTTAGTTTATCTGAGTTAAATACAATTTAACTAGTTCCAATTGTTGGAAGAACTAGTGGGATGTCTAGTAGTGAGTTGTGCACTCAGTGATCAATCAGTTAATTGCTAAATCAACCATAAATAACTCATGCATGTGTGAAATGAGAGTTACCCAGTTGAGATTGGAGTTCAAGGGAAGTGTACTATCAGTTTTATAATTATCCAGGTTTTACAGATGGTGCATGCAGTTAGACGAAGAGCCTAAACTATCTGCGCAATCCAATAGAGGAAAATTCCTATGAAATATGGGTCTAATTTCTCATTGAACAATGAATGAAATTAGGATCTTGGAAGGATAGGAAATTGGCTAAGTGTTGGCCAGAGTCATTCTAAGAATTAGTGAGACAGATAGAGATAGTGCAGAGGTTTCTCAGGTTGGAGAAAAGCATTGTACTCTTCTCATATTTTCTTACTAATGCAATATATAGATAGGGGGGCTTTTAGCTGTGCCTTTCCCCGGGAAATCATTGTGTAATGTGTTGATTGAATTATTTCTCTTGTATGCGTCGTGATTTTGTAATCATTTAAATGGATTTACACAATTTGTAATATCCCAAATGGGGAAATTTCTGCAATGTCGGGAATATCTGGAGATATTCCTATTTTCCCACTCCGAGAGTATTAACAATCAACACTGAACTATTTCAGAGATTGACTGCTGACGAATTTACTGGATATGTCACCTTCACAAGGAAGGGTGAGATCCAGAGGCTACCTGGCCCACTAGTAGACTCTACCAATAGAACTTGTTAAGAGCTAATATTTCCCTTCAAGGAATTTCTGCATCAGTTGTCCATGAGGACACTGTATAAGGAAGCCCATGTGAAAATAAGGCAATCCAGTGATGGGATGCCTTAGAATATATCTGATACAAAATCCCTACAAAATATAAGCTCAAATAAATAATCCTAAGGGGGTTATTCACATCTCCCACCAACAAGTATACCGAAACAATGCTCAATGTGAGAATCTTCAGCAGTATGAAAACTTCAACAAGTAGCAGCAATGAAATAATGTCTCACATAATATAAGAAGAGTGAAAATCTGATATATAATGTGTAGCAGCAAATATTATACAGAATCCTTGAGGAAAATACCTCTCAAGGTGAGTGCAAATCAGCCTCAAAGGAAAATGTACATAAACAAGAGAATACACTGCTGCATAAACCCGGCTACTCTATAACTGTGCAGTCTATAGGAGAAAATGACTGCAAACTGATATAAATGGGATGATATAACATTATGTGCTCAAATAAATATGGGGGAGCAATATCTCAACCCCAGAAAACATTATTGCATCAATCCTCTAAGGGATTGGCTAAAATACATAAAACAAAAAAATGTCATAGTTGTAGTGTAGTTGCTGCAACTCAAATATAATACAACATCAAAAGAGGGATTAGATGCTACAATAAAAAAGGATACCTCCTCCAATGATCTCCAAGTGAAGGGACTGATCCCCTTACTGAATATTTCACTCCCTAGTGCACAAAACGAACTCCTCCAGCAAACCCTCTCTGAATATAACACTGTAAGAGGAAGGGACTGCGCTGCACATGAGAGAAAACATATGGCCCAATGCCAAGATATGCAATAGAAGCTCCGTAAATCTCATTTTCTTATATCCTAGAGAAAGATATGGCTCCTCCTCTACAAAATAGCTCTGGAAGTGAGATGATGAAGGTCCCTCACTGCAACACCAACAACTCCAGCGTTCTCTTGCTGCAAGAATAACGCAGTAGCTGAAAAAGACTACTTTGGCCTCAAGCCAAGATGTGAGGAAGATGAAGAACAATATCTCCATGGCCTCCCATGGAAGAGAAGGGCATTCCTACACAGGAATCCCTCTTGTGCTAAGCAGCACAAAGTTGAAGAGAGCTTCAACCTCCAAATTCTTTCTCCAAAGATGAAACCCCAACAATGGCTTTCCTTCATCTTTTATATGAGGCATGCTTCCTTGCCATGGGCCCCACTCACATTAGGGTTTCTCCCATTTCAAATTTCCCTCCATCCAACTACGCAATCTTCTTGTGCAAGCTTCCCCTCTTGGGTACATTGTTGACTTTGGTCAACCATGGTTTAGCTCACTTGCTTTTGGCCCTTTTCACACTTGGGCTGCTAACTTAAGCCACTTAAGTGACTTTTTTCACCTTAGGAGTGTTTATTAAGTTACTACATGGGTTCCCTCACCCATTTTATTCCCTTTATTAAAATAAAATCAAAATTAATGTTCCAAATACTTTATTGCAAAATTTGGAACATTAAACAGTTGGTAGAGTAGATTCAAGTATATTGTTTTAGAAAATTACAATTAGTAGTTTGAATCTACAAGGAATTTCTACATGGTATCATATTTTAAATCACAATAGAAGAGAAGAATTCAAAGTTGTCCTTCTAGGCGAACCAAATTTGCAGAATCATTCTTTAGGTCTAGCAGGATATCCTTCTACAGATTGAGACTCAAATATGCCCTTCAGGTTAGTTCGAATTATATTACTTGGAAAGATAGGATGGAAGCAGTGTTGGAAGATAACCAGTTAAAGGAATTCATAGATCATGGTATCCCAAAGCCTCCAACATCTAATGCTAAATATCTAGTAGAGTGGAATAAGTGTGTAGCAAGAGCCAGGAGGATCATCCTCGAGGGTGTGAGAGACCACATTTTCTTGAAACTAAATGGAAAAGAGACTCCCTTTGCTATGTGGAATACTCTCAATGAGATATTGGATAATAGAAATGAAGCCAAGAAACTTGAACTGATGAATAAATTCCGTATTGAAAACAAAGCATATGAGGCAGTCTTCAAAGATGGGAAAGCCTACCTCAAGCATCTTGATCTAGGTCAAATCAATAAATTTGGTATCAAGATCAAGAGCCTAGACACATTAGAGGAAGATGCAAGCACAACCTTGAGGAGAAAGGAAGGGATTGGAGATGTTGTAGTTGAGAGGGAGCATGATTTAGCTCTCAAGAGGAAGCATCATCCAGTTGGAAGTTGGGATAATCACGAGGATGATGATGAAGAGGACCAGAAACATACCTCTAGTAGGAGGATAGTTTGAGCCAAATGGGAAAAGGGAGAAGATTTAGGGATACCTCCAGGAGAGAGGTAGGGTGATGTGAAGCAATAGTCCCAAGAGTGTAGAAATTTGGGCAGGGTCCATTAAGATGTTTTCTTTTTCTCATGGATCATTACCTTGCTACGGGGGCCCATAGGATACAGTAGAAAGATGGATCAGTGGAAGTTCATGGACTCAGATTCCAGAGTGACAAATGCAGAGAGTAGCAGCATTCGAACATTGTGGAGCACAGTGCATAGTTGGCATTAGTGCTGTTGAACACCTAATCCTCTATGGGTAGGTGTGGAAGGCGAAGAGTCACAAAGGAGTCGAAGTGACCTTGGAAGATGAATCCAAGAGTCACACCATTGTATTATAAATGTACATCTATGTGTAATAAAGAAGCAACGAATGCCTATATTTCTATGTGTGTATTTATCTTTCCTCATACACCATGCGTGTGTTTAACATGGTATCAGAGCTGATACGTTCATAACTAGTTCATCATTGTGTGAGCCATTTTTTTTTGTGGCCTATGTGAATCTACAAAAAATCTGGTCAATTTTTGCAGCATTCAAAAATTTTTTGCAGCATTCAGGAATCAATTTTTGCAGCATTTAGAAATTTTCTGCAACATTCAGAAATCTTTTCCAGCATTCAGAAATTATTCTGTTGGGTTCATTCAGAAGTCTGTAGGTTTTCTCACTTCTCCCTGCTGCATTCAATATTTTACTGCTCCTGGCATTTTGTTTCACTGCTCCTTCCATTCTGCTATTCTGGAAAAAATTTTGAGTTTTTACTGCAAATTCTGCAATTTTTCTGCACATTTTGCCTAATTTTGTTTCTGCACACCACTATGCAATTTCTGTTGTGTATAATTTCTGCTCAAAATCTGAGCACAGTTTAATTTATTCTCAATTTCTGCTCATCCCTCCACTCAAACCTCCTCACTCCCCTCACTCCTTCCTAAAATTAACAAAAAAACAAAACCAAAAAAATAAAAAATAAAAACAAAAAAATAGACCCTCACCACTGCACTTCGGCCCTACCCTCACAACCCTCCCAGCACAACCCTCACCCCTCCCAAACCTCACACTCTCCCCACCATCCTCCTTCCTCACCCAACCCCCTCACATAGCCCTCGGCCCTCACGGCCCTCACCCATCCCCCTCACCCCTCAGCCCAACCCTCTGCTCCCTTACCCCTGTCATCTCTTGGCTCCTCTTCCCCGCTCACCTCATGCTCCCTCTTCCCCACTCACCCGCCCCCTCCTCCCTCGACTCCCTTACCCCTCATCCAAATCAACCCACCCTACCCCCCCACCACACTCCCCTCCCCTCTCACCCTACGCTCCCTCACCCTCCCTGCTCACCCCGTTCCCCTCACTGCTCTCTCCTCGCCCTCCTCTCATGTTCCCCGCCACCTCACAACCTCCCTCCCCTTGGCCGTCACTCCCTCCCCAACTTACTCCCCCTCACTCCCTCCCCAACCTGCTCCCCTCTATTTTTTATTATTTTTACACAATACCCCCCTCAATAAATTGCAGATTCTCTACGTTCACTTAATTTTCGGTTTTTTAGCCTTAAATTTCAATATTTTACAGATTTTCCTCCCCCAGATAAAATATCCCCCAGTTAAAACCTACCCTAGATAAATCCTCCACGATTAAACCTCCCAGATATATCAATATATCCCCCAGTTAAAACCTACCCTAGATAAATCCTCCCCCAGTTAAAACCTCTGTTTTTTCTTTTCTAAAAAAAGAAAAAAAGAAAAAACTAACAGAAGAAGAACAGATAGAGGAGATGGTATATGAATTAAATGGAGATATGGATTTTCTATAGTGAAGAGTGAATTTTTTGCTGTATGTTTCCTCTATTATAAAAACTTGACCAAGATTTGTGGCATGTATAGAAGGGTGACTCTCTGAAAAGATTGACAATGTGAAGGCAAATGTTAAAAATTGGTGGCATCATAAAACTTACTCATAGTTTTTGGAATTTCCCTTCCTCTTTATTGTGAGGTAATATATCAAGCTCAAAACCATCTTCTCATCGATAGTGAAGCATCCAAGCTTATCAATATCTTTTTGTTGAATTAGAGCTGTTGGTGTAAAACAGTTCCTTGAAGAAGAGAGAAATCATTGGCCTTAAAGGGTTATTGCATAGAGGTTTTGCTACACATTTACAAAATATTTGCAGTGGCATTGCATTGCTTTTTAATTCATAGTTGCAGTCAGTGATTGAAGTATAAATTTGAGTTGTTGAGAAAATGTTTAATACTTCTATGATGTGAGTCATTGTTGCTTGCCAGTCAGACAACCAAGTCTACACCTTGAGGCCCTCCATAATTTGAGTAGCAGAGTTTGTTCTTTGAAGTCATTTTTTTGAAAGTAAGTTGAATCACATTGTAAACGGGTGCATTATCGGTTAAAGCCTACACCCTTTATTTCTTGAGCCTGAGTTGTTGAGAAAAATGGATAAAATCAATGATGCATTAGAGTTTTTGAATAACCTCACTCATTCCAGTGTTCATGATATGGTAAAAATGAGCAAGAATTCTCTTTTTAATATTCAAACTTGCTTGCAAGATGCACAAGACAAGATTGAGTTTTTGCAGTTGGAGTCTCAGCTTCAGAAAGATGAACTTCAACAAAAGAGTCATCATTTTGAACCTGTTTTTGTTCAGAACATTGAGAAGGACTCTCATCAGAAGCAAGAATATAAAGTTGCAGTTGATTCACATTCAGTTCCTTGTACAAGAGCAGATTTACATGCAGATGCAGTAGCTTAGTCTGCACTTCCCAGGCCCATCATTGGACCTTGGGAACATATTTTCCATAACAAGCACAAAACTGGTCTTGGATATGACAAGGATTTGTCCTTTCATATTCCGAACTACTCCAAGCCCATCAAATTTCAGAGTGCCAGATTTCTTTATGAAAATGCACCTGCAGTTGTTCCAGATCCTTCCCCATTTCCACAACAGCAACAACAAATTGTAAAATTCCAACACTGTGATCAAGTTGGGCATATTAAAGATCATTGTTTTGATCTTCATCCATGCAAGCATTGTGGTCGGCACACCCATTCTTCACACAGATGCTTCAGAAAAAAGCCTCCTGTAAGAACAAAGATTCATCTTGGATGGATCGCTTCTTGGAAATGGGCATAAATAGCCAAGAATATTTTTAAGTCACATGTTAGAACTTGTTCTCGAATATTGAACAAACTTGTAGTTGAGTTTTCCCCATCATCTCACCTTGTACCTGACAGGGGGGAAAATGGTGGTCATCTACAAGCTTCGACGCTACATCAAGTGAGCCTGAGCCACAATCTCTCATTCCAGATTCAGATTTGTAGCCAGATACATAGCAGTTCAAGCAAGCCTGAGCCACAATTCTTCATTCCAGATTCAGATTTGTAGCTAGAGACACGGATGCCCATGAGCATATGTAATGTTCCCAATTTTAGCCTCAAGTTAAAATGGAACATTATAGTTGCATATTTTCATTTTATTAAATAAAAGCGGGTAAAGTGACCCATTCATGCAATAAATAGGAATAAAATCCGTTACAATGTGAAAAGGGATCATCATGGAGCTGGATTTCACACCCTCATGTATGAAAGAGGTTAAAATGCAAATGGACAAGGCCTAGTTGACCAAGTCAAACTACGTTGGCATGAGTTGGAAAGCACTAAGTGGGACAGCGTAGTTTTAGTGGAGGAATATTCCATGGGGGAGGAAACTTCTAGAGGAAGGAAAGAGGAGACTTCATTGGGTTTAAAAGAGGAGCAAGGCAACCCATTGAGATTATCTTGGATCATTTGATTATTTGTCTATTCAGACAAATTGCTGCCTCTTGCTGTTCAGCAGAGCTGCAGTGCCCTCGGGCACGAGGGAGTCCTGTTTAGGATTTCCTCTCCTTCTTGAGTAGCTCATGAAGGATTTCACTCATCCTCCATATTATGGCCTTCAGGCCATAGCATCAACCTACTCCATCAGCACAGTGTCTATAGCAGATTATTGTGCAGTGTTGTTGGGTGTTGCTGGAGGTTTCCTACAACACCATTTCGAGCTGATCTTTCAGAGGAGGGAGGTTCTCTACTTCCTGGAGGTTAGTGAGGATGGTTCCCGAGCTTATTCCACTATCATTGGCAGAAGGCCAACCACTACCATCAGTTACAACACAGGCCCTCTCATAGAATGCGTTATAGTTGGAGCATATTTGCAATGAGGGTGTTGCAGACATTTTAGAGGGTGAGATCGTTGGTGTAGGGACTAGCCTTGCATTTCAGATTTCCAAAGGATAAGGGCTCCTCATCAGCTTTAGCCATTCAGACTTCTCCATTCCATTCCATGTATTGAGTTGATTCTGCTTCCCGGAAACTCTGGCATTTTAGCAGTTTTGCATATTTCAGCCAATCCTTCTAGGATTGACTTGAGGTAATGTTTGGGAGCTTAGATATTCTCTCCCAATGATTTATGATCCATATATATGCAGATCCTATGATTTTTTGCACTCAGTGTAGCAGTCTCCCTCATGTGACTGCGTAGTTCCTATTCATGGGCATCCTGCTATGGAGCAGCATTTTATATTATGGCATGTGTATTCATGGAAGGATTCTTGCCTTATTCTTTTGATATTCATTGTATCTTTTTTCTACTGATATTTCATAATAAAATGGCTCAAGGGTTTTCATATATTTTGGAATAATGTTTATTCACTGCTATTTCCATTTTATGTCTTTATATTGTTGTAGCTGCATTTTTGGGTTATCTTGCAAGATTACCAATCTTGTTGTATTTCCCTCTTGGGGATATTTTCCCTTGACAAAAATCTATAGAAAGAGTCTGATAGTGGGCCAGGAAGCCTTTGGAGCTCATCCTTATTTATGAAGGTGACAAATCCAATAAATTCCCCTACAGTCTATCTCTAAAATATATTTTCTTGTCGACTGACAATGTTTCTGAAAAAGAAACATTACAGTGGTATCAGAGCATAATCTTGGCTCAGCCTGTGGATCTTCAGCCAAGGTGCCATCTAAGAAGATGAGGAAGACTCTAATTTGTGGAGAAGAAGAGAGAAAAAGGAGATGAGCTAGACAAGCTTCTCCCTAAATCCATCTAGGGCTTTCATGGGAGCCACAAGCAAAAGAAAAGGGAGAGATTTGAAGAATATCCACAAGGGTTTGAAGCAAAAACAAACTCTAGGGTTTCTGATGAGGAATGTGAACATGCAGTCACATCCTTTGATGCACAGCGCAGTTACATGTGCAGTTTGTCATGAAAGAGATGGGAAAGGAAGGAGAGGTGACCAAGAAGAAAACTCTTGGAGATTTTCTAAGAGAGTATGAATTTCAAACTCCATCATTCAGAGATCATCTCACTTCATGGATTTTTGCAAGTATAAGGTGAAGAGGAGCTAGCAGTTAGATAGATTTATTCTATCTACTTTCGGAAGTTCACCTACATGTTTAGCAAAAGCATGGGTACAGGAGTTGAAGACCATGTTGCAGCAGCACAAAGTTTCCAAAGGAGGTGCTATCAGATTTGCAGCGCTACACTTTAGAGGTAAGACCTATGCACGGTGTATATTTGGGTCATGTTCTTTAGAATAGAAATACTTCTTCCTATTTCAGATTCATTGAAGCCATGATGGAAAGATTTGGTGGGAGAAAATTTGAAACACATGCAAACCTAGATCTTGCATGAAGAAGGGGGAAACATAAACTCAGATCCACTTCAGAATATTGTTGGGAAGGCTGGCATCTTGCATCATACCTTGTTGGAGGCAAGGTATCCATCTCATATTCTTGCACAAGAGAGCATGGAGGTCTCGTTTTCAAAAGGCGATCAGATTTTGGAGAATTTTCCCCTACATATTAATGAGGAGGAGGGCAACTGTGCTGGTATAGCTAGAGTTGATCTAGTGCCTCATGCAGAGGAAAGAGGAGCTCTTGCTCCATATAGAGGGATTCTTGTGTCTTTGCAATAAATTCCCCAGGATCTCCCATGTAGAGATCAAGGCACAACTCATGATACATTTGTGCCATTGTTGGCAGGGTGTAGAGCTATGGAGATAGAAGGAAGAGATAGGGAGGATGATCAACATCATGTGATGAGGAGCACACAACCTATCTATTTTATGAGGTTGATGCACCAAATATGATGATTGGATTGCACAGTGGAAGCATGGATGGTTTTCTCCATTCATACATTCAGTCATCTCTTGATGATGGTGTCTCACTGCATGGAGACATTGCACCAAGGAGACCACTAAATCAGCAGAGGAGGTTGGATGCTCCACATTTGGGGGCCTCACACCTTGATTTCAGGAGGGTGGAAATCTTGGGAGAGTTCAGCATAGCGCAGAGAGTTTGGGATAGACTTAAGGAGGAGGGAGACTCTCTCTCATTTTCAGCATCACCCACTCTCATCAGTTATACTTCACTGATATAGTTGCTGCAGAGGTGAAGGATAGCATCTTCATGATGCAGGATGGCTTCTCCATAGATTTGGTAAGAGGGATGATACTTCCTTTGAGGAAGGACTTTTTCATGCATTGGAGTAGATGGAGGCCACTCATGCTTACATTGTGCAGGATCGAGAGATTCTTTGGAGGTGATAGTCTCTCATGGGAGGTTCATTTTCAGAGAGCATAATTTCTATTTGAGCATGAGTAGCTGCATGATGGCATGGCAACAACTTGGAGGATGAATTTGGAATGAGGGGATGTCAAGGTAGCAGGCAACAGCGTGATGGAGCACCATATTGTAGAACACTAGCACTGTCTATATGGAGGATTGATCCAGGACTCAACTTTGGTTGAGTATCCCCCAGGATCTTGGTGCATGCATGGTTTTTGGATGGCTTTGATGGATATGGAAAATACTTAGTGGATGATATGATCATATTTCATCATGGCAGACTCTTCTTGACTAGGGTTTCTAGTCTCAAGGAGACACTATTGCATGCAGCATATGAGGACTTCCTAGCTAATCATTTGGATGCATACTTGCCTTGCTAGAGGAGTCCACTTGGGAGGGAATTCAGCATGATCTACATCAGAATATTGATAGATGCAGAGCCTGTTTACTTTTGGAGAGGTTGGCACAACCATTCCCTTACTCATTAGAGGAGAGGGAGAGCATTCAGATGAGCCATTTCAACTCAAGGCCTTAAGTACATAGTAGAGAAGGTATAATTTCACATTATGTAACTCTTTACTTTATATGAGCAACATATTGATCAAGGAGGATCATCCCTTATTGCACTTGGTATAATGTACTTGCAGCTACTTTTAGCCTTGATTTTGGCTAATTTGGTGATGGTTGTGGGGGAAGCCACATGTTTCTCGGTGTGCACCATTGACACCAATTTGTATTTTCATGTTTCATCTTATGAGGAGATGTTGTGGCAGCAAACAAGTGGCTATTTCAACACTTTTTACTTTTGATTTTGAGGTAGGCCAAGGAGGCACTACGCAGGTTCCATGAGTGGGATTTGGAACCACTCTCCGGTTGTCATTTGACAACTTGTTTCTATTGCATATTTCTCCTTATGTATTTCTGATGTTGTATATCTATTGAGGAGAATAATTTGGAGAGAATTGTATGTAAAACCCATTGGGAGCATGATTCTCCCCATTATACATGTTTTATGTTGCAGGAGATACCATGGGAAAACCATGATTGCCACATTGCTACTTGTACCTTCTTGTGGGAGGGACCACTTGGAGAATTTGCAGAGGCATTTCATGGCTGATTTTCTTTGATGGGGTGGCTTGGGCCATTCTTGGAGGCCATACTATTTCAGCCCAAGGATAGAGACAGCCCCATGAACACTTCAAATGGAGAGAGGACCATCTTGAGAAGCACAAGCACACTCTCCATTCAGCCCCAACACGTTGCAGAAACTGGGGGTTGAGATTTTTCATTTGAATGATAGCATGGATGAGAAGAAAATCATTGGGATCAGCCTTATCCCATGCATATCATCACTCCTACATTAAGGAGGCCACATTCCAACAGGGAGGATTCCCCTACACCTTCTATCTTTCCATGAGGAGCATCATTTTCAGTTGCATACTTGGGAGAGAGCATTGGAGGGCAGATTTATTGCAGCATATTTGAGCAGTGGTGGGACCATGGATGAGGAGGCCACAAGAGGAGAAGGAGGAGGAATTTTTTTCTCTCTATGTAGTTGCTCGAGGACAAGAAACATGTGGGAGGGGAGGACTGTAATGTTCCCAATTTTAGCCTCAAGCTAAAATGGAACATTATAGTTGCATATTTTCATTTTTTTAAATAAAATTGGGTAAAGTGACCCATTCATGCAATAAACAGGAATAAAATCCCTTACAATGTGAAAAGGGATCATCATGGAGCTGGATTTCACACCCTCATGTGTGAAAGAGGTTAAAATGCAAATGGACAAGGCCTAGTTGATCAATTCAAACTGCGTTGGCATGAGTTGGAAAGCACTAAGTGGGACAGCGCAGTTTTAGTGGAGGAATATTCCATGGGGGAGGAAAATTCTAGAGGAATGAAGGAGGGAACCGTTTGTGTTTAAAGAGGAGCAAGGCGACCCATTGAGATTATCTTGGATCATTTGATTATTTGTATTCGGACAATTGCGCCTCTTGTTGTTCGACAAACTGCTGATCAAGTAGGACATGAGGGAGTCTGTTTAGGATTTCCTTCTCCTTCTTGGTATCTCATGAAGGATTGCACTCATCCTCCATATTCTGGCATTTAGGCCATACCATCGACCTACTCCATCGGTGCGGTGTTTGTAGCAAATTATTGTGCGGTGTTGTGGGTTACCTACAACACCATTTTGAGATGATATTTCAGAGGAGGGAGGCTCTCTACCTCTGAGAGGTTAGTGAGGATGGTTCTTGAGCTTATTCCATTATCATTGGTAGGAGGCCAACCACTTCCATTAGTTACAGCACAGACCCTCTCATAGAATGCGTTCTAGTTGGAGCATATTTGCAGTGAGGGTGTTGCAGACATTTCAGAGGGTGAGATCTTTGGTGTAGGGATCAGCCTTGCACTTCAGATTTCCAAAGGAGAAGTGCTCTTCATCAGATTCGGCCATTCAGCCTTCTCCATTCGATTCCATGTATTTAGTTGCTGTTGCTACCCAGCAGCTCCGACATTTCAACAGTTTTTCATATTTCGGCCAATCCTTCTAGGATTGACTTGAGGTAGTGATTGGGAAATTTGATCTTCTCTCCCAATGATGTATGTACCATATCTATTCAGATCCTATGATTTTTTGCACTCAATGTAGCAGTCTCCCTCATGTGACTGTGTAGTTCCTATTCATGGGCATCCTGCTATGGAGCAGCATTTTGTATTATAGCCGCATGTGTATTCATGGAAGGCTTCTTGCCTTATTCTTTTGATATTCATTGTATCATTTTTCTGCTGTTATTTCATAATAAAATGGCTCAATGGTTTTCACACATTTTTGCATAATGTTTATTCACTACTATTTCCAGTTTATGTCTTTATATTGCTATAGCTGCATTTTTGGGTTATCTTGCAAGATTCCCAATCTTGTTGTATTTCCCTCTTAGGGATATTGTCCCTTGACAACACTCTATAGACAGAGTCTGATAGTGGGCCAGGAAGCCTCTGGAGCTCATCCTTCTTTATGAAGGTGACAAATCCAGTAAACGCCCCTGCAGTCTATCTCTGAAATAGATTTTCTTGTCGATTGAATATGTTTCTGAAAAAGGAACATTACAACATACCTTTGGTTGATGGATAACCTTAAACCATCCATGTGAGGTTGATATTCTTCCTCTTTCAGAACACTTCCTCTAGCAGAAGACTTCAGCTTCTTGCCAGCTTTGGAAGAGTTCCAGGAAATGATGTTGGGAAAAATACTGAGAGGGGGGGGTGAATCAGTATTTAAGGTTGAACTATTTTTGTTTTCTTTCTCTTAAAACCTTATGTTACAGTACTGCATCCAACATGTATGTCTAGATATCTTATTATGTCTTTACTTAGAGCATTGCATCAGATAAGCATTAAGCATGAACAGAAATAATAGAACAAACCATCAAACATAAACAACACATATGAACACCAGGATTTAAGGTGGAAACCCAATTCGGGAGAAAACCACCGCTGCTGTAATCTCAGTCTTCAATATTTATTATAGAGAAAACTTCTTACAATATATGCTGGTGAAAACTTATACCAACACGCAGGCACCCACCTGCAAAAGGCTACAACCTTCTCTCGTTTACCAGCCTCTCCTGGAAGGGAGCTACTACCCCCTGCACTCGTTTACCAGCCTCTCCCGGAAGGGAGCTACTACCCCCTGCTCTCGTTTACCAACTGCCACTGGAAGGGAGCTACAACCCCCTCTCTGAAGGCTTCGACCCTCAGCACCACTGGGGACCACGTTTCATCAATTTTCATACTGGATCCACCAGTTTCCATACGACATATCTTGTCGGTCACCAGATTTATTCATTCAGTACATTCACACCAGTTCTTCATGATTTCGTCCGTCATTCAAACCAGAGATTCAGCATTGTCAGATCATTATATTCATGGGTGCATCGTAGTTTCAGATTTATCAGTTAAGAATAGAGCTCGCCCATACAGATATTCTTTGGAGAAATTTGTATTCACAACCCTTACAATGCACACCTCATTCTCTATTTTTTCTTCTCCTTATATAGTTTTGCCTTTATTAAAACCATGAATCAAAACCACAAACCGCTAATGGTATTCCTCTGTTAGGATTCTTTTTAGTTTATCCCACGATGCTTTTTGATCTCTTTTTAATTTTTATTTATCAATTTTAAAGAAATTGACAAATAAATATATTTACAACTTTTGAATTCCCAAGCCTTATGTCTAAAGTTTAACCCTTTGGGCTTTATAGAAATATCCAACGTTTTCCAAATTAATCTTACGATAAACCTTTGACCCCGGGCCCACATACATAGCCAATAGCCAATCCAATATGCCCATCATACCACAGTAAACTTTGCTCAAGTCCAGTGTCCGATCACCATTAGATTAGCAAGCTTCTAGATCAACAGCGTATATACATATCGCTCGACCTCCGATGTCGAATGTTAACGTGCGATGGTCCGCCTTACCTGTGTTAATCTTCCCGCATCTTCAACAAATGATGACCGTTCGATGACCCCTTCCCAGATCAACGACGCTCAATGATATCACTGGGCATTCTGGGTCGAACTATAACGCGCGATGGCGCATAGTGAAAAGTGGTTTTGTAAAAACGTACAAGGACGTGTGTCTCTCGTTCTATGGAATCGCTCCCCACCTCTTGAATACCGCTTGCCCGTTGAAAGCGGTGTGATGAAAACCATAAACCGCCTTCACTGTTCCTCCTTCGTTGTTCCGCCCTTCGCTCAAGGTTCCGTTCATGATTTCAAAGGGTTAGTCTAGGTTTGCGCTATAACTTTGGTCTATCTTTGGCAGGATTTCCAATAATCAACGAACAAATGTAGTTCTCTTCCGACAGGATTTCCTTACAAACATTAACTCGTGACAATTCAATGTCATTCTTCAATTCTGCTATGATATATATAACATATCAACCTTCCATTTCAGAGTTCTATCCTGTTACAGTTCTTCTTCTACCTGTACATTCAAAAACATCATATCTCTGCCACCATTAAGTTCTTTAATGGATACACTGGATGCCTCTAGAGCCCCTCATATATTCAACCAAGTAGTTCCACGACTGCAAATATCAAACTATGCCATTTCTTTATTACAATAAGGTCTCATCCTGGAATTCGAATCCTACCACCATGATTCCTCATCAGGGATTCACTTTTAACTCCATACGTAGAGACTCATACAGAGGTTCATGGGATTCCACACAAGAATTACATCAGTCAATACATATAATACACATATCCCTAACTCTGCTGCTCTGTCTCTAATTCCTCTTTTTCATCTGCTGCCTTTGCTACCTCTCTGTCTCTTTTGCCTTATGGATAATTTAGGTGCTGCTCCTATTTTTGCCATCAATGACAACATTTCCAACAATCTCCCCCTTTGGCATTGATGGCAATACTCTTCCTCTGATGGTCTTATAGAAGCCCTTTGTTGCTTTTCCTCCCCCTTTGACATCAATGGCAAAGAGTTTGATCAAGATCCTTTGAACCGACAATGCCATGCTCCCCCTGAGATCATGTTGCATTTTCAAACATAATATGACCAACAATTCATCCCTTTCATATGACCAATGTTCCTCCTGAGCCTGTGCATTCAGAGCACCTCACAACCAATTTAATCTTCCGTATTTAAGTGGACCTGTTCCTCTGCATGGCAGAGACTACTCCCAGTTTTTGTCTGAGATATCCGAACGCTTCCCTAGGTAAACGTTTGGTAAATATATCAACAACTTTTTCTTTGGAGGAAACATACTCTAATTTCACCTTTTTCTCAAGCACTTGTTCACGTAAGAATTGATATTTGATGGGAATGTGCTTGGTCTTGGAATGCATAACATGATTCTTTGAGATACTGATAGCACTTGTATTATCACACATAATGGAGATAGGAGGTGAACATTTGATTTGAAAGTCTTGTAGGGTTTGCATCATCCAGAGAAGTTGAGTGCAACATGATGTTGCAGCCACATATTCTGCTTCTGCTGTAGATAAGGCAATAGAGCTTTGATTCTTGCTAAACCAAGATACTAACCGGGGCCCCATATAGAATGCACCACCACTAGTGCTCTTCCAGTCATCAACACTTCCAACCCAATCTGCATTAGTGTATGCATGAAGAGTAAGATCAGCATTCTTTGGATACCATAGTCCAAAGTCTTGAGATCCTTGTATATATTTGAATATTCTTTTCACAGCTTGAAGATGAGACTCCTTTGGATTATCTTGGAATCTTCCAACAATCCCAACTGCATGCATGATGTCTGGTCTTGTCCCAGTGAGATAAAGTAGACTTCCTATCATAGATCTGTATTCTGGTTGATTTACTGTGGGGGAATCATCATTAGAACTGAGATTGCATCCGGTTATCATTGGTGTACTTACATGTTTGCAATCTTCCATGCCATATGTTGTACCTTAAGTGAAAATTCCTCAGCTATGAAAAGGATTGTGCTTAAGACATTATCTGTTTGTGTCACAAGTGATTATTATATATCTGTCTCTGTATTAAAACCCCTAAACATTGATTCTGTGACCTTCAAATATGAAACCCGTACATGTTTCTGCAATGCCATATTCCAATTATGCTGAAATGAATGGATGGAAGAAAATGAGAAGAAGATTTCAAACTAATATGCTGTCTAAAACAGAATCTACCATTTTAAAATCCAGAATAATTATGTAAAGATAAATTTAAAATAGAGGAGTGCACATTAAGGTTTATTTAAATCTTAAATACACATGTATAAAGAGACCCGCTGCTCAAATTACTCTATTTCATTCATAGATATGAAAACATTATGTAAACTGGATAAACTTTCAACATAACCAGAATAATAGAAACTTGCATACTTCTTTCATTGATTTGAAATTCTCAGTACAAAATTATGCTTCAAGGTTCAAAAACTCGGAACCTTCGTCTTTCTTGAAATTGTCTTTAAATACAGTATCACAAGTCAGTTTCCAACAATGGCGGTTCTTTAACTTAAACTAATTCTAACTACTTAAACTACTGGTAGTTACGGAGGTACATGCCTCGAAGGGTCCTATTACAATTTTCATGATTTTAAGAAAATAACATAATGTGAATTTGAAAACTTATAATCTATAAGGAAAGCCGCTTCTAACGCAGTTGTTGAATCAACGACTACTCTTGGTTGAGACATTGGGATCCCTTTCGCTGTGTCCGTTGAGAATGTTTTGCATTTTTTCCATAGCTCACTTTGGGTTCTTGGGGCATTCTTGAAACTATGATACTCCAACGTGAATGCAACAGCTTGGCTATGGGTAGGTCTTTCTGTGAAGAGAGTCTTCACCATCCATAGCAAATTGAAATGTCTCTGCAAGAAGTTAAACACTGTTTCTCCTTTTAAAATCTCTTTTCATGCCTGTTATCCACCCTGCTTTTTGCCAATACTAACGAATCTTCATAAAACTTCCATGACATGATATTTCCTTTCTCTGTCCAACAGGAAGGTAAACCTGTTCTTGTCAATTTATCAAATGATATATCAAACTTCTTTACTGTCTCTTTAATTCCTAGTAGCCTCTTCTCTGCAACCTTCCGAAGATCATTCCTGATTATCATTTTATTCACCTCTTGAGCATAAAAATATCTATCTTGTATCTCAATATTTTCCAATTCCTCATCCGACTTGGAATTGATAAAATCTATGAACTTCCTAGCCCAATTTTCTCTCTTGATTGCTGTTTGTTTATCAGATAGTATTTCTTCTTCATGTTCTGAGATCAGGCTTTTCTCCTTAGCAACTATATTCAGGAAATTCCAATTGGACTTCATTTCTGAGACAATTTCACCCAAAATAATATCTTTAGCCTTTATAAGGGAAATATTACCTTTTAACTTCTCTTTAAGGTCTTTAATCTTAGCTTCAGCCTTTTGTAATTTCTGCTTATTCCCATTCGCTTCATTTTTTAGTGTCTGTATGACCTTGGTGGCCGTTTCTAACTCTGATTGAGCTCGCTTTAGATCTCCTTCTGCCATCTTCATCTCTGTGCTAAGTTGAGCAATCTGTGCTTGGGGATCTGTATCACCTGTAGGAAAAACAAAAGTACAAGTATGACTTTCAATATGGTTTTGTAAAGATATAGAAGTCTGCTTTACTTTAGACAACTCTTCATCTTTCCGCAACAATTGCAGACGCAACTCTTCTTTTTCTTTCTCCACCTCTGCTACTTCTGCAGCCATTGAATGCTCTACAGTCGGTAACTTTAGTTTTTTTCTCAAGGAGGATATCTCTATTTCTGCACTCTTCATGAGCTTTTGTACTGCAGCTTTGTCGTTAGGATCTACACCAATTTTCATGATAATATTTTTCAATTCCTCGTTTTGAACTGATAAAGCCCTTGAATTAGCCTTCTCCATCTTGAACTGTTTGATCACTTTCGCTAGCATGTTTTCAGCTTTAACAACTGTGGCATTGGTCTTGGTTAAATCATTGACAATTAACTGTCCAGTCTGCATATGAAGATTCATCTTATCCCACAGTGGGATATTCTTTACATCCATGGTTATATTTACCGCATTAAAACTGCTTGAAGATCCAAGGGACATCCCTATTGGATGTGTTAGAGCCATTCTGAATTGATCCTTTTCAAAGTCCATTACAGTCAACAACCTAGTATGATCAGCAGCTATGTGATGCTCTGCCTGAGCTTCTACATTAGCTTTTATTCTCTGATTTTTCTCTTCAATCTGTGTAAATATTTGTTTGACTGAGGGCATATTCTCTAAGTAAATCTCATGACCTCTAGGAGAAGAGGGAGCATTTTGTTCTTCATTTATATGGAAGGTAAAACTTGGTGAATTTGAAGAATGATCTTTGGCCAATTTAGTTCTCTTCTCCTCTCTTGGCTCTTCATCATCTACCTCAACAACATCATCCCTACTTCTTTTATTTGCCCTTTCAGTTATAACAGGTGTTTGAATGCTTGTTTTTGATGTATTTATTTCGCCTGGGTTTGCCAGCTTCTCCTGATCAGGTCTGCTTACGTGAGAAAACGCAGAATATCCATTCTCAATTCTTCTTTGGGAAATCACTCCATGCGGATCATATGACCATTTTTCTCCTAATAGCAAATGTGTCTCTTCCAACATCTTAGAAACTTCATCGAAAGCTTGCCTCATATTGACCACGAAAGGTCCCACACTCATAGGCAATTTATACATAAAACCTTTCTTCATGGGAAGAAAGTGCACCTGATTTACATTAAGGCTCTGTCTTATGAATTCAAGGGCAAAAAGCCGCATAGGCACAAAAGTTGGGAGCCTGTAAGGCTCAATATTATCTCCATACAATCTTATCTCCGAATATTCTTTAAACACAAACCAATCTCCGAATCTGCAACTAGGTCCTAACTGTAGAAACTCCTGGGCTTTTGGTAGAAAACATGGAGGAGAAACCCCATTCAAAATTCTATAAGAAATAGACATATAATGACTGGCAAACTAAAATAACCCTGCTTCATTTTCCTCTTTTCTAGTTATGTCATTCAAAAATAAAACTGATTGCTTTTGTTTATTGACATCAAATGTATTCAACCCCAAACTCATAAATTCTTCGACAATTTGATATAAGAATAAATAAACAATCAATGACGAGAATTTAAAGAAACCTGTAAGAGGAAAGGTCATCAACTGAGAATTGACAATCTCTTGCCAGAAATATGGAATTTCAAGAACAACCCCAGGTTTCATCATCAGCGCGTACATTCCCAATACTGATTTATCAATTGTAAGGTCATTGTCTTTGCCCAAAATCCTTGCAATACAACTCAGAACTGGTCTATTCTCAGCATCAAACACTTCCAAACTGAATTCTTCTCCTTCTAGTTGAAATTCCTTTGAATTTGATCTCAAATAGGACATACATTGATCAAATTCTTCACCTGAAAGGTTCTCAAAATAACGCGCCAATGAATCTTCAGAGAATTGCAGTGGTGACTCGTTTTCAGGAAAGCAAAGTGCTTGGCGAATTAACTGCGTCGACACCTGCAGAACGTTTTCTCCCTGCGAATTCATTATCAAGCACTTACCAGGATACATTGAAGAAACCAGCCACGAGATAAATTCGGGAAAGAAATGGGCTTTTGGGATACAGGCGGACAAGACACCGGATTTCTTCATGGCGGAAAAAACTGGGGATTTCTCAGCGTTTAGGGTCACTTGATGATACAATAAGGAATGGTTTATAGAAGACGTGGTATCCTGGACGTCTTTTTCACTATCCATAAGGGAATTGAGGTTTTTAGTACCAGATAGTGAGACTCGTTTTGCCATGGCTTAACGGACAACAGATGGCGAACGGAAAGGTGGCGGTAATATAGCTCGAAAGGGGAAAATGAAAGCAGGTAATTTGAAAACGGGATAAAACAAACCTTTTAACAACTGCGCAAAGCCATATTAAATTCCTGTAATGACGTGTAATGCCGCTGACGTGGAGTACAGCTGTCTTCCACCTCGCTTTATAACGTCACCGCGAGGGCTCCTAGAGTACGGAGGTGAACTTTGACTTGCACCCCCCGCAATGAATCCAAGCCGTTGATCATGGCTCACCCACGGTCAAAATAGTCAACTGCGGGGGCATTGCATTTGATAATTAACGAACTCTTTGCGCCTCCACATTGACTCGTCTGGATTCAATCTTCAATGATCACTACTCCCGCTCGGAGAGTTGCTCGAAACTTAAACATGAAGTATACATACATTCAAATAGAGCTTAATGATAAACTTTAATCTGCAGCGAGCTCGTAGAAACATTTCATTTTTTTTAATGATACAGTATAAAAACATTATACTATAGCATATGCTTTTTGAAATTTCAGATTTTTTTTATTTTTCGATTTTCAAAATAAAATAGAAAAGGATATGCAGATGATCCAAAACATCTGGCTCCACCTAGGGATAGTGTTTTTGCCATGAAACACTAAGAACCTGCAGATCTGTGCCTTCACCTCTGGCATGGAGTCAAAAATTTCTTGATGAAATATGTACAATGATCACACCGGATATATAAAATGGTGGTCAAACAGCTTTTAATGTTGGAAATAATGTTTTAGATATTTCCCATTCACAGGCATATCTATTACTTCTCCTTCAATATTTTCCAACATGAATGTATTATTCATCCTGACTTCATAAATTTTGAACGGACCATACCACAAGGGATCAAATTTTCCATGTTTCCCTTTGTCTTCCTTCCGGGTATCCCACCTTAATACCAGATCTCCCTTCTGCAACATGACTTCTTTTGCTTTCCTATCGAATATTGTCTTCATTTTTTGCTGGTAGGTAAGCAAATTCTCTCGAACTTTATTTCTGTTTTCATTTAACTCCATTACATTATTCATTCTTCTAATCATGGCATTAGGTTCTTCTTGAGCATCTTGAAGGAAAGAAATCACAGGTTTCACCAACTGAGTGGGAAACAATGCCTGAGTCCCATATACTAGCTCATAAGGTGACTTACCAGTGGATCTTCTGGTGGTCATCCTCGTTGCCCATAGCGCAAAAATTAGCTTTGAATCCCAGTTCTTTTGGTTTTCATTTATTGTCTTCTTCAGAATTCTTACCAATGTTTTGTTAGAAGATTCTGCCAATCCATTCCCTTGTGGATGATAAGCTGTAGAATGAGACAACATCACATTGTAAGTCTGACAGAAATTAATAAACCTGATTGAGTTGAAAACTTGTGCATTATTTGTCACAATATTTACTAGACATCCAAATCTGCGAAAGATATTTTCTTCTAGAAACTTCATAACAACCAAATCATTTGCCTTCCTGGTAGGGATTGCCTCCACCCACTTTGTAAAATAATTTGTAGCAGTAAGGATCCACTTAAATTTCCCACTAGATGGTGGATTGATTTCTCCAATAAAATCCAATCCCCATTGTCTAAAAGGTTCTTCAATAAAAACAGGGAGAAGAGGTAAAGGGGCTAACCTTTTCTTTTCTACAAACACCTGGCATTTTTGACAACTTCTAACTATTTTATATACATCAGCAAATACAGAGGGCCAATAGAAACTGATTTGAGAATTTTATGAGCAGTTACCTTCCAACTGTAGTGACCCCCGCACAAACACTCATGATATTCTTTAATTACTTCTGAAACTTCCTCCTCTGTCAAACATAACAATAACACCCCCCCAAGATCTTTCCAATATAGCTTTGCTTCAATTATAACATAGGGTTGAGCTTTGAGTTTTAAAGCTCTGTATTTAGATCTATTTATTGAAGGGTGACAAGAAAGAAAGCATAAATAATGAACAATATCTTTGTACCAATCTGAGCATAGAAATTTATATTTAATTGCTAACTTCGACTGAACATCACCTGTTTCTTCATTGACTTCCTCTACGGGTGCCAATAAATTAATTCCCGGTGCTTGGAAATTTGACTCTGTTAATAATTTTGCCAACCCCAATCCTTTAATCAACTTTGTTGGTTTAACATCCAGGTCATATTCTTGGATTTTAGCAATCCATTTGCCCCTTTTCCCGTCCACATCACTCTATACTAAACATCTTTTACAGCAGAATTAGGAACATATGCTAAAATTTGGGAATGAAGAACATAGGTTCTGAATGCTTTTAATGCTTTCACCAGAGCATATACTTGTTTCTCCAATATATTATACTTCAACTCTGCATCTCGGAGCACCTTACTGAAATACGCTGCAGGTTGTTCACATTTTTCTTCATTTCTCCGTAATAACACAGCAGCAATTGTTGAGAAAGACACAAATGAGAAAATTTGAAATGACTTCAGATAATTCGGACTTATGAGAACCGGTGCTTCCTTCAGAGCTTCCTTAATTATTTGAAAATATTCTCTTGCTTCTTTGTCCCACTTTACCTCTGCATCCTTTTTCAACATGTCTGTTATTCTCTTGACAATCTCTGCGTAATTAGGAACAAATATTCTTAGAAAATTAATTTTCCCAAGGAATCTTTGAATATCTTTCTTACTTCTGGGTAGTGGAATAGACTGTATTGCTTCAACTCTCGCTGGATCAATCTTCACTCCTTGTTTAGAAACAATATGTCCCAGCAGTTTACCCTCCTCCAGAGCAAACAAAGATTTTTTAGGATTTAGCGATAAACCATATTTCCTACACTTCAAGAAGGCCTTCTGCAAATGTTGTAGATGTTCTTCATCAGAGTTTGAAAAAATTGTGACATCATCCAGATAAACAACCACAAAGTTATCTCCTACAAATGCAATATCCATTGCTCTTTGGAATGTAGCCCCTACATTCATTAAGCCAAATGGCATTCTGGCATACATGAATGTTCCCCAGGGTGTAGTGAAAGCAGTTTTCTTTTGATCTTCCTTCTCCACAGCAACCTGGTTATATCCTGAAAAACCATCTACCATTGATAAACTGTAAGCTCCAGTCACTTTTTGCAAGACAAAATCCATCTTTGGCAAAGGATAATTATCTTTCAATGAGGCCCTATTCAGGTTCCTGAAATCTACGCACAGCCTTATCTCTCCATTTTTCTTTCTGACTAGTACAAGATTGGAAACCCAATCAGAATATCTGAGAGGAAAAATTATTTTGGCCTGTAACAATTTCTTTATCTCTTTTTCAATTGGGGCTAACAAAAATGGATTGATTTGTCGAAGTTTCTGTTTATGTGGTTTGACTCCCTCTTTCAATGGAATTTTATGCTAAATAATACTCTTATCATAAGTTTTCAGGTCATCATATGACTAGGCAAATACATCCTCAAATTGTTTGAACAGATCTACGTACCTTTGTTTATAGTCCTTCGAAAGGCCTTTGAACAATTTTACCATTTTAGGCTCATATTGAGTTCCCAAATTACAATCTTCCACATTATTATCTTGCTGTGCTTTTTTCTGATTTACTGCCACATCATTAGCATCAAACAACCTTTCGAGGGGTACCAGACCTCTTGGTAGAACATTGTCTTTCAGCTGAATAATCTGCTGATCACCAATCTTCTTTTTCAGAGTCTTAGACATATCAGCCGAGTCATCTTCATTAGTTTCCAAATCAATCTGATGATCTTCAAAGTCTTCAATCATCAACAAAAATTGCTTAATCTGCTCATCATCCTAAAAAACCTGCTAATGTTTAATATTGTCTAGGATCGAAGGTCTATGTCTCATCTCAATTTCATATCTTAGCCTCGGATTAATTGGAGGCTTGAATGTACTAGCTGCAACTGCTAAAGAATCTGCCATTCTATTCTCTTCTCTTGGGAAAAACTATAGATTGAAAGCTTCAAAGTAATTTTCAATTAAATCCCAAACCTCATTCCGATATGCTCTTAACCTGGGATGTTTAGTTTGACACAAATTCTTAATTTGTCTTATGATTAATTCAAAATCACCAAACACAGTCATAGACTGAATTCCCATTTTCTTAGCTGTCTGCAGACTAATGATTAATGCTTCATATTCTGCTACATTATTTGTGGACTCAAACTCCAATTTGAAAGAAAAAGGTACAAGGTTACCTTCCGGAGATACAAAAATGAAACCAGCTCCAGTGCCTTCTTTAGAAAATGCGCCATCAAAATAACACTTCCAAAGTCTGTTCGAATGCAGCTCCTTCTGTACAATAGCTGAAGGGAGTTGCCCTTGTGTTTCTTCAGCAAATTCTACATCTTCATGCAGCATGAAACAAGAGAGGTCATCCTTCTCTTGGCCATAAATAGGTGAATTACCTGCATTTTTCTTGGTAGCAGTTTTTTGAAACCTAGTTTCTCTGTACAACCTCCTTTCTTCCCCATTAAAAACAGGAATGATAGCATATGTAAAATATAGCTTCAAAACTCCTCCCAGCTTTGCCCCCCAAGATCTAGATAATAACATACCAAATCTAGCTGGAATTTCTGCCACTACCACATCCATCATAATGCTCTTGGCTAGGATTTGAGCCAATGAAACAACCATATCCTTAATAAGACCTACACACTTCACCCTTTTTGAATCAAAAGAATAAAGATCTCTGTATGGCTTAGTGATTTGCAAATTCAACTCTTTCATCACACACAGTGGCATCAGATTGTGGGATGCGCCAGAATCTAGCGTACAATTATGTAAAACAAAATCATGTAGCAGAAGTGATATATAAAAAGGAGGGACGGATGAATCTACCTCTTCAACATGAGGCCCAAAGGTAACCATTGGTTTTTCTTCTTGCAGATTCACGATATCGCCCACCTCATCAGACTGAGATAAATTGATAAATTCAACAATCTCCTTCTTATAACCAGGTGTTTTCATTAACTCAAGAAGAGGTATTTGAATTTTCACTTTCTCCAACTCTTTCGACAAACTGAAAGTTTGATTTTGTTTTGTCAACTTTTTAGGTTCTTCTTGATCTTTATTTGAATTTAGACTTTGATTAGGAACAGTAACAACTTTCTCCAAAACATTAGAATCTTTGATCTTTGTTTGAGAAGCCTCAACTTGCTGTTTTTCCTTTTCCTGTTCTTCATTCCTGGGCTGCTTCCCCTTTTCTGACTTTTTGATCTGGTTTTTCCCCAATGGAGTCGCCATTGGAGTAGCTGATTCTGATTCTTTTTCCCCATCATCTTGAGTTCTTAACCTTTTCTTTGACCTCAAATCGTATTTTTTATGCAATTCTGATTGCATGAAGTCCGTAAACTGCTTGCAATAATCATCCATCTCTTCTTGGTCAAACGAAAGCTCAGTTTCTTCATTTTCTTCTTCTGTTTCATCATCTTCCATGTAAATAGCAGAAATTCGAGCATCATCTTCTTTTTCATCATCTTCATCTGCTGAACAGGATGGAGCTGCCTCTATATACAAAGGTGCTTGCACCTGATCTTGATCTTTTCTTTCTCTTTGTAGAATCTGCAGGAGCTGCTTTTTGAACTGGGGATTAAAAACCCCTCTATTCTGTCTTGGAGGCTTATTATTGTCTATTTCCAATTTCACCAACTTATTAGACAAATTTTTTATGACCTTAGTCATATCGTCAATTCTCTGGTCATGAGCTGAAGCTTCTTCTTTAGCTTTTCCTTTATCTTGAACTTTACCAGCAGCAGACATATTAGCCTCAATCTCCAGAGCATCAGTCTGAATCTGCTCCAAAGTAGGAGACCTTCTTTCTCTCAATGTGAAACTGAACTCTGGTTCAAATGCACCAGCAAAAACGACCCTTGCTCCAACATGAGGGGGTTTCATTTCAACGGGAAAACTATTATACAATTTATTAAATCTCTTCACAAAATCATTCATATTTTCATCAGATTTCTTCTTTATTGCATTAAATTCTGTCAAAGAATAACCATGGTCCCTTTTTTCACCCCATCTCTCGGTGAAACGTCTTTCTAGGGCATCCCAATCATTTATGGAACCATTAGGAAATCCTTTAAACCATTTCCTTGCCTCTCCACTTAGAGACTGAACAAAAAGTCTCATTACAACGTCCAAATGTTCAACATTTAAATTCTCAGCAAATGTGAAAAATAGGGGCAAGTGTTGTTCTGCAGTTATTTCATCTTCACCAGTAAATCTAGGGAGTAACTTGAGATACTCCTGAGGCATATCATGCAGTGGTTGGGGTATATTTAATGGTGCATATCTATTCATCAAGAAAGTAGGGGCTGCCATGTTTATGCCCGGGTTAACTTCTCCTTGAGCGGGGGTGAAATGAATACCAGTTGTAGATGGGGGTGAATGAGGTGGAACAACTGATATAGGAGTTGGTGTAAGAATGACTGCAGAAGAGATAGCGACTATATGAGGTTGAGTTTCTATAAACGAGAAAGACACAAACTATAAATATTTCTCTTCTAATGTGGGTTCTTGGAAATGAATGCGTGATGGTGAGGATTCTTTTTCCAAGAAAATGAGTTTTCTAGAAATATTCTTCGATGAGGCAGTACGTGAACTGCTGCCTGGTGTGAGCAGTGTAACTTCTGGTGTATCAAATTTTTTTGGTTTTCAGCCCTTCTTGGCAACAAGCTTCTCAGGATCAGACAAAACAGGAGCTTTTTGCTGAGAGGTATCCGGCCTCGTGTGAGGTTTCTTGGGAGCCAGAGCTATTTTAAAACAAACACAGCTTACTATTTCCTCCTCTCTGAACAACCAGAGGAAATGTAAAACAAAACCCAGGGAAAATATTCGAATCTTCGTCCCTGGCAACGGTGCCAATTTATTTTGTACCTTAAGAAACAATTCCTTTGCTGTGATAAGGAATCTGTGCTTAAGACATTATCTCATTCTGTCACAAATGAATATATTTTTTCTCTGTATTAAAAACCCTTAAACATTGATTTAGTAACCTTCAAATATCAAACCCATACATTTTTCTGCAATGCCATATTCCACTTATGCTTAAATGAATGAATGGAAGAAAACGAGAAGAGGATTTCAAACTGATATGCTGTTTCAAACAGAATCTACCAATTTAAAACCCAGAAGAATTATGTAAAGATAAAGTTAAAATAGAGGAGCGCACATTAAGGTTTATTTAACTCTTAAAACACATGTATAAAGAGACCCGCTGCTCAAATTACTCTATTTCATTCATAGATATGAAAACATTATGTAAACTGGATAAACTTTCAACATAAACAGAATAATAGAAACTTGCATACTTCTTTCATTGATTTGCAATTCTCAGTACAAAATTTTGCTTCAAGGTTCAAAAACTTCCCGGAACCCACTGTCTTTGAAAAATCTCGCACACAATACGGAATCACAGACGAGTTTCAATAATGAAGCGATTGTAAGCGCTTTAGCTAATTCCAACTGCTTAAAATACTGGTAGTTACGGAGGTACATGCCTCGAAGGGTCCTATTACAATTTGCATGATTTTAAGAAAATAACATAGTGTGAATTTGAAAACTTCTAATCTATAAGGAAAGCCGCTTCTGACGCAGTTGCTGAATCAACGACTACTCTTGGTTGAGACGTTGGGATCTCTTTCGTTGTGTCCATTGAGAATGTTTTGCATTTTTTCCATAGCTGACTTTGGGTTATCGGGGCATTCTTGAAACTATGATACTCCAACATGAATGCAACAGCTTGGATGTGGGTAGGTCTTTCTGTGAAGAGAGTCTTCACCATCCATAGCAAATTGAAATGTCTCTGCAAGAAGTTAAATATTGTTTCTCCTTTTAAAATCTGCGTCTTTTCATGTCTGTTATTCACCCTGCTTTTTTCCAATACTAACGAATCTTCATAAAAATTCCATGACATAATATTCCATTTCTCTGTCCAACAAGAAGGTAAACCTATTCTTGTCAATTTATCAAATGATATATCAAATTTCTTTACTGTCTCTTTAATTCCTAGTAGCCTCTTCTCTACAACCTTCTGAAGATCATTCTTGATTATCATTTTATTCACCTCTTGAGCATAAAAATATCTATCTTGTATCTCAATATTTTCCAATTCCTCATCCGACTTGGAATTGATAAAATCTATGAACTTCCTAGCCCAATTTTCTCTCTTGATTGTTGTTTGTTTATCAGATAGTATTTCTTCCTCGTGTTCTGAGATCAGGCTTTTCTCCTTAGCAACTATATTCAGGAAATTCCAATTGGACTTCATTTCTGAGACAATTTCACCCCAAATAATATCTTTAGCCTTTATAAGGGAAATATTACCTTTTAACTTCTCTTTAAGGTCTTTAATCTCAGCTTCAGCCTTTTGTAATTTCTGCTTATTCCCATTCGCTTCATTTTCTAGTGTATGTATGACCTTGGTGGCCGCTTCTAACTCTGATTGAGCTTGCTTTAGATCTCCTTCTACCATCTTCATCTCTGTGCTAAGTTGAGAAATCTGTGCTTGGGGATCTGTATCACCTGTAGGAAAAACAAAAGTACAAGTATGACTTTCAATATGGTTTTGTAAAGATATAGCAGTCTGCTTTACTTTAGAAAACTCTTCATCTTTCCGCAACAATTGTAGACGCAACTCTTCTTTTTCTTTCTCCACCTCTGCTACTTCTGCAGACATTGAATGCTCTACAGCCGGTAACTTTAGTTTTTTTCTCAAGGAAGATATCTCTATTTCTGCACTCTTCATGAGCTTCTGTACTGCAGCTTTGTCGTTAGGATCTACACCAATTTTCATGATAATCTTTTTCAATTCCTCGTTTTGAACTGATAAAGCCCTTGAATTAGCCTTCTCCATCTTGAACTGTTTGATCACTTTCGCTAGCATGTTTTCAGCTTTAACAGCTATGGCATTGGTCTAGGTTAAATCATTGACAATTAACTGTCCAGTCTGCATATGAAGATTCATCTTATCCCACAGTGGGATCTTCTTTACATCCATGGTTATATTTACCGCATTAAAATTGCTTGAAGATCCAAGGGACATCCCTGTTGGATGTGTTAGAGCCATTCTGAATTGATCCTTTTCAAGGACCATTAGAGTCAACAACCTAGTCTGATCATCAGCTATGTGATGCTCTGCCTGAGCTTCTACATTAGCTTTTATTCTATGATTTTTCTCTTCAATCTGTGTAAATATTTGTTTGACTAAGGGCATCTTCTCTGAGTAAAGCTCATGACCTCTAGGAGAAGAGGGAGAATTTTGTTCTTCATTTATATGGAAGGTAAAACCTGGTGAATTTGAAGAATGATCTTCGGCCAATTTAGTTCTCTTCTCCTCTCTTGGCTCTTCATCATCTACCTCAACAACATCATCCCTACTTCTTTTATTTTCCCTTTCAGTTATAAAAGGTGTTTGAATGCTCGTTTTTGATGTATTTATTTCGCCTGGGTTTTCCAGCTTCTCCTGATCAGGTCTGCTTACGTGGGAAAACGCAGAATATCCATTCTCAATTCTTCTTTGGGAAATCACTCCATGCGGATCATATGACCATTTTTCTCCTAATAGCAAATGTGTCTCTTCCAACATCTTAGAAACTTCATCAAAAGCTTGCCTCATATTGACCACGAAAGGTCCCACACTCATAGGCAATTTATACATAAAACCTTTCTTCATGGGAAGAAAGTGCACCTGATCTACATTAAGGCTCTGTCTTATGAATTCAAGGGCAAAAAGCCGCATAGGCACAAAATTTGGGACCCTGTAAGGCTCAATATTAGCTCCATGCAATCTTATCTCTGAATATTCTTCAAACACAAACCAATCTCTGAATCTGCAACTAGGTCCTAACTGTAGAAACTCTCGAGATTTTGGTAGAAAACATGGAGGAGAAACCCCATTCAAAATTCTATAAGCAATAGACATATAATGATTGGAAAACTCAAATAACCCTGCTTCATTTTCCTCTTTTCTAGTTATGTCAGTCCAAAATAAAACTGATTTCTTTTGTTTGTTGACATCAACTATATTCAACCCCAAACTCATAAATTCTTCAACATTTTGATATAAGAATAAATAAACAATCAATGATGGGAATTTGAAGAAACCTATAAGAGGAAAGGTCATCAACTGAGAATTGACAATCTCTTGCCAGAAAGATGGAATGTCGAGAACAACCCCAGGTTTCATCATCAGCGCGTACATTCCCAATACTGATTTATCAATTGTAAGGTCATTGTCTTTGCCCAAAATCTCTGCAATACAACTCAGAACTGGTCTATTCTCAGCATCAAACACTTCCAAACTGAATTCTTCTCCTTCTAGTTGAACTTCCTTTGAATTTGATCTCAAATGGGACAAACATTGATCAAATTCTTCACCTGAAAGGTTCTCAAAATAACACGCCAATGAATCTTCAGAGAATTGCAGTGGTGACTCGTTTTCAGGAAAGCAAAGTGCTTGGCAAATTAACTGCGTCGACACCTATAGAACGTTTTCTCCCTACGAATTCATTATGAAGCACTTACCAAGATACATTGAAGAAACCAGCCATGAGATAACTTCAGGAAAGAAATGGGCTTTTGGGATACAGGCGGACAAGACACCGGATTTCTTCATGGCAGAAAAAACTGGGGATTTCTCAGCATTTAGGTTCACTTGATGATACAATAAGGAATGGTTTACAGAAGACGTGGTATCCTGGATGTATTTTTCACAATCCATGAGGGAATTGAGGTTTGTAGTACCAGATAGTGAGACTCGTTTTTCCATGGCTTAACGGAAAACATATGGCGAACGGAAGGGTGGCGATAATACAACTCGAAAGGGGAAAATGACAACAGGTAATTTGAAAACGGGATAAAACAAACCTTTTAACAACTGCACAAAGCCATATTAAATGCCTGTAATGACGTGTAATGTCGCTGACGTGGAGTACACCTGTCTTCCACCTCTCTTTATAACGTCACCACGGGGGCTCCTAGAGTACAACGGTGAACTTCGACTTGCACCCCCCCCAATGAATCCAAGTCGTTGATCATGGCTCACCCGCAGTCAAACTAGTCAACTGCGGGGGCATTGCATTTGATAATTAACTAACTCTTTGTGCCTCCGCATTGACTCGTCCGGTTTCAATCTTCAATGATCACTACTCCCACTCGGAGAGTTGCTCGAAACTTAAACATGAAGTATACATACATTCAAATAGAGCTTAATGATAAACTTTAATCTGCAGCGAGCTCGTAGCAACATTTCATTTTTTTAATGATACAGTATAAAAACATTATACTATAGCATATGCTGTTTGAAATTTCAGATTTTTTTATTTTTCGATTTTCAAAATAAAATAGCAAAAGGATATGCAGATGATCCACAACACCATACTTCTTTAAGATTTGCTTGAGGTATTTTTCTTGTGATAAGAATATGCCATATGTTGCTTGTTGCACTTGCAAGCCAAGAAAGAATGTTAGTTCCCCAAGTAAATACATTTCAAATTCTTGCTACATATCAGAAGAAAATTTCTGACTCATAGACTCTTCATTACTTCCAAAAATTATATCATCAACATATACAACCACAATCAATAGTTTTTCATTTTCAATTTTCGTGTATAAGTTGCTATCAGCAGACCCTTTTGAAAATCCTTGTTGATGAAGGTATTTGTCAAGACGATATTACCATGCCCTTGGAGCTTTTCTGAGACCATATAGAGCCTTTTTAAGTCTACAAACAAGTTTTTCATCATTTCCCAAAATGAATCCTTCTGGTTGTTCTATGTAAACTTCTTCTTCTAAATCACCATTGAGAAAAGCAGATTTAACATCCATTTGATAAACTTTGATTTGTTGGAAGCTTGAAAAAGCAAGAAACATTCTTATGGCTTCAAGTCTGGCTACAGGAGAAAAAGTTTCTTCAAAGTCTATACCTTCTTGTTGAGCATACCCTTTGCAAACAAGTCTAGCTTTATTTCTTATAACATCCACATTCTCATTTAACTTGTTTTTGAATATCCATTTAGTTCCAATGACATTTTTGTCATGAGGTCTTGGTACTAATTCCCAAGTGTGATTCTTTTCAATTTGATCAAGCTCTTCATTCATGGCTTGAATCCAAAATTCATCTTTGCTAGCTTGACTAACACTGTGAGGTTCAATAGTGGACAGAAATGCCATATTGCTAGAAGATCCCACAAGAGTCCTTCTTGTTTGTACACCCGATCCCTTTTCTCCCAAAATTTGAGATTCTGGATGATTCTTTTGAACATATCTGGATGGAGCCTTTTCAGACAAATTATCTTCGGGTTCTTCACTGGGTTCACTGTTTGTATCATTACTATTTGATGTAGAAGGATATGTGTCATCATCATCTTCATCTGTTGTTTGCTTTTCTTCTTTTGGAGCTGCAAGAGACTCATCAATAACAACATCAATACATTCAACAATCTTCCGAAGTCTTTTATTGTAACATTTATATGCTCTACTCCTAGAGGAGTAACCAAGAAGTATTCCTTCATTTTCTCTGGGTTCAAACTTGCCAATTTTTTCATCATTATTTTTGATAAAGCATTTGCTTCCAAAAACTCTAAAATGCTTCACAGTGGGAGGATTACCATACCAGAGTTCATATGGATTTTTATCACTATTTACACGAACATGTGCCTTGTTAAGAATATTTACCGCTGTATGTGCTGCTTCTCCCCAAAATGTGTCAGGTGTTCCGGAATCATCAAGCATAGCTCTAGCCATTTGTTGAACTGCTCTATTCATTCTTTCTGCTACGCCATTTTGTTGTGGAGTGCCAGCTACAGAAAACTGTCTTTTTATGCCATGTTGTTCAAAAAATTCAAGGAATTCATCTGATGTATATTCTCCTCCTCAATCAGATCTAAGACACTTGATTTTTAGATCTAATTCATTTTCAACCAGTGCTTTGAAGATCTGAAATTTCTCAAATGCTTCATCTTTGTGTTTAATCAACCCAATCCAACACATTCTAGAGAAATCATCAATGAATAAGATATAGTATTCTTCACCATGTGGTGAATTTTTCCTCATAGGTCCACATATGTCAGTATGAATGAGTTCAATAGGCTTACTTGATGATCCTTCCTTGGCATTAAATTGTACTCTGGTTTGCTTACCGAATTGGCAAGATTTGCATATGATATTTTCAGGTAGAGTAATATTGGGAAGATCACGAACAGCTTTAAGTCTGCTTGATTTTTTGATTTGAGAGAAGCTCATATGCCCCAACCTTCTATGGCATATCCAGTTTTCTAAATATTTACTCAAGTAACATTGTTCTTTGCAGTTCTTTAATACATACAGGTTGCTTGGAGTTCTTTTTCCTTTTATAATTGTTTTACCTGTATCAAGATCACGTACCACACATTATTTTGAACTAAAGACAACTTCAGTTCCTTTATCACACATTTGACTTACACTTAACAAGTTATGCTTTAATCCATCCACATACATGACTTCATTAGCTTTCACCTTTTCTTTTAGAAAAATAGACCCTTTTCCCTTAATGACTGCAGGAGTATCATTTCCAAATGTAACATTCTTTTCTTTTTCTAGAGAACTATATGCAAGAAGTTTGGTTTTATCACCTATCATGTGTCTTGAGCATCCACTATCAATGTACCATTGGTTTTCTTCATCTTCAGCAAACAACGCTATGCCACAATTTTCAACATGTAATTCCTTCTTTTTCCATACTTTGGAGCTTGAAAGAACATGTTCTTTTGGCTGAAATTTGCTCTTGCATTCAGATTCTTCATGGCCAAATTTATTGCAATAAGCACATTCAACTTCACTTTGAAGAGGAGAAAAGTTTTTATAGGTATTCTTCTTTGTTTCAATATCAATCCTTTTCTTTCTTGCTTCTCTTGTCATGATAGTTTTATATGCTACACATTGAACAGCTTTATGACCAAAATTGTGACATGAGAAACATTGTCCATTGAAGAAGAAATTTCTGCGATCATAAAATATTCTACATGAATTTACCTGTTGATTGGTGTTTCTTTGAAAGACATTCCTGTTAGTGTTCTTTGAATTGAGATGATCATGCTTTACCTGTAAAGATTCTTTATTCCCTTGCTGAGTGGCAACATGTTGTAAACCAGCTGTAACTGCTTTTAGATAATTTGGTGCTGAAGCCTGAGAAGATTCTCCAATATATCCAAGACCTGTCTTTATAAGAGGAGAACGTTGTACCTTGATAATCTCATCTAATGTTTCAGATCCTTTAGCAAATCTAAGATTCAGAGTCTTTACTTTCTCAAGTTCTTTTCTTAAACTTACCACTTCACACTCTAATTTCTCATTGTGTTTCTCTTTTTCTTCAAGCTGATTTTTCAGAGTTTCTATGATTATTTTACTCTCTTCTAAGCAAATTTTGAGTTGATTGTTTTCATCAAGAAAATCATTGTCTTCTAGAGCATCCACAAAAGTATCCTTTTCTTCTCTAGATTCTTTTTCAAATGCCATGAGAAGTCTAATATCTTGTTCACATTCTTCCTCACTATCAGATAACCCATCACTGTCTTCATGAGTATAGTAACTCTTTCTAGTGCTAAAACGATTCTTATTCCTTTTTGCTACTTCCTTCCCTTTTTTATGTGTTTCTTTATAAGGACACTTAGTAGCATAATGACCAACTCTTCCACAATAAAAACATTTGAAAGGAAGCTTACCTCTGAACCGTCCTGTGCCAAGTTGAAGTTTCTTTACAAAGTTTATCTCACCTTCTTCTGAGATATATCCTGATCCTTCTGTTTTTTGTACTTCCTTCCCTTTTGTAGAAGTTCTAAAGACTGCTTCTTTGACTTCAGATGGTCCTCCTCTTCTCATTTCATATGCAGTTAGTATGCCATGAAGTTGCACCACAGTAAGATTTTGAAGATCCTGCTTTTCTTCAAGAGCAAAAACTTTTGACTCAAATTTTGTCATTAGTGATCTTAAGACTTTCTCAACCAAAGTAGATTCAGTTATTGTTTCTCCCAGATTTCTCATACGATTTACAATATCATCAAGACGTAAAAAGAAATTGGCAATGCTCTCCTCATTATCCATTTTTAGATTCTCATATTGAATTCTGAGAGTTTGGAGTTTAGCATTTTTTACCTTTGCATCACCTTCATAACTTAGAATGATTTTGTCCCATATTGTCTTGGTTGTATTCAGCTGCATGACTTTGACAAATTCTGATTCAGCTAGACTTCCCAATAGAGCATTGACTGCCTTTGCATTTGTTTCATAATTTTTTCTTTTCGTCGGATCTGTTGGTACTGCAGCTGGATATTGATATCCTTGTTAAAAAATTTCCCATACCTCTGCTCCCAGAGACTAAAGATAGGATCTCATCCTTTTTTTCCAGAAGATTAAGTTGTTTTCATTAAAGAGTGGAGGCCTGATAGATGTTGTTCCATCTTGATTTCTCATCTTGCTTGATCTTCCTTCTAGCGGCTAAGATTTTTCAGAAGGACCTGCTCTGATACCATTTGTTGGGAAAAATACTGAGAGGGGGGTGAATCAGTATTTAGGGTTGAACAAATTTTCTTTTCTTTCTCTTAAAGCCTTATGTTATATTACTGCATCCAACATGTATGTCCAGATATCTTATTATGTCTTTACTTAGAGCATTGCATCAGATAAGCATTAAGCATGAAGAGAAATAATAGAACAAACCATCAAACATAAAAAAAACATATGAACACCAGGATTTAAGGTGGAAAACCAATTTGGGAGAAGACCACCGCTGCTGTAATCTCAGTCTTCAATATTTATTATAGAGAAAAATTCTTACAATATATGCTGGTGCAGACTTATACCAGCATGCAGGCACCCACCTGCAGAAGGCTACAACCTTCTCTCGTTTACCAGCCTCTCCTGGAAGGGAGCTACAACCCCCGCTCTCGTTTACCAACTACCACTGGAAGGGAGCTACAACCCCCTCTCCGAAGGCTTCGACCCTCAGCACCACTTTGGACCACCTTTCATCAATTTTCATACTGGATCCACCAGTTTCCATACGACATACCTTGTCGGTCACCAGATTTATTTATTTTCTTCACATCAGTTCTTCATGATTTCGTCCGTCTTTTAAACCAAAAATTCATCATCGTTAGATCATTATATTCATGGGTGCATCGTAGTTTCAGATTTATCAGTTAAGAACAGAGCTCGCTCATACAGATATTCTTTTGAGAAATTTTATTCACAACCCTTACAATGCACACCCTGTTCTCTATTTTTCCTTCTCCTTATATAGTTTTTCCTTTATTAAAACCATGAGTCAAAAACCACGAACTGCTAATGGTATTCCTTTTAGTTTATCCCATGGGGCTTTTGATCTTTTTTTTTTTTTAATTTTTATTTATCAATTTTAAAGAAATTGACAAATAAATATATTTACAATTTTTGAATTCCCAAGCCTTAAGTCTAAAGATTAACCCTTCGGATTTTATAGAAATATCCAATGCTTCTAAATAAATTAATCTTACGATAACCCTTTGACCCCGTGCCCACATACATATTCAATAGCCAATCCAATATGCCCATCGTACCATAGTAAACTTTGCGCAAGTCCAGCATCCGATCACCGTTAGATTAGCAAGCTTCCAGATCAACGGCATATATACCTATCGCTTGACCTCCGATGCCGAACGTTAACGTGCGATGGTCCGCCGTACCTGTGTTAATCTTCGCACATCTTCAACAAATAACGACCGTCCGATGACCCCTTCCCAGATCAACGACGCTCAACGATATCGTTGGGCGTCCTGGATCGAACTATAACGCGTGATGGCACATAGTGAAAAGCGGTTTTGTAAAATCGTACAGGGACGCGTGTCGCCCGTTCTATGGAATCGCTCCCCACCTCTTAAATACCGCTTGCCCGTTGAAAGCGGTGCGATGAAAACCATAAACCGCCTTCACTGTTCCTCCTTCGTGGTTCCGTCCTTCGCTCAATGTTTCGTCCATGATTCCAAAGGGTTAGTCTAGGTTTGTGCTATAACTCTGGTCTATCTTTGGCAGGATTTCCAATAATCAACGAACAAATGTAGTTCTCTTCAGATGGGATTTCCTTACAATCATTAATTCGTGACAATTCAATGTTATTCTTCAATTCTGCTATGGTGTATATAACATATCAACCTTTCATTTCGGAGTTCTATCCTGTCACAGTTCCGCTTCTACCTGTACATTCAAAAACCTCATATCTCTGCCACCATTAAGTTCTTGATAGAAGCTCTTCCAGATATAAAGAGATCCTCATATATTCAACCAAGTAGTTCCATGAGCGCAAATATCAAACTCGCTTCGGTTCTTCATTACAAATGATTCTCATCACGGAAATTCAAATCCTACCACCATGATCCTCAACGGGATTTCACTTTTAACTCCATATGCGAGAGACTCATACGGAGGTTAGGGATTCCATGCAAAATTACATCGATCGATACACTATTGCATATCCTAACTTTCTGTGACAATGATTTCATTACTCTCCCGGACACCATAGGAATCTTGCCCATTATGAAATTGATCACACGGTTCATACATTTCATCTGCTACCTCTACTATCTCTCTGTCTCTTTCATATGGATAGTTTCGGTGCTATACTGTCTTTGCCAATTCCTTTGCCATAGTAACTAATAACTGCTAACAAATGCATCAAGCATTCCAAACCTTAAACCATCCATGTGAGGTTGATATTCTTCCTCTTTCAGAACACTTCCTCTAGCAGAAGACTTCAGCTTCTTGCCAGCTTTGGAAGAGTTCCAGGAAATGCATCAAGCATTCTAGTGTTGGTGGTGATCCTTAAACCATCACAGGTTGTAGACTTCCCTTCTTTTAGGTTGAAGGTCTCCCTCTTCAAATATGAGGGACAATTACTCTAGCAGAAGCCCTTAGCTTCTTGCAATTTTTGGAAGAATTCTAGGAACTGCAATAAGCGTTGTGTTCCAGTGTTGATGGTCACCCTTAAACCACCTCTTTATGACAACATTTCAGAGAGTTCATTCAACCTAAGTGCTGCCATGCATACTTTGAAGATTTGTATTACAACTCTCTTCTTGGACTCACACATACCCCTTCGGATTAAGGGGGGGAATGTTGAACACCTAATCCTCTATGGGTAGGTGTGGAAGGCGAAGAGTCACAAAGGAGTTGAAGTGACCTTGGAATATGAATCCAAGAGTCACACCATTGTATTATAAAAGTACATCTATATGTAATAAAGACGCAACGAATGCCTATCTTTCTATGTGTGTGTTTATCTTTCCTCATACACCATGTGTGTGTTTTACGGGTGACAATGGCACAGTGTAGAGTCCGCAAGAGCGTGGAGTTTTTAGTAGAAAGTGCAGTAGCTAGTAACAGTCGATACTCAGGTGATAGATGCATTATATTGATCACAGTTGATTCAGTTTGTTTTTTTTATGCTTTTCAATTTTAGTTGTTGCAGTAGTAACAACACCAGTGAGCAGTGTTGCATGAAAAAAATTCCAAAGGTATTGTATTAGGATAGATGTGAATCCCTTTCTTGTTGAGAGGGAGTGTTGAAAATGGAAACAAAAAATGTTGAAAATGGTACCAAGAAAGATTCTGATTTAATTTTATCTTGAATTAAATTAGAAGAAAATTGTAATTCCATGTCACATGACAAATTGTACGTGTTAACTAAGTTATTTTCACTTAGTTGGTTTAGTTAATTCGAGTTAAGCGTCTAACTTGAGTCATGTAGAGTGGTTCCTAATTTTTAGGAGCCCTCATTGATTTTATTTTGAGTTGTAATTAATTAATTCATTTTATCTGAGTTAAAGTCAATTTAACTAGTTCCAAATATTGGAGGAACTAGTGGGAGGTCTAGTAGTGATTTGTGCACTCGGTGATCAATCAATTAACTGATATTTCAGCCATAAATAACTCATGCATGTGTGAACTGGGAGTTACCTAGTTGAGATTGCAGTTCAAGGGTAGTGCACTATCAGTTCTATGATTATCTAGGTTGTGCATATGGCGCATTTAGTCAAAGGAAGAGCCTAATGGAACTGTGAAATCCAATGGAGGAAAATTCCTATTAAATAAGGGCCTAATTCATCATTGAATAGTGAAAGGAAGTAGGAGCTTGGAAGGATAGGAAATTGGCTAAGTGTTGGCCAGAGTCAGTCTAGGAAGTAGTGAGACAGATAGAGATAGTGCAGAGGTTTCTCAGGTTGGAGAAAAACATTGTAATCTTCTCATATTTTCTGTCTAATGAAATATATAGATAGCGGGGTTTTTAGCTGTTGATTTCCCTAAGAAATAATTATGTAATGTGTTGATTTAATTCTTTCTCTTGTGTGCTTCTTGATTTTGTGATCGTTTGAATTATTTTCTGCAATTGGTAGAGTATATTCAAGTCTATTGTTTTAGAAAATTACAATGAGAAACTTGAATCTACAAGGAATTTCTACAGGTAAAATTGAATATTGCCCCTATAATAGAAATATTTGTATTTATGATATTCAAATTGTAATCAATGAAAAGCTCTTCCCCGATAGATATTAATTTAATGACACATACGAATACACAATTTCCTTCATGTCCCTAAAATATGGAATTGGGTTGCTTATTTTTGGTGACGAGATGTGTACTATTTATAAACCGTGCAATATTCCCTATTGTTTTTGGACTTCCATATATATACATAGTTTCACCTTTACTTTTATCATTGTATTTTAGTTGTATATAATTTGCAGCCACTCCATATCTTCACATAATTTTGTTACATTGGACTAGTTGTACCCAATTATTGTAGTTGTAATAGGGTCTAGCATACTCCATCAATTCATTCAATATTCTGTAACATACCTTTATTCCATCCATGGAAAATAACCCCAAACCATGTAATGACTATGGGTCAATGTGGTATATCCTTTCATTGGCGGAAAAATCAATGTTTATTTCATGAAAATCTTTTGGTGCCCATTGTTTCACTAGATGTTTGTACCTCAAGGGCACTTGGAAGTCCTCTATGATCTCATTATCATAAGAACATGATCCCCCTTTAGCGACAAAAAATTTCATTCATCTATGGAATTTTCTTCTAATATTTTCACATCTAGTTGATCTTTCCCCGCTAAACAATGTAGTGAATGTTTGGTGAATTTATTCTATCCTACCTCAACTTCAATAAATCGACGAAGATAGATATGAAAAATACATGTTTTACTGAACGTCCTATAACACTCCAGCAAATGAGAGAAACTATTACTGAGCTTCATAAGGGATGTTGAGAAACATCTTGACGAAACCACAATAACATTATATTAGTACAAGTGAGTTATAAGAAAGTTCTTTGTGTTTAAAATATTCAAGTAATATTTAAAAACTTAAGAACTTGAAAATATATTCAGCCTAACCAATTAAATCAATCTATAACTTAATAACTCAACATAATATATTAGCATTTAATCTTCCATTACAAAAAATTACCCACATACTTCGATATGTTGAAAAATGTAACTAATTTCGGTGGAATAAAAGAAAAAGCTTTCGGATGTCAAGGTTGTTGAGATTTGTAGCTTCAAAGGTACTCCAAAACCTAGGCTATAGGGGTTTGGAAGAATTGGCACAAAAAATTGACTTGTGGGCTAAGAACCCAAGCCATTGGGATTTGCACCCAAGCGGGTGGGTGTGGAACCACGAGGCATTTCGATGATTTGACACATGGAGGTGTTAGATGACATTGAGAGGAACCAAATTCTATAATTTTATGAGTTGTTAAGCCCACAATAGAATATTATATGAAGCCCTTGAGAAGTATATAAATTAGAGAGAGGAGAAGCCTCATTCTCACCAACCCAAGTCAACTTCCTAATCCTTCAATTCAGCCTCAAACAATTTAACAAGTCGGCCTCAAACAATTTGACAAGTCATCCTTATGTTGAATATTATAACCACTATATACACAAGTGAATTTGTCATATTGAAGGGTAACAAGAGATTTTATCTATAATGTAGAAGCAAGAAGAAAAATAAAATAAAATCATATCTTGTACCTAGAAGAGAAGAAATCCAAGCGAAGGAATGAATACATGGATACTTGTTTTGTTGAAAAATGCATGGAACAATAGATGTCTCAGTCCTTGACACATTAAGCTAGATTAGTTGTTGGTACATAGTTCCTTCGTAGAAAGTAACATCTCTTTGTATTCTCAAATTATATCTTATTGTTGGATTAGATCACTAAAACATCACCTTTTCTATGATTAAACAATATGATTATGGGGCTCTTATTATTCTTTTTCATTTCAATATTTTTTTTAATTTCAATAATGATTATGGTCCTCTTGTTTGTTTCAAGAAATAATGAACATAACAACATTTGGCATTATAGTATCACGGGGATGCCTCCTTTATCTTAAATTAAAACCTTATAACCCTTAAACAATTGTGGAACAACATGGGCCGTCATATATATTGTTTCTCTTTATAGATCTAAAGAGGAAAACTGGGATTTAAAATTCTATCATCTTGTCTATTTGTTGTAGATGGATCTGAGCCATATTTTAAAAAAATAGAATTATTTTTTATCCATTTTATCCTTCACACAAATGGTTAGGGTTTTAAGTATCAACCTCTGTTATAGAATGAGATTCTATTGAGACCCATCTAATATTTTGTTTGGATTTTGGGCTTGAGTGTGAATCGAAATATGTTTTGAGGAAGGACATTAACCACAAGTTATTCTCTACATAACCATGATCACCTATAATATAGGGTATAAATAAATATCTTATGGATTTAATACCTACAGTTTATTCCAAATTTCAAGTGAGATATTGGGAAATTTTACCTAAATCAAAACATTATATGATTTATGCATATCCATACATCAAAAAAGGGTGCCATAGTATAAGCCCAAGAAAACAATGATTCATTAACCACGTTGGGCCAATATCTTACATGATACCCCCTTATGCCAAAGGATATTACCATGACATCCTCTCAAATTTAAATAACTAATGGCACTATACATGAGAAAATGAAAGCTAAATTATTGCATACACAAAGAAAAATGACCTATGTTAACACATCAATTGAAGAATTTACTCACTAATGTTTTTTTGAGAAATTCCTCAACTTGATAAAGAGAAATTTCCTTTCCTACCACAAGAGAAATACTATTCCCATGGTATTTGAAGAGCCTTGTCCTATACCAATTACTGTTGTGGCTTGGTTTTGGAATAGGTAATGAACCTTTATGCTCCTTAACCCTTAATCCCACTCCAATGGAGGGAAAGGAAGAAGAGTGCCAAATGTATAGTTTGACCCACCTTCCATTGAGATAGTAATGCATGTCATTTTATGGACACCCATACCCACAAAAAAATCCACATTAAGTGCCACATGAGAGGTCTCGGGCCTATTTTTATCTCAAATGATGGTGGATTTAGACTTCCAAATCCATGAGTGGAAATTTTAGGAATTTCTAGTGAATACTTAATCATATTTGGTATTAATTATTGTATATGTACCATGAATTAATGTAATCAATGTACTTTTCAAAATAAAAATAATAGAAAATTGTATTTTTACAAAAGAAAATTATTTATTCAAGAATGGGTTTCTTTCACATTGATTATTTTTTCTTATGTTTAGCACCCATTTGTGTGCTATAGGGTTGTAACAAGGTCAAATTCAAGGTCATGATGTAAATTCCCATGAAGGGATCTTGAATTGATGTAAAAGAAATATTTTAAATGTAAAAATGAGATCTATAAGCTACCAAGTGATGGGTCGGCCAGTCCATCAAGTCGGCCCCAAAAGAGTCCCTTGGACCTCAACAAAAGACTATATAAAGGATAGGTATTCGGCCTCATTGGAGATAGATAATAAATTCACACTCGTCAATAAGTATAAGAAAAATTCAGAGCGAGAAAGAAGAGAAGGATAGCGAGGAAAGGAAGAAAAGTTTGTTTGTTTGACTTGGGCATTAATTATTTTTTTGGTAAAATCACATAATTGGGAAGGAAGCTATATTTGATCATATTTCGATACAAAGAAGAGAAGTAGACTGAATTAAAGAAATAAGTGTTGTTTTTTGTGTTGTTGGCCTATCACTTGGTGATTTGTCTTGATCAAAGGTCTTAGAAGTCTTCCTTGAATTCTTAAAAGAAGAGAAGTTTTTGGGTTTTCCCATATGCAAGGGTTTTTCCCTGGCATGGAGCCTATTTTTGGTGTTCTTGTCTGCATTTTAATTTTCTTTTTTAGCATTATATTCATGATAAACACATCATAATAATAGTGATAATGTACTCACATCACATGATTATTATATTATGTGAAATTATAGAGAAAGAACAATAACAATACAACAGAAATAAAAGGAACATAAGAAGAAAAGCATTCACATATAGAGACACTTGTTACAACTTTATACTGGCCATAGAAACATTGAAACCACTAACATATTTGAACTATCATTAGTATAATATCATCAACTCTATCATTATAATATTGTCACTAGGGTTTTAGGTTTCAGAAATGATAGCATGGATACATTTGCTACATGGTGTCATACTACTATGTTTCACACATGTGCAGTGTCACGCCAATATTGAACTGCAATATGTAAATCATGCCATGCTAATATCATATTAATATAATGGATATAGTTGAATGATGTTATATTATTTTACAACGATATCATCATACATACAAATCCATATATATATATATATATATGATTCCTGCCAATTATACCATGCAATGAGGTCCCATAACATAGGTGGCATATATACAACAAGGGGTGCCAATATACTGCAGTACACTAGTTCCTAGAACAATAGTCCCAACAATGGAGATGAGACCTTAGTCAAAATCCAATTTTTGAGCATAAATCCAAGACATTATCACTGTAATAAAAGCGCAGTCCTATTCAAAAGTAAGAAGTGGCTTCCTAAGCCTATTTTTAAGAGACTGAATAATCAATAAATTCATCCTCTCAATATCAAACTCATTTCTAATTGGATCATAGTTATGGGAACTATATGTAGCCCTATTCTCAAGTCCAAAACCGTAGACTTGCATTTAAAATCATTAAACTTTGGAAGAGAACAATATCATTTTTTGTAAGGGTCTGAATATCCATGGTATCCACAAATCTAAGTTGTCAGTTGAGCTTGAACAATGAATATGCGACGAAGCAAAGAAAAAAAACCAAACCACTCAAAATTATAGTCCAAATCATGTCCAAGGTAGCCCAAGGTGGGGTTACAACATTATTTTATTGAATATTTACCCTAACTTGCCTTACAAATTCTTTTGGATACCATATATCATCTTCTAGGTACCACATATGAACTTATTGGTCTTATGTTACCACCAACGGGTTGCTTGGTTCACCACCTTTGTCCGCCCATGACTAAATAAGATATTCACAGATGGATGAATAAGTCGTATCTCATGACTAGAGAAAGGACTCGAGAAGGAATTAACAAATTAATTAACTAATAATAATGCTACTACACTCTTATTAATGCATACATTTAGAAAATAATTTTTTGTTTTAGGGCATATAAGGTCGCAATTATGCCTAGCCTTAGGGTTGTGACAATTTTTTGAAAACCCTAGAATTTCAAGTGTTCAAGAGGCAATGTGGACTTAACATTTCTTAGCCCTAATGCCTGAATCTGCTAGCTACTATGGATTCTCGAAGGAGTCTGCATAGGGAAGGGAATGTTGAATAAAATATAGGGAGGAGCCAACGAGAATATCCTAGGTCGATCTGCAAGAATCGAATGTATGGAGGAACCACCAAGAAACACTCAAGCGAACACCAAATAGAATGTGGGGAGGAGCGACTGAGACACCCTCAAGTATACAAGAATCAATTGTAGGGAGTAGCCATTGAGAAACACTCAAGGGAATGTAAAATTGAATGTAGGGAGTGGAGCCATTGTGAAACCCTCCAAGAATCGAATTTAGTGAGCAGAGCCATTAAGAAACCCTGAAGTAGGCTACAAGAATCAAATGTAGGGAGCAAAGCCATTGATAAAACCTCATATATAATGCAAGAGTAAAATTTAGGAAGTGAAGCCACCAAGAAACCATGAGGCCACCTGCAATAATCGAATGTGGGGATCAGAGCCACCGAGAAACCCTCAGATTTGCTACAAGAATCAAATGTAGGGAGCGAAGCCACCGATAAACCCTAGGGTCTACTATAAGAATTGAATGTGGGGAGCCAATCCACCTAGAAAACCTCTGGTCTACTGCAAGAAGTGAATGTATAAGGGATTGGAGCCACTGAGAAAACTCACAGTCTATGAAAAAACCATATGCAATGACATGCCAAAAACATATAAGGGAGCGAAGACACCAAGAAAACTCCTATTCTATGTGAAAACCATATGCAATGACTTTCCAAAAACATATATAAGAGCTAGGAATTATTAATAATAAAATAATAACATAATAATTAATATGATCTTGTTTTTATTTAATAATATAATAATTAATATAATATTTTTTTATTTAATAATATAATATTTTTTTATTTAATAGTATAATTTATAATGTAATTGTTAATTTCAAAAAAGTAAAATATTATTAAAAAATAAAATCAACAACTATGTCATAAAAAATACTGATTAATTTTATTAATTAATAATCAATTTACACTTGGTAACATTTTAAAAAAAAATCATGTAATTTGAATTAGGAGAGGTACACTTTAGTTGATAATTTTACTAACTGTTATAGGATGTCTTAAATAACTATCATTAATACACATTCAATCCATATTTTGGTGAGTAGAATATAATCTTGAAACAAATAATGTCAATTCATGGAATTCAATACTCAATAGAAGGTGTTATTTAACCATATGCATCCATGATTTTATCACTAGGTTAGCACCAATTGGGTTGTTCAATGGTAAACCTAATGAAACTATTTCAAACCACTTTGGACTGGATGTTAGCCCTTCCAGTCAGAGAGGGCCCTCTCAAAGAAAAAGAAATGAATACTCAAGATGAAACTTATATTGCATATGGCTAACTCTTTTTGTATTTTAAGTGATTTTGCAGGTGGACGATGTATGAAAAGATACCATTGGGAATGGAGTCATCTATGGGACTTCAATCACAAGAAAATGTATTTCATGTAAGCTGATGCAATTAAGCTTAAAAAATAAATTTTTGCAACAAAAACATAATACATGAAGGAAATTTGAGCATAATATTATGAATTCCAAGTAATCATGATACTATGAAGCTGATGATAATATGAGAAATGGAAAAACACAAACACATAAGCTCAAAATAAATCTCATGTCTGAAAGACAATTGATGAAACTATATATTAGCTTGGTGAAACAAAATTACATAATAGTCCTCTCATCTACATTCATCAACCAACCTCCTCAAATTCAATAAACCTTTCATTTATAGAGTATAATCTATGTTACAAAGGTCTTCCACTTGGGCTAGACTTTGATAATGACCTAGAGACCTAATTCAATTAGGATTTCATCATATTGAGGAATAATGGGGATATTTTTTGTTTTAATAGATTTGGTAATAAAAAAGGACTCTATGACCATTAATTACTTCAACAAAATGTCTAACAAGCCATGTTTTTCATCCTATCGAACCAAACTTCCATGTTGAGGTAGCCAACTGATACACTGGATTTAAGGTCTTTATAAAATTGAATTGATGATGAGCTGTCCATTTTTGTGAGGTGGCATCATGATGAGTTGTTAGACATGTCAGCCATGTGGAGTAGATTGTTGAGCTTCCCCTTTAAACCTATGGCCCAATGATATCCTTGATCTCATTTGATGACTCAACCACCTTTTTACTATGTTAACTTCCCAAAAATGTCAAAAAATACATAACGCTGGAAAAAATAGAGTATTAGCAACTTCCATAAAATACTTTCGTAGCAACTTCAAAAAATTCATCTTTTACACATTTTTTGACTTTGCTAACTACTAGAGTATCTTCCTTGGGATTGATGAGGTAAACACATGCTCTAGGTCACCCCTATTATGAGATTTTTAAAAAAATTTCCTTCAAAGAAACCTACAACACTTTCATAGCGAAAATTCACCTTCAAGCTTGGAATGTGCTATGAAAGTAGCTAGTTAACTGTCTTTTTCTCCTTTCTTCTTCTTTTACCTCAAAAACACTTCTAAAGCCTATATATGCCTAGTTATAATAGCATAAGATAAAATGTGATTCAAAAATGTGTGGCTTACCATGTTTCATGGAGTAACATCATCATCTTGCAGAATCATTGTAAGACCCTTTCTCCTCAACTCTTCTTGTACCATCTCCATTTGTGATTCCAAGATTTTGACTTCATCTTGTAGCTTCCTTCTTTCTGCTTGTAACCACCTATTTCTCCTACAAATATGTTTTAGGATTCTATTCATGGGCAGTGTCCTATTCAGCATCTTTGGTGACTTATCTGCCATATCATTGAAGAAATCTAGTTGTTTGCTCACTTCCATTTTGAAATTTTCCCTCTCCAGCCTTTCTTTTTTGAAATATGCCAACTCAAACTTGGCTTCTAGGACCTCTTCTATAGCTTCTCTCAGTTTCTCTTGTAAGAGCTCCAACTCAGTCTTTTCCTGAACTTGCTCTTTACCCTTTCTTCCTTTTAGTAACACTGCCTCCGATGGAGATAATTATGCTATTTTCTCCCTTGATGGAAGCTTCTTCTTCTTTGGTCTCTTAGGCAACTCCTCTAAAAATTTTCCCTTAGACAATTGTGACCTAGTGAATGGATTCCTAGGTTTAAATATGGACTCTGAATCTTGTTTTGAAAAGTCTAATTTCTTGGCCTGAAGGCTCTTCTTTTTATTCTCTTCTCCTTTAGTTTCCACATGCTTTACAATAGGAGACTCTTCAATCTCAATTTCCTCGAGGATGTCTACCAACTTACCTCTTATCTCAGTATGACTTATTAGTAAGCCTCCTGTGGGTCCTTCTATATGTTTTTACCTTACTACTAGTAGAAGTTTGTTTTGGTACCACAGTCTCCTGAACTTGCTCAATTTCCAACTCCATAGGTTCTGTTATAGGCTGCATTTGGGTCTCATGATCAACTGAAGGTTAAACTCCACACTCCATATTTTTCCTTGGTGTATTTGGCTTGGATTTGGTATCTTCTTAGGAGTGAGAACATCAATTTCATGTCCACTCAAAAACAAGAATGTAGACCAATCCCTTCATAGTTTATTAATTTCTTACACTACAAACAATTTGATTAAAGCATGATGGAAAATAGAGGTGTCACTAGTTTTTAGGTTTTTCTTGAACCTTTTCTGCCATTTTTCCCAAACTCCTAAATAGATAATAAGGTAAGTCCAGTGGTTGTTTACGTGTGAAGTGTAGAAATAGTTTGAAGTGATACTAATAGATCATATGGAGTCTACCTTCACAAGTGAAATACTTCTAAATCATAATTAAGAATTTGGAATAATTCTACTTGAGGTAGATTCTGGGAATGCCTAAACTCATATTCATGCCTTTGTGCTCCTCTTTCAAAACTTCATCGCAATTTTTCAATTTGAATTTCATCACCTTAAACCATGGCTCTCCTGATCTTGGGATCTCAGTAGCCTGTGAAATTGTGTTAGGAGTGTTATAGCATCATTTCTCACCTTGATATGATTCATGATTGCTTTTATGGCTTTGGGCACCCATTCCTACAGACTTGGACAAATTCACTTAAAAACAGTGTAAAAATCCCCATACGCGACTATGCCCGGCTTTTTTCGCGTGTATACGTGAGTCTACATGCACTTTTCCGCGTATGCCATTAAAATTATGAAAAAATATATAAAAATTCCCTATTTTCGGGCTGGGTTGATGGTTACTCAGGTAGTTCAACCACCCTAGCACGTGGCCAACTATTTCCAACTGTTGAAACTACTTGGAGGGAGTATAAAAGCCCCTCATATGCATGGCCTAAAGGAGGAGAGAATCTATTGATATTATACTCTGTTGGTATTCCCTATCCAAGTCTGATTCCCCGTGCCTCCTGCACTTTCCCAGTTCATTACAGGAAACCCTTGTTTCCTTGAGATGCTCATCTCCCTATATGTCATCTCGTATGCACCAGTTTGGAAGGAATCTTAGCGAGGTAAGGGCGGGACGGATCTGGACGACGGTCTGCTCGAAGATCGTGGAAGGATTCAAGTGGTATCTCCACTCGTTATTTGTACATGCTATTTATAATACAGAAGTACCATCTTTTTCCCGAAATATACGTGTTAGTGTCTGCTTGTATACATGAGAAAATTGTTATTTAAGCATTCATTATGATTTATTTAATGTTTTATATGGATTTCACTAACATTTAGAGTAGATATATGCTGTACAACCAGTTCTTCGCGCTTGTTTCTTCTTGTCTTTCAGGTTAAGAAGGAAGGACGGTTGCTGGGAGTTTGGACCCCGCAGGATCTGCTTCAACCGTAGGACCTACGGGCAACTTCCTCGATCTACTCTATTTAGTTTTTCATGAACATGTATGGTTGTGTGAGTCCTTCTTAAGTAGCATGCCCCTGCTCTGTGGAGGTTGTAACCCAACAAACCTCTAGGGTGATTTTCCCCGAAACAGAACTGGTGACTCCACTGGGGAACACATTCTTGTGACTCCCCTGTTGGGTGGTTTCAGCTATTTGATAGGTTTCCGACAGTTTTAACTTTCATTTGCAGTCCAGTTTACTTTTTCTCAGTCAGTCTGAAGTCCTGGTTCTTATCCAAGCTTGATCCTTTTTGTTTTTTCATTATTTACCTTGATATACGCGCTTTTTTCTACACACAGTCACATATACACGCAAGTTTTTCTAAAGGAAGTCACGTATACACGTGTTTCCTTTAGCACAGTCGCGTATGCACGCTTGTTGCTAAACTGTGAAGTAGCGTATACCTAGGAAGATTTTAAATTTTTGGGTTTCTTGACTTTTTGGTCCTTTCTGGCTGTAGAGACCTGTTCCTATAGTGTCTATGTACTCTCTGGATTGTGAAGAAGGTGGTTTTTGGTCTTTTCTCTCTTTCGTTTGATTGAAAACTAGTCTTTTTGGAAAAGTGTTGTTTATGATGCTGTCACTTCTGGTTTGAGTACCAAGATCGCTTTCTGAGCATTCTTGGCTGTTCTTCTTTATCAGAATAGAGAGTTCCTGCTCATTTACTCTTTCCTATCTTTGTGTTGTGCTTCACATTACGATTTTGGCTCGTTTCTTGATTGGTTTTCTTGAGTTCAGTAGGCTAGGTCTTGTTGCAACTTTTGAAGAGTTTTTCTTGCTTCTTCGAAGTTTTTGTTTGCAACGAGTTTGCACTATTCTTCTAGGCTGAGTGGCTGATTTTTCTTGTCTTCTTTTGCTCTTATTGATCTTGCTACTAGTTAGCCTTATAAGGTTTGGAGCATTGTTGAAGTTTGTGCTTGAAATTCAGTCTTGTTTGGTTTGGATTTTGATAGTTATGCTTGGTCTTTTCGAGCTCTTTCTTTATAAAACTAAAAAGCTCAAAAAGCATTTTCTTTGCTTTTGGTTTTTGCATTTCAAAGGCTCAAAAAACATTTTTTCTTGTTGTTTGCTTTTGTTGTTGCATTTTCATTTTCGTTTTGCTATATCTTTTGAAGCTTTTTGTGAGGTTTCTTGCTTTTGGTTTTTGGCTTGATTTTGGGGAGGAGTTGTCATTGATTTCTTCTTCTTGTTTTTAAGCGTTTTTTGGTGTCTTCATATTAAGAGTTCTTGATTTCGAGAACTAGCTTTCTGGGCAACCAAAAAGAGTTAAAACTGAAGGATTTTTTTGGAAATTTCACTCTGCTTTAGGAGATTTTTCATCTTAGGATTTGCATGCTTGTAGTGATTTGCATTAGGTGCATTTCAGCATTTAGTCAGTTTCATAGTTTTTGTGAGTGTGAGCTTGTTATTTGAAAAGAAAAAATACAATTTTTAATCTCATAGAACCTGTATAGAAGTTTCTTTTCATCGAAAGAAAATAACTGCATTTGCATGTAGTTAGGTTTTTATTAATTTCTTTTGCGTCAAAACACCATAAGTTTCATCTCCACATCCTTGTGACCTAACATAACAGCCCATTAAAATAAGCGATATATTCTAAAATCAACTAGCAATTTTTCTAAGTGTCATACACCAACTAGCTAGGTTGTAGGGCCTTGGATTAGGTGAGTGGAGAGTTAACTCTCCAAGGCTGCTCAAACAAAACATAGAAGTTGATTAATTGAGCGAAATCTAACTCCGTTAGGTGGACCGGGAAAGCTCTCCTCCAGAGAGTCAAGCGCGAGGGGAAGTGAAGGCTGAGAAGAGGGATACCCCCTCTCCGATTAGCTGAATCTGACCTCAAGACTGTTCCGCCCGGCTTCTGACACGGATTGGTGCCCATAGTTGCCACTCCTAGGTTCCACACAGGTGACTGCAGGGGAGAATACCCGTGGTACCTGAGGCAGACGTCGCATCACTTTCAGCAGTACTTTTGGGGGGTGCCCTTGCGAAGCTTGGGTGCTTGAGCCGGAAAAGTCTGTCGTTAGGAGGTTGGCGTAACTGTTTCTGATACCTTCGCTAGTTGTTCTGGGCCCTAATCATCCCAAACTGCTTTCAGGAGGTCCTATATTTCGGTTTCCTATATTTTGGTGTCCGGTCCTCATCACCCGGAGCGGAAATACTTGAAGGTTGTTTGCTTGATTGTATCTAAGGGATTTTTATTTTAGTGAGTGCTCTTTGCTCCTAGCTTTCCTAGCTTTTCACTTTATGAGTCTAATTTAAAATCTATAAAAGTGGTTGATCAAGCGCCTCGTCGATCGAGGAGAATCAGGGGTTATCTCCCGAGAGTCCAGAGCCTTCTTCGAGAAGGCGTATGAGTGATTTAACAGGTGGTTACCACCCTGTGGCGTCTGATGCAGTGGAGAGAGATCCTCCACAGAGGTCTAAAGGTTTCATAGTTGATTCTGGTGTCGGTCCCGAGAGGAGCGTTCCGCTCACCTCGCGAGTTTTGTTTCCTCAGGAAGAATATTTTCAAATAGAAGACGTACCTGAACCTCCTGCGACAGGTCCATCTCCTCTTCCTCCTGATTATTCGTTCGTTGTTCAATACATCGGACCTAAGTCGGAGAGACCGGAAGATCTTCCGTATCATTCTTATCTTTCGATGGCCACGACTGGGAACGCGGCTTCTGCTGTGAGTGCTGCAGGCATTCAGACTCCTGCTTCTGTTGAAGCAGGGGGCACTATTGCTTCATCTTCGATTGCTTCTAGTGCTGCTGTGTTTGGCTCTAGGTTCACCCAAGCACATGCTTCTCATTCTGTTCCCTTTTGTTCAGGGATGCCCTCTAGTGGGAATCCCTCTTTTTCCTTTTCCGCTGCTTCAGCTGGATCTACACCCATGTCTAACATGGCTAGTGGATCAGCTTCGTTTCAAGGGTTACCCTTTGGAACTGGACACATTCCTAGTTCGAATCCTTCTTTAGGGTCCTTTCTGTTTACTTCTTAGACCCAGAGTTTTAACCCTTGGTCTGGGGGGCAAAGTTCGACTACTTTTACAGGTTGGAACCCTGTATTTACTACAGCGGGGGCAGGGAATCAGTTTTACGCAGGTCATCAAGGGAATGCTTCTTTCCTTTCATCTAGTGCTTATCAAACCTTTTCTCCTCTGTCTAATGCCTGGAACCCCTATCAGGGGCTCTCCTCTTCATTTCATACTTCAGCGGGGGGAACTGGTCTGGGCTTTGGTAACTCGGCGTGGGGAGGAGGTTCTTCTCCTTTATCTACGAGTCCTTTTTGGCAACCTGGTGCCTCATCAAATCCAAGGTATTCTTTTCAGAATGTCGGGAATCCATCCCATCAAGGATGGAATCCTCAGGCTCCGCCTCGCTTACCTTTTCTGGCAACGTTAAACTTGCCAGATTTGTCGAAGTTGACTAATGATCTGATTCGTTATAGTCTAGGGTGGCCTCCGGTCCCGACCAGACTTCCTTCAGACATTCCAAAGTTTGAAGGTAAGAATGGAGAGAGTTGGTCACATCACCACTTTCCACTTATGGTGTTCTTCGAACTCCGATGATTCGATTAGGTTGAGATTATTTCAACGCACCCTAACTGGAAACGCTGCCAAATGGTATATCGAGCTAACTGGGGGCAGTTTTGTACATTTGGAGAACTGGCTGTCACATTTCTAAACCATTTTCAGTTGCCTGTCCGATATGAGGCTGGGACGGAACTCCTGGCTAATTTTAAGCCAGATGAGGCAACCCACATTTCTGATCACATTCAGGAATGGAGAAGAAGGAAGAGGCTGATTAAAGCTCATATTCCAGGAGAATTCCTTCTCGAATGGTTTCTAAAATCTCTGCAGTCAGACATTTCAAAAGATGTATCCCTATCTGGGGTATTTTCTGAGGAGCAAGCCATTTTTAGGGCCCAGCAGCTGGAACTGATCTATTCTCAGTCTGGGGTCCTTTATAAATATTTTCCCAATGCTCCTCGCTCCAAATTAGATTTATCGAAAACTAAGCCCGGTCCTCATGGTGATGGGCTTGTCGGATCGATCAATAGTGGCGCAGCCAGCCTGCTTACTCAACTGCAGCAGTTGTCTTTGCAATCTGCTCCTTCTAGTCAGGTTGTGCCTGCTGAGTCATCGCCTTCCCAGTCTTTGTCCATAAATGTTGTCCAAGCTTCTGATCCCAAAGGAAATCAACAATCCGATGGGAAGAAGAAGGGACGAAATAACAAGAAGAAGGGAAAGAACGGGAAGGGTAATGCAAATAAAACCAACGAGCGTGTTGGTGAGGGTCAAAAGGAGAAGAAGAAAGTGAATTTTCCATGCAAGCTGTGTGCTGGAGACCATCTCACACACCTTTGCCCTAAAATTTAGGATGCTCAGCGATTGTTAGCTCAGAAAGGTTCTTCTAGTTTCCAGGCTGTGTTAACAAACCCTTTTCCATAAGGGCAGCAATTAGTTGTTGGCGCGAACCAAAATCCTGGGGCTTCTTCTGGGAGCACCCAGGAAGGGGAAATTCCATCGAACATTTTTATGATGAGTGCTCACGCGGATATCGCTACGAGATCCCGTGATTATGGTGGAGAAGAGTCTTCGAAAGCTAAGGAAGTTCCTGATGCTACTGAGCCGCTTCACATTACGAAGCCTACTATTGAGTCTATGCCTCGGATGCCCAAAGCATCTTCTAAGCGATCAACGATTAATCCAAATGCGAGGGCTGCCCAGAACTACTCGATTGTAGAAGATCTGGCGCAGAGTCCTTGTGCTATGTCGGCTTTAGAGGTACTCCAGTCTTGTCCGGCTCAACGCAGTGCTTTGCTCACTGCCATTGGGGCTATTGATCCAAAAAATTCTCTTCTGATTACTTTTGATATGAATAATTTTAAGAAGAGACTTCCTCATCACATGGCTTTTCATATTAAATCGTCGTATCGGAAGTGCAATATCTTTCGAACGGTTGTTGATGAGGGTGCTTCTACATGCGTGATGTCTCTCGCATGTTGGAAGACACTTGGATCTCCCAAAGCTGTTCCATCTAGCACTGTTCTTACTGCGTTCGATGGTCATTCTCACAGACCCCATGGTATTGTCCCGGCTTTGCCCATCTGTGTTGGGGGCAAAATCGTCAATATAGAGGTTGAGGTAGTGGATGCGGCCTTGGACTACAACCTTCTGTTGGGGAGGAACTGGATTTATGAGATGGATGCCATTGCATCCTCATTATTTCGAATTGTATGTTTCCCCCACGAAGGGAGGATTGTCACAGTGGATCAACTGGACTGTCCTCCTGTAGACCTGAATGCGCCTTCTGACTCATCTATTCCTAAGTTGGATAATACTAAGGCGCCTGTTGAGAATCTAGGAGTTGGAATGTATTCTTCCTTGATGGGTACTTTCGATCTTCCTCCTCCTACAGTGCATATAAATGCTATTTCATCCTCCAAGGCTCCTCTTCGAAGAGAGTTCTTTCGAACTCATTATTTTTCGGACCCTTGGACCTTACCTTCCCCTATTGCCATATTAGCGGAAGGTCAAGTGGGTGGAATGGCATTTCCAATTTCTGCAGCTGAGATTGCGTATCAGTCTATTGTTGACTCTGCAGAAACCATTCCAGCTCCTCTTTCACCAGAAGAGTTGGATGGTGATGTGGCTCTGGCTTGGATGCTTAGTTCTTCTTCTGCCTAGGATTGTCTTGATACCACTCTTCCATCTAAAGAGGCCATCCTGGAAGCCATGACTGGTATAGATAGACCGTGGGATGACTTGCATCATCGGTCGTACTTCCTACCTGACTTGAGCAAAGTTGAAACTAGTTTTCCAAGTTCTCAGTCTCCTGGTCCTGTTCACCCAGTATTGAACCCTTTGGCACCAACACAGGTTTATGCTAAAGGGAACATGGCTGTGATCTCTCCTACTATCCTGGTGAACATTTCCAGGGATCCCAATATTATCGAGAATGTCTTCATTGGAGCTGAATGTTCCCGTGAAGAGATTCAAATTTACACCGAGCTCTTTAAAGAGTATAGGGATGTATTCGCTTGGTCTTATGAGGAAATTCCTGGCATAGACCCATCTATAGTCCACCATGAGATCAAGACGTATGAAAACACTAAGCCGGTTAGGCAAAAACTTCGTCCGGTCAATCCTAGGAAGGCAACAACTATCAAAGCTGAAGTTGAGAAGCTGCTTAAGGTGGGATTCATTTTCCCTGTTCCTCTGACTGAATGGGTTTCAAACCCCGTTCCCGTAGATAAAAAGCAAGGAACGATTCGAGTGTGCATCGATTTCAGAGACCTAAATAAAGCGTGTCCTAAAGACAATTACCCCACACCATTTATCGATCAGATCATTGACGAGTGTGTCGGTAATGAGATTTTCTCCTTCATGGACGGTTTTTCCGGATATAATCAAATTACTATCCGTCCTGAAGATCAACATAAGACTGCTTTTATTTGTCCCTGGGGTACATTTTCATACAAGAAGATGCCTTTTGGTCTTAAAAATGCTGGGGCTACCTTTCAGCGGGCCATGTCATATGCCTTCCACGACATCAAAAAGATTATCGAGGCATACTTAGATGATTTAGCTGCTCATTCTCGAAAGAGGATGGATCATCCTGGTCACCTCCGGCAAATATTTGAATGATGTCGGTTATATAAGATTCGATTGAATCCGAACAAGTGCGTTTTCGAAGTTACATCCAGTCATCTATTGGGATTCATTGTGTCTAGGGAAGGGATAAGGGTAGATCCCTTCAAGGTTGAGGCAATAATTTGGTTGCCTCCCCCGTCTTCCATCCGTCAGCTTCAAAGTCTTCAAGGAAAGTCTAATTTTTTTTGGAGGTTTATCGTCAATTATGCTGAAGTGACAAAGAGATTTATGAGACTGTTGAAGAAAGGAGTTCCTTTTCTTTGGGACGACTACGCTCAACGCTCATTCGATGCTTTGAAGAAAGCATTGACCTCTGCTCCTTTACTGAGTCCACCTGATTATAGCAGAGATTTTCTTTTGTATCTGGCAGCAACAGAATCTACCATTGATATGGTTCTCATTCAGGAAGATGATTCTCTTGCAGAGCATGTTATTTACTACCTTAATCGAGGACTGGTAGGACCTGAACTTCGATACACTCTGATAGAAAAATTAGCTTTAGCAGCAGTTCATGCTGTGCAGCGACTCCGGCATTACATTATTCTTCGTAAAACTTATGTTTTGGCAGCTGCCAATCCATTTTAGTTTGTCCTCAGCAGGCGATTGATTGGGGGCAAATACAATATATGGATTGTGATTTTACAGGAATTTGATCTTGAGTTCATGTCTGCCAAATCTAAGAAATCATTAGTTTTCGCGGAATTGATCTCCGAGTTGCCTTGTGGAGAAGAGATGATCTATGATGAGTCCTTTCCGGACGAACACTTGTTTCTTATCTCTTCAGAGGATCCTTGGTACGGGGATATCATTGTGTATCTCCAGACTGCGAAGTTTCCCTCTACTTTTTCGAAATATGAGCGTCGTAAGCTGCGTCACTTGGCCAAGAATTATTTGATTATTGGTGATGCTTTATACCGTCGAGGGGTTGATTCAATCCTAAGACGCTACTTAACTCTCGAAGAAGTTGAGGCTGTGCTCAATGATTCTCACAGTGGAGCTTGTGGGGGTCATTTATCTGGGCTTGCTAATGCCCAAAAGATTTTAAGTGCTGGATACTTTTGGCCCTCGATTTTCAAATATTGTATTGAATCGGTCAAAAAGTGTCATCCATGTCAAGTCTATACTCGAAAAATGCGCGCTCATCCAGCTCCACTTTTTCCAGTCATTACTGTCGGTCCCTTTACAAAGTGGGGTATTGATTATACTACTTGTAACCCACCTTCGACTAAAGGTCACAAGTACATTATTGTAGCAGTAGACTACTTTCCAAAGTGGGTCGAGGCTATGCCTACTTTTGGGAATGATGGTGAGACTGCAGCTCTTTTCCTTTTTAACCAAGTTATTGCTCATTTTGGTATTCCTAGAGAGATTGTCACTGATCATGGCAGTCATTTTCAGGATAGTATTATGGTTGAGTTGGCTCTCAAATTGGGTTTCCGGCAGGAGCATTCATCTCCATATTATCCTCAAGCCAATGGGAAAGTGGAAGCCGTGAATAAATCCTTGAAGACAATTCTTCGAACGACAATGGATAAAGCTAGATCCAACTGGCATATTATGTTATATCCTGCACTTTGGGCATACAGGACGTCAGTCAAAACTGCAACTGGCTTTACTCTGTTTCAGCTAGTGCACGGGGTGGAATCCGTATTTCCTATTGAATGCGAGATTCCTTCTCTTAAGTTAGCTGTTGAACTTCTCCCTGACACTTCTAGTCTGGCAGAACAACTTCTTCATCTGGAACATCTCGATGAGCAGCATCGGGATGCCGCCACGATGAATGAAGCGCACAAAAACCGAGTTAAAGTTCAGTACGATAAGGCGGTCAAGCCTAGGGTCTTTTCGGAAGGTGACTTTGTTTTGGTCTATGCCCAAGAAAAAGATGCCCTGGGGGCAGGAAAGTTTAAATCTATGTGGTATGGCCCCTATATCGTTAAAAAAGTCCTTAAGAAAGGAGCATACACCTTGGTTGATTTCGAAGGGAACGAGTTGCCGGAGCCCCGAAATGGGCTCTATTTGAAGAAGTATTATGCCTAGGCTTCGGCCTGGCATGTTGCTTTTGTATATAGTAGTTTTTACTTTGTACATATCTGGTTGATTTTCGATTTTTGATGAGTTGGTGATGTTTTTGATCTGCTTTGGCAGGTTGTGTTGGATGTCATGAGTCATTTTGGTTTCGCCGATGGTGCTAGTAGACACACCCAAAACTTAGCTTCCGCGGCTTGGGTGCTTCATTATCCTTCCGGTCAGCTGTTGGTATCAAGAGGGGTCTGCATTGGTCTGCTTCCAATAATGTAGCAGAATACACTGCAGTCGTTCATCTACTCTCGGAGGCAATATCTTTGGGTGTTGATTCGTTGGTAGTTTTCTTGGACTCTCAGCTGGTGGTGTCGTAGTTGAACAACACTTATCGGGTACGAGATCCATTTTTATTACGATTGTTCTTGAGGGTACGTTTGTTACAAAGGTCATTTCAATTTTTAACTTTCATTCATATTCCTCGAGCTGACAATTGGTTTGTTGACTCATTAGCTAATCAAGCATTAGATTGGCATATTAATCATTCCATACAATAAATTTTTAATCATCAAAAACATCATACATTTGATACATTTATCACATCACATCAAATATCGCTATATATATATCATGAGAGTGTTAAAAAACTTTACAAAATTTGGATCCATAAGGTCGTACAAAACTTGGGCTCATGCCCCCATCATGTTCAGTCTCAAAAAAGAATATATAGTCATCTAATACATAATATCTATCTACTCTTGAGGTCCCTGCCCAGAAGTCGTGTTCCTATAAAACGTGACTGCGGTGGCAACTCGGCGGAATAATCTAACCCAGTCTCGGGGCACTCCTACCACCCGTCTCTGGATGGCTTTCGGCAGGTCCTCCACGACAGCCATAGGTATTTGGCGGGTTAGTCCCTCCAAGTTCCTCTGCACGGCCTGGAGAGTCCTGTCTGAATCCACTGTCTCTGCTTCGCCCCTGCGACGCTTGTGGCGTGGGAGACCCTCAGGTCGAACTGGTCCAACATCTGAATCATGATCATTTTTAATTGTCAGTCATTATGAATCCAATCAAAAACATGTTTGTTTTTCATTTTTTCATACATATTTCAAAAATCCAAAAAAATTATATAAGTCAAATTTTTTTTTGCAAACTTACCGACTGCGCCCCATGTTGTGCCTGGTGGAAGAACTAGATCTGGATCTCCACAAAAGTCCATCCCGGCATAGGGATAGTCGTCCACTGCGATGATTTGTTCTCCCCACCAAAGGAAGAACTCATCGTCCCACGTGGTCCGGGATACTTCACTACCCCCCAGTCTCTTCATCATGTCCGCCCAACGGGCAATTCTTAGGTCCCGCGGGCTACTGATGGTAGAGATAACTCTGGGTCTCAATGCTGGTATCTTCTCAAAGAATAATGTTGTCAAAATTGTACCGTAGCCAAAGTGTTTGGTCTTTTCTTGGTGGATTGAGGTCAACTGTTGCTTCATGTTCAGTAATAGGGCTTCCTGGCCTTTAGCCGGCTTCATTTGGACTCGATGTTCAAGCCAACTTTTGACCTTGACTCTCTGTACAAGTTTACCATTGCATGCACTTAGCTATCACGACTTGACACCTTTTACCCATGGATGGAACGTTCCTCTGAGTATCGCTTACCAGTTTTCACCACCTTGCATTGAGCATAGGATTGTTCCAATCCCAGGAACTAGTGCATCTAATTTTTTGATACTCGTTCTATCCATTGTACCATAGCATTATTTTATTCTTTTTTAGGCTTATTATATGAAAAAGAAAAAAAAAATCAAATATAACAAAAAGAGCGGGAACGGGATGTATCTTCGTTGTTTTGATGGCAGTACAGAGTCAGTTTGTCGCCCTTGAAAAAAGCACATATACTAATATATATTTCCTACATTTGGGATGGTTTTAGTTTTTGACCTAGGTTCAGCCGTTACCATGTTTCACTTGTCAGCTCTCCCTCGGTTGGTTATCTCTTCCAATCATATGGAGAGTTTGTTTTTCCTCCTTCATGACAGACTTATACAGTGTCACTTTTACTGCCATGGTCATCATGAGTCGTGCTTTTGTTCAAGGGAAGTCTAACCAGAGTCGGCCATTCTGCAGTGTCTCTTGAATCATTATTCAGTCAGCCTACCCGGTCTTGTCAATATCTTGTTCTATCACATCAGATGTTTTGGTCTTTTGCTCGTGCTGGTTTGAGAAGGTCCCCATTGACTTCTTGCTGGCGGGTTTGTCTCTTATCGACTACGACACATTGCTCTGAGAGCAAACCTACAGCCGCACCCTGGGCCTATTTCCATTATTGATAGGTGACCTTGTGCTCAGCATTTGATCATCATCATGGGTCTTTGACTGAGTGGTTTCCCCTGTGTTCGACGTCAGCACACATTATCACACTTGGGATTCATGCAGTACCTTGATTTCCATTTGACCCTATCGGTGGATTTCTTGCCTCTGTGTCAGCTTTCATTATTGGTTGGTTCAGAGGGTTTCTTTCGTGCGCTAGCTTCATCTTGTGCATGTCGGAAACATACTTTGGTTTTGGTTTCGTCACTTTATTTCGTCCGATTCCTTCCAAATCTTGGCCTGCGGGTTACACTCGCGCTGGAATGATGTGGGATGCCTTAATGCCTTCCTTCCAACAGATCTTTTCCCATCGACTCCGACTCATTGCTCTGGGAATAAGGTCTAGAGTCCTTTTGTCAGTACCTTAGGGTTTGCAGTCATCAGTGGCAGACTCTTCGCTATCGACAGTGGGGATTCATCATTGCCTCCTGATTGGTAGATTATTTCAAGTGTTCGACTTCAACTCATTCATTCGCACTTGTTAGATTGTACTGGGGCACCTTGACGCTCATTTTCATTATTGGTGAGTTGTCTCGCGTTGGTTAACGGTATACATCATTGACCGGTAATCCAATGATTTCTCACATGGTCGACTTCAGCTCATTTATTCCCATTGTGTAGAATTGTGCCATAGTGATCGGTGAAGACCTCAGGTTGCATCAACATTTCTCAGTTCACTTTTGACAGTCCATTCAGTTTCTACCAGTGATGACGTCCACCCTTATATGTTGCAGTTCAGTACAGCATCATCCTATATGTTGGCACCCGAGTTGCGTGATTGTACCGTTTGTTCCACCACTTATGATTTAGTACTTGGAGATTCAGTTACTTATATGATCAGACATCCAGTTGCACCATCCTTGTTCAGCTTTCTATATGTGATACTTGGACATTGATTCAGACTTATATTTCCGGACCATGCTCAGATGATTCATTATGTACTTTCAGTTCAACTATACTTGTATACATATTGGATCTATTCAGTACTTTCTATATGATGTATTTTTTGACTAAGCATGGGTATGCCCGCCTCAGCATGAGTTGACTCTTTTTTTTCATTCATTGGTTTTTGGCAGGCTGAAATCTGGTGAAGTCCTCTCTTGTCCTTGCAAAGTTCTTTCTATGTGCATAATACATTTCGGCCATCATGTACCCCTTATGACCTCATATATTAGGGGGCATCTGTTATAGCATCATTTCTCACCTTGATATGATTCATGATTGCTTTTATGGCTTTGGGCACCCATTCCTACAGACTTGGACAAATTCACTAAAATACAGTGTAAAAATCCCCATACGCGACTATGCCCAGCTTTTTCCGCGTGTATACGCGAGTCTACATGCACTTTTCCGCGTATGCCATTAAAATTATGAAAAAATATATAAAAATTCCATATTTTCGGGCTGGGTTGATGGTTACTCAGGTAGTTCAACCACCCTAGCACGTGGCCAACTGTTTCCAACTATTGAAACTACTTGGAGGGAGTATAAAAGCCCCTCATATGCATGGCCTAAAGGAGGAAAGAATTTATTGATATTATACTCTGTTGGTATTCCCTATCCAAGTCTGATTCCCCGTGCCTCCTGCACTTTCCCAGTTCATTACAGGAAACCCTTGTTTCCTTGAGATGCTCATCTCCCATATGTCATCTCGTATGCACCAGTTTGGAAGGAATCTTAGCGAGGTAAGGGCGGGACGGATCCGGATGACGGTCTGCTCGAAGATCGTGGAAGGATTCAGGTGATCTCTCCACTCGTTATTTCTACATGCTATTTATAATACAGAAGTACCATCTTGTTCCCGAAATATACGTGTTAGTGTCTGCTTATTCATTATGATTTATTTAATGTTGTATATGGATTTCACTAACATTTAGAGTAGATATATGCTGTACAACCATTTCTTCGCACTTGTTTCTTCTTGTCTTTCAGGTTAAGAAGGAAGGATGGTTGCTGGGAGTTTGGACCCCGCGGGATCTGCTTCAACCGTAGGACCTACGAGTAACTTCCTCGATCTACTCTATTTAGCTTTTCATGAACATGTATGGTTGTGTGAGTCCTTCTTAAGTAGCATGCCCCTGCTCTGTGGAGGTTGTAACCCAACAAACCTCTAGGGTGATTTTCCCCGAAACAAGGAGACAAAGAAAAGTTTAAAATACCTACTTTTAACCCTGTACTAATGAAATTAAAAACAAAATCCTTTGAAACCTGTGCATGGTATCCTTGTAACTTTTGCCAAAAACGAAGGTAGCCTACATTATCGAATTCCCGTGATAAGATAGGGTCTTCCTTAGGCAACCTCATATCCATAGGCTCATATCTAACAACAATTCCACCTTTATTTGATTTCTTCTTTGATGACATATCTCCAAAAATTTCTTGATCAGCTCCTTCCTTGACACCTGTAAAAACCTTTGAGACAACACACAAATCCTTTGACACAGGTAAAACTAAGCTTATGAAAATTGTTGATCAGAACCTAGACCTCTAGAATGCTAACAAGACAATTGAATTAGCTTACAAGGATGAGGGTAAAGTGTTTAAATTGCAAATCGAAATGAACAGGTGGGGTGAATGGGTGGAAAAAAGACATGATGAAAGGGAAATGATGACCAAGCATGTGTATGAAATATGATGACACATAATAGAAGGGAGAAATGATGGTCTAATATTCCCTGACAACTAAATGATTCAACATTTATGACAAAAATGTAGTCTTTTTCCCACCGTTAACAAATAAGACAAGTTTCGTAGTGCATGCAGTGTTCGGGAGGTTGAATTCGCTACGGAAGTGTTAGGAACTTCTGTAGCAAACACTAATTGTTTTACATTGATTTCGTTGTGGATTTTGATGAAAGTTCCAAGTGTATAAAAATGACCATATTTACTCATGCATAAAATGTTTTTAGATTTTTCTTTGACATGACCCATATCACTTGAAAATGACCTTCAAGACCCCTCACATACGTGCATTTTTTGAAAATTAGAATTCAAAAGACCTTATTCAAACCTAATTGACTCAACCTAATTAACTTAAGACCAACCTAGACTAACCCAGTTGTTAACATGGATAGCTGTGGCTCCAATGGGGATGGTGCACCCCTGTGGTATAGCAAAGAACCAGTAGCTCCAGTGCCTTATTGAAAACTGAAAATTTTAACTTTGATGAAGTATTTACCAAGTATTTATGGCCTTCTCCTCGAGCTCAAACTTGATGAAAATATCACTTTTATTTGCAAACATGATGAAGGAAAATGGAATATGTAAAATGATGTGTCTTTTAGTATATTGAGTTAAGAAGAATAGTGTTTTATAAATCTACCATTGACAGGTCCTCCTTGACATAGCTGTCCATCCATCTCTTGGAGTAAGAAGGTGTTGTTTCCATGATATGATGCAATCTTATAGGATCCTTTCTAGATGTTTTCAAATTTTCCATGTTTCCCTTTATCTTCTATATTGCCCTCCCATTTCAAAATCACATCTAGGACTTTGAAATTTTCCTCCTTTGTTTTCCTATCAAATGTATTTTTGACTCTGTTTTGTGATTGCTAATAATTAGTGTACACCTCTTCTCTCTTTTCTTGTAAAGAAATGAGTTGATTTATCCTTCTATGGATTGCATTCAGCTCTTCTTCCAATCCCTGCAATAATTTCATCACCGACACTCCAAGAGAACTAGAAAATATGGCTTCAGTTCCATAGACCATTTCATAAGGATTGGTTCCTATATATATCTTGGTGCAAATTCTATCAGCCCATAAGGAAAATCTCAACTTCAAATGCCATGATCTTTTGTTTTCCTGCAATTTTTTTTTGATAATTTAGACTATGCTCTTATTTGATGAATCAGTCAAGCCATTACCTTGGGGATGATAGGTTGTGGAATGAACAAGAATAATATGGTACTGATTGCATAAAATAATAAACTTTTTAGACTAGAAAGATTGAGAATTTTCAGTGATAAATTTCATGGGACAACCAAACCTTGATAGAATATTATTTTCCAGAAAATGAATGATGACTGACTCTGTAGATTGTCTTGTAGGGATTGCCTCAATCCATTTTTTGAAATAATTAGTGGTTGTTAAAATCCATTGATGTTGGCCTAAAGATGTAGGATGTATCTCACCAATAAAGTCCAATCCCCATTGCTGAAAAGGGGCTTCTACAAATATGGGTTTCAGAGGTAATGGCACCAGCTTCTTTTTTCCATAAAAAAAAACTGACACTCGTGGTAGGCAACAATATTTTTGTAGACATCCTTGAAAATGGAAGGCCAATAGAATTCTGCTCTAAGTATCTTGTTTACTATCACCTTCCAATATTTATGGCCTCCATAGTCACCGCTATGAAATTCATTAATTACCTTTTCAGCTTAATCTTCGAGCCAACAATTAAGGAGTATCCCACCGGTATCCCTCCAATACAAATTCTTATTCAAAATGAAGTACCTTAGAGATTTCAACCTAACAAATATGGATTTATACTTAGTCACTTTAGGAAGGGCCCTTTTATGATGCAAAACAAAAATTACATCTATATACCAATCATACATAATGAATCCTTCCTCTTCAGGGATCAATTTTTCTTCCTCAACCACCTCAGAAACTTCTACAACAAAATTCTTATCTAGGAAATCAAAATTTCATTGTGTCATCAAATTTTTTGGCCCTTTTCCTTTCACCAAACTTGTAGGCCTAATCTCGAAATAATACTCAAAAAAAGTGGCAATACACTTACCCCTATTTCCATCTATTTCAGCTTGAGTCAATATTTCTTTAATCATAGCATTAGGAACAAAATCCACAATGTGAGAATGAACAATATAGACCTTGAAATCCTTGAGAGCCTTCACTAGAGCATAGGCTTGCTTTTCCATAATGTTTTACTCTAGTTAATAATTTTCTAGTGTCCTATTGAAGAAATAAATTGGTTGTGCATTACCTTGTTTCTTCCTCTACAATAAAACTCCCACAATTGTATGCTCAGAGGAAAAAGTAAAAACTAGAAACTCCTTAGGAAAATCAGGATTTATGAGCACTAGTGCTTGGGCAAGGGCCTTATTTATCTCATCAAAATAATTCTTCGCCTCTACTATCCATTTAATATCAGAATCATTTCTAAGCATCTTGGTGATATTCTTAACAATTTCTGCAAAATTAGGAATAAATCTTCTAACAAAGTTCACATTGCGCAAAAAGGATTCAATCTCTTTTCTGTTTCTAGGAAAATATATCTTCTCATTGGTAGCGACCCTAATTGGATCAATATTTATTCCCTAATTTGATATTATATGACCCAATAGTTTGCCAGTTTTCAAAGTAAAAACACTTTTGGTAGGATTGAGAGAGATACCAATTTTTATGCATTTTTGGAGAATTATTTCCAAGTGCTTGAGATATTCTTCTTCCTTATTTGATAACACAGTCATGTCATCTAAATAAACAACCACAGATCTATCCTTCTCTTATGCAAATGCAATGTCCATTTCCCTTTGAAAATTCGCTTTTGCATTCATGAGTCCAAAGGGCATCTTGGCGTACATAAATGTTCCCCATGATGTAGTGAAGGTTGTCTTATCTTGGTCATCTGGATGTACTAGTATATGGTTATAACCTGAGAAGCCATATAACATCGACATCCTTTGGGATCCAACAAACTTTTGCAATATGTGATCCATCTTCAGAAGAGGATAGTTATCTTTAAGAGATGCCTTGTTCAGATTTCTAAAATCAATGCATATCCTAATCTCCCCACTTTTCTTCCTCACGAAAACCAATTTAGAAATCCATTTATAAAATCTCAATGGAACAATGATTTTTGCTTCAAACAACTTCTTAATATATTTTTTAATCAAGGGCATAAGCAATGGATTAATCCTCCTCAATTTGTGTTTAGAGGGATTTTCATTTTCTTTGATGGGTATTGTCTGTTGAAAGATGCTAGGGTCATACCTCTTCAAATTTTCATAACTCCATGCAAAAACATCAATTATCTTTTCATCAATTCAACATACATTTTTTTTACTTCTGAAGAAATAAGCTTGGACAACTTGATCAACTTTGGATTTTTTGTAATACCAAGGTTACAACTTTCAACTTCCTCATCATCATATTTCATCTTACGACTCTTAACCACATCATTATGATCAAAAAAAATTTCAAGAGGGATAAAACCTTTAGGAATACAATTATTATTCAGTTGTATGACCTCATAATTTGCTTTGGTTTCATCAAACATGCTTTGCTGGTCAACTTGGATGTTTTCAAATTCCACTTTCAATTCAAGAAATTTTTTGACTTGTTGATCATTGTCAAACACTTTCCAATTGATTATATTATCGGGAATAGTTGGCCTATGTATAACTTCAACTTCATACCTCTTGCTAGGATGGATGGGAATGGTAAAAAAACTGGCCGAGACAGCCAAGGAATCAACCACAAATTTATGATGTCTATATTTGATGGTGAAATTATGCTCTTCAAAATTTTCAAGCATTTCAAGAATCAAGTTTCTATATGCTCTCATTATGACATATTTAGTTTTGTAAGTTCCCTTTACTTTCTTGATAACCAATTCAGAATCACCACAAAATGAAATCTTCTTGGCACATAAATTTTTCAAAACTTCTAGACCCAAAAAAAACGCCTCGTACTCTGCCATGTTATTTGTGCAATCAAAATTCACTTTAAAACAACAAAACTTACTCTCATCCCTTGGACTGATAATCCACATACATGCACTACCTCCCTCTCTTCCTGCAGCACCATCAAAATCCATATCCCACTAACCTTCCTTGTCAACCTCTTCAAATTTATGAATTTCTTCTTGCTGATTTTTTTCCAATTTCTGGTTTTCTACCCCATTTGTAATTTCATTGAAGAGGATGGAAGATCCCAACTCAGTTTCCACTGCATAGACTGGAAATATTCTAGTTTTATCTTTACGACTCACCATGCATACCATCCTAGACTCTCAATACAACCTCCTTTTCTCACCAAAAATAGGGATAATGGCATGCCATGTCCATTTGCATAGTTCCATTGATTTAGGCATCCCAAGATCTAGATAATATCATGCCAAAATTTGGAGGGATATCAGCCACAACTATATCCATCAATATTGTCTTAGCAGGCACTTGAGTCAAACCAACAACCACATCCTTGATGAGACCAATACATTTAAATCTTTTAGGATCAAAGGAAAATAAGTCTTTATAAGGTCTGGTTATGTCTAAACCTATTCTCTCCATGATAACCTTAGGCATTAAGTTATGAGACTCCCCTGAATCTAGCATAGCATTATGAAAAATCATGTCATGAATGTTTAGGTTCACATAAAAAGGTGGAACTTCTTCATTCTACTCATCTTCCACTCTTGGCCCTAAGAATGTAGTAGGATGATCTTCTTGCAAATTAAGAATATCAGAAAGTCTAGGCTGAGTATTAAGCATTTTGACCATTTGGATTTTGTATTTAGTAACTTTGATGCTCTCACCAAAAGGGACAACAATTTTTATCTTTACAATTTCATTTTCTAAATTGAAGGCATACTGTGTTTTTTCAATTTCTTTGCCATGAGAGGTATCTTTCTTCTGTTCAACAACCTTCAGTGAATCTTTCTTAGGTTGATTTTTATTGGCCACTATAGGAAAATTTAGATTCCTAAGGTTATATTTTTTTGCATTTCAAAAATGGCATGATGATAGCCTTTCAAATAATCATATTGTTTTTCATCTTCCTCATTTACTATGTCATGGCTAGATTCATCATGATATTCTTTTGTCAAGAACATCACTAATACATCTTCATCCACACATTGAATTATATCCTCTTGAAATTCATGTTTTTTTTCTTCTTCATCCACTAAGTTTTGTTGGAAATGAGGCTTAACTTGTTGGTCGGGCTGATTTCTATTATCTCTTGGTCTTTGCTAATTTTGAGGTCTTCTAAAATTATGATTTCTAATTTTTTTTTTTTTGTTGCGAAGTAGGAGGGGGATTGTTTCAAAGAGAAATATTATCCATAAGCCTCTCCATAGTTTTCATCATGGTGTCAAATTTCACATCAAAGGATGTAGAGGGTTGTTATTCTTCTTTCAATCTTGCTTTTCCCATTTTGGACCTCTTTGTTGCAACCATATTAACCTCAAATTTCACAACATCATTTTTCATATCAGCCAAAGTAATAGAATATGTCTCCCTTAGTAGAATGGAAAACTCATAATCAAAATCTTAAGCATAATGTAATTGGGTAGCCCCTGGAAGTGGCTTGATATGAGCAGGAAAATAATTGTAAACCTTATTGAATCTCTTGGAAAAATCTTGGACTGACTCATTGTTACTTTCTTCAAGTTATTATATTCAGTCAAGGCTTGAACAGGGTTTACTTTACTTCCCCATTTTCTTAAAAAATTATCCTCCAACTCATCCAAATTTTGCATACTTCTTGGGGTTAAAGCTTTAAACCAATTTCTTACTACACCAATAAAAATTTGCACAAACAACCTCATTTTGACATCTTCAATGTATACCTCTTCTAAGGCTATGAAATCACCGAATTGATCAACATGATGCTCTACAATAATTCCCTCTTTGCCTCCAAAAATATTTATCCTAGTGGAGTATCGTTGTGGGATATCATGGAGGAGGGAAGGAATAACAAGAGGAGCATACCTAGCAGGGCCTCCATGAGGAGGAGGAGGAGGAGGAACTCCAACCATACTAGTAGTGAGAGTGCTAGTTGAAAATGTAGCAGAAGGAGTAGTTGTTTCAATTCGTTTGTAGGTTCGAGGTGGATCTACAAACTAAAGCAAGTTTTTGATGGGAGCGTTAAGAATTATAAGGCAAGATTTGTTGCCAGGGGCTTCTCACAGATTGAGGGGATCGACTATGAAGAAAATTTTTCACTTGTCGCAAGGTATTATTCCATACATACCATCCTTTCTCTCTCAGCACACATGAATTGGCACATTCATCAGATGGATGTGGAGACTGCATTCCTCAACAGAATCATTGAGGAGGAGGTGTACATTGAGCAGCCTGAAGGATTTGAAATATTCAGCAACGAGTCGCATGTGTGTAGGCTCAAAAGAGCACTGTATGGGCTGAAACAAGCACCTCGTGCTTGGTACACACAGATAGACAGTTATTTCACCGGACTTGGTTTCGCCAAGAGTGAGGCGGATCCAAACCTATACCAGATTGTGGTGGAGGGTAAGATTTTGATAATTGTGCTTTATGTAGATGATTTAATACTAATGGGTGATGAACTATTGATACACTCATGCAAGGCAGATCTTGCAAAGGAGTTCGAGATGAAATACTTGGGTCTCCTTCATTATTTCATGAGATTGGAAATTTGGCAGCGAAAAGGTGAACTTTTTGTGTCTCAAGGCAAGTACACCCAGGAGATACTGGAGAAGTTTCAAATGCAAGGTTGCAAGCCTATCGACACTCCTCTTCTTGGTGGTTGGACGAAGGAGGATGCTACATTGGCAGAGGTAATGGATGCCACTCTTTATTGACAGTTGTTTGGTTCGCTCACGTATTTAGTCAATACACGACCGGACATATGCTATGTTGTGAACCATCTTTCACAAGCGATGGTGAAGCCTACCAAGCTCTTTTGGAAGGCAGGCAAGCATGTCCTAAGGTATCTCAGGGGCACATCTAAGTATGGATTGTGGTACAGACAGTCGAATGAGGTGAAGTTGTATGGCTTCACAGATGCAGATTGGGGAGGAAGCCCAATGGACAGAAAGAGCACATCTGGAGGGATTTTCAGTATCGGATCTACAACATTTTCTTGGCATAGCAGGAAACAAAGCTTCGTGGCACTCAGTTCAGTAGAGGCTGAGTACATGGCAGCAAGTTTGGCTGCATGCGAGGATATATGGATGAGGAAGATCCTGGTTGGTTTGTTCGATTCTCATTTAGATCCTACTATGATATATTGTGATAATAAGAGTTGCATTAAACTCTCGGTTAATCCAGTATTTCATGATAGATCTAAACATATTGACATCTGGTACCATCATATCAGAGATTGTGTGTAGCAGAGGATCATGTTGCTTTCTTACATTGCCACAAAAGATTAGGATGCATATATTTTGATGAAGGCGCTCACCAGGAGCAAATTTGAATACCATAGACACGGGATCGGGGTAGCAGATAATCCCTATCTTGTTGAGAGGGAGTGTTGAGATTCAACAAGATGATGAGCTTAGTGAAAAAAGTCGCCTTCACTAAGTGGGCCCCGCAGGGTATTTTTGGCACAAAGTCTATTTTTAGACTATGTCTATTTTTAGACATGTCGATCATATTCTATGAGTTGCAAGATGCTATTTGTGGATGGTTGTTCAAGTTGAAAAAATAGATGGACTTCTGTTTTTAGACATTTTGGGCGAAGTCTATTTTTAGATTTCCAGTCTAAAGATAGACATGTCGAATATTATTAGCTCTTAATAATATTTAGACTCTAAACATTATCTTATTCTCTTGGAGCACTGACATTCAGTTAACAGATTGTTCAAATTAGCTAGCTGAAGGAATTACGAAATTCCTAGAGCTACTGGTGGTTCATGCATGGAGGACTTTAGTTAGAACTCAAGTGGCAGAGTTTGGTGGAGTTGGAGAAGTATTTGGTGGAGTTGGTTTCTAGTTTAACTACACTTGTGGTGTTAAACTCAGTTGAACTAATTGTGTCTATTTCTAACTGATTGATACTTTCAGTGGAGTTGAGTGAATTAATTAGTTAAATTAATTCACTAAATAATAACTCATTATTTAAATGGACAAAGACAACAATTAACTACAGTGTAGAACAGATCAGTGGAGACTCAGTGGAGAGATTGGTGAAAGAGCAAGTGTGAATATCAGTTGTGACTATAGTGTTGCATTGTATGCACCACGCACTCAATGAAGATGCCAATGAGGATTACGTGGGAAAGGCTGGAGAAATTTGAACTCATCCAAAGCCATTCTTTAGCAGGGATTGCGTAGTAGAGGCAGGCTATCAGGAGGGCAAAAATCAATGCATATTTTTGCTGATTGTTCTTGATTAGTGTGTAGTGATTGTATTGTACTGAGAGCTTGATATGATCAGCTTTGTATGAGGATTGTTACATGATATTTATGACATATATTATACAATATATTTGGGGTTTTTCAGCTTCAGGCTTTCCCTTTAAACAATTGTGTTAATGTGTGTGAATTTTTATTGTTTCATGTATGCATTGCAGTCTTGATTTAATTTCCGCAAATGATCAATGGTGGAATAGATTTTGTATTTTGCATGAAGTTAAAATAGTGTGAGATGAGGATAATATTGGACATATAACACATAATTTATATAATTTCTACATGGTATCAGAGTAGTGTTGATCATTGGAGTAAATTGAAATTATTGAAGTGTTTGAGTTTTGTGCTGGTGGAATTCGAATTTGCTGCAGTGTTTTCTTGGTGTCGAAGTTGAGCATTCATTGAAATGTCTTTCAACGGATTGTGATTGGAGCATTCCCTTAAGTTCAGCTTGAATTACATAGCATGGAAGGATAAGATGGAGGTGGTGCTGGATGATAATGGGTTGAAGGATTTCATAGATATTGATATTCCAAAGCCTGCTTCTAGAGATGCAGCCGCACTTGACGCATGGAAAAAGGAGGTAGCAAAGTGTCGAAGGATTCTGTTGGAAGGTGTGAAGGACCACATTGTGTCCAGTCTTCACGGGAAATTCAATCCATTCTTAATGTGGAAGCCTTTGATGAACTTGTTACAAAGCAGAAGTGACCAGAGGAAGTTGGTGCTTAAAGACAAGCTCAGGAAAATAAAAATGGAGAAAGGAGACAGTATTCCAAAATACCTCATGAAGTTTTTCCACTGCAAGGATGAGCTAGGAATTGTAGGGGTTACTGTTGATGAAGAATAATTGGTGAGATTGGCTCTCCTTGGGCTTCCGAAGAGTTGGCATAGCTACGAAGACTCTATCAATGGACGGGAGAAACTGCCAGGATGGGAGCGACTTTGGTCGAATCTTGTGCGGGAGGAGATAAGGCGGGGTACCAGGGATGGATATTCATTGAAGAATGAAAATGAAGAAAATTTTTCTTTGGCTGCCAAAGCTCGAAAAGGAAAAGGGAAGAAATATTCCAAATCCGAAGCTAAAGGCAAGAAGCATGATTTTTCCAAGGTGAAGTGTTTTCACTGTCACCAGCATGAGCATTTCGCCACTAATTTCCCACAGAAGAAGAAGAATAAGAGCATTGTTGGTTCTACAGTAGGAGAGGCCTTAGCCTCATAGATTGAGCTTGACTTTTGTTTGATCACATGCTTGGTTTCAAGTGTGATGGGATCGATGTGGTTTCTTGACAGTGGTGCGTCTTTCCATATGACCGAAGACAAATATTTTCTTAGTGATCTATAGGAAAAGGATCTTGGAGTGCACATCGAGATGGGCGATGATGGTAGATACAGTGTGATTGGTATCGGGACCATTTCCTTTGAGAGGGAATCCGGTAAACCTTTCATATTGAAGGATGTCATGCATGCTCTAGGATTGAAGAAGAATCTGATCTCTGTGGCGATGCTGGAAGACAAGGGTTATGATGTTGTTTTTAGCGAGGGAAAAGCTTTCCTACGCCATAAAAAACTGGTCAAACCAGGAGGATAGGGATTCAAGTCAAGAATATTTATCAATTACAGGTAGATGGCTACACTGCAATGGCAGGCAAAGCAGAAGGAGTGGTGAGCCGAGATGAGGGAGAATTGTGGCACAGGAGATTGGGCCATATTCACCATGGCGCTTTGAAAATTTTACAGTACATTTTTACCGGGCTTCCCAAAGGTAAAATTGCCCAGTCATATTAGTGCAAGGGATGTACTTTAGGAAAATTTGTGAAGACCACTTTTCATGAGAAGGATAGTCGTGCTTCGATGATCCTTGAGAGAATTCACATAGATGTGTGTGGACCTTTCTCAGTTACTTCAACAGCAAAGCACAGGTATTATGTGATATTTTTTGATGAATTTTCTCATAAGTGTTGGATCTTCTTCATGTAGAAGAAGAGCGAGACATACTCAAATTTATGTGAGTTCAAGGCACTGATTGAGAAAGAATTGGGGAAGCAAGTGAAATCTCTCTGGAGTGATAATGGTGGTGAATACATCTCTGGAAAATTCAAAGACTTCTGTAGCAAAGAAGGAATTTGAATAGAACTCATAGCGCCTCATAACCCACAGCAAAATGGGGTCGCTGAGAGGAAGAACAGAATGATCGTGGGTGTTGCACGGGCGATGTTGCATGATCAGGGCCTTCCCATACACTTGTGGGCTGAGGCATGCAACACTACAGTTTATGTGCAAAACCGTTGTCCTCATAGAGTACTTGGCATGAGTACACCCGAAGAGGCATTTTTGGCTCACCTATTTAAATTCATATGACGAAGGATGCCAGGAAGAAGATGGAGCTGATCGTAGAGGTTGGGATATTTTTGTGGTACACAAAAACACCCCACAATTATCGTGTGTATTTTCCAGAAAGTCAAATGACTCTCGTGCGACGGGATATCAAATTTCATGAGGAGAAAGCCATGAAGTTGTTGCTTGATAAGGAGCTACACTTTCATGCAAAGGAGAAGCTACTTGTTCCTAAAGATGAGCCTTAAGATGTGGATTAGCCATAAGAGGAGGTTCATGGAGTGGAAGAAACCACTCATGCAGTGCTAAACATCAGAGGGCGGAAGTGCACTAAATAAGCTGAGCGACTGAATCTTGATGCAGTGTAGAATGTAGGAGTTCCTACATCACAACGCAGACAGAGACAGTCACCTGACCAATTTACTGGATACATGGCTCTGATCAGCAAGTGTATCGTGACAGAGCCATCCTCTTTCGAGGAAGCTGTGGAGGATCCCGCATGGGTAGATGCCATGGTGGAAGAGTATGATTCTATTGTCAGAAACAGTGCATGGGATATTGTCCCAAGGTCGGAAGGGAAATCAGTGGTAGGTTCAAGGTGGATCTACAAAGTGAAGCAAGCTGATAATGGGAGCGTTGAGAATTATAAGGCAAGATTTGTTGCCCAAGGCTTCTCACAGATTGAGGGGATCGACTATGAAGAAGCTTTTGCACCCATCACAAGTTATTCTTCCATATGAACCATCCTTGCTCTCTCAGTGCAAATGGGTTGGCACATTCATCAAATGGATGTGAAGGTTGTGTTCCTCAAAGGAATCATTGAGGAGGAGGTGTACATTGAGCAGCCTGAAGGATTAAAAATCTTCAGTAGAGAGTCGCATTTCTGCAGGCTCAAAAGAGCATTATATGGGCTGAAACAAGCACCTCGTTCTTGGTACACACAGATAGATAGTTATTTCACCGGACTTGGTTTCGCCAAGAGTGAGGCGGATCCAAACCTATACCAGATTGTGGTGGACGGTAAGCTTTTGATCATTGTGCTTTATGTAGATGATTTAATACTAATAGGTGATGAACTATTGATACACTCATGCAAGGCAGATCTTGCAAAGGAGTTCGAGATGAAGGACTTGGGGTTCCTTCATTATTTCCTGGGATTGGAAATTTGGCAGCGAAAAGGTGAACTGTTTGTGTCTCAAGGCAAGTATGCCCCGGAGATACTGGAGAAGTTTCACATGCACGGCTGCAGGCCTATTGACACTCTCTTCCTGGTGGTTGGAGGAAGGAGGATGCTACATCGGTAGAGGTAGTGGATGCCATTGTTTATCAAAAGTTGGTTGGTTCGCTCATGTATTTAGTCAATGCACAACCGAACATATGCTATGCTATGAAATAGCTTTCACAAGCGATGGTGAAGCCTACCAAGCTATTTTGGAAGGTAGGAAAGCATGTCCTGAGGTATCTCAGGGGCACATCTGAGTATGGATTGTGGTACAGACAGTCAGATGAGGTGAAGATGCATGGCTTCACAGATGCATATTGGGCAGGAAGCCCAATAGACAGAAAGAGCACATCTGGAGGGATTTTCAGTATCCGATCTAAACCAGTTTCTTGGTATAGCAGGAAAAAAATATCCATGGCACTCAGTTCAGCGGAGGCCGAGTACATGGTAGCAAGTTTGGCTACATGCGAGGCTATATGGATGAGGAACATCCTGGTCGGTTTGTTCGGTTGTCATTTAGATCCTACTGTGATATATTGTGATAATAAGAGTTGCATTAAACTCTCGGTTAATCCAGTATTTCATGACAGATCTAAACATATTGATATCTGGTACCATCATATCAGAGATTGTGTGCAGCGGAGGATCATGTTGATTTCTTACATTCCTACGAAAGATAAGGATGCATATATTCTAACGAAGGCGCTCACCAGGAGAAAATTCGAATACCATAGAGAGAGGATCAAGGTAGCAGATAATCCCTATCCTTTTGAGAGGGAGTGTTGAGATTGAACAAGATGATGAGCTTAGTGAAAAGAGTCACCTTCACTAAGTGGGCCCCGCAGGCTATTTTTGGTGCAAAGTCTATTTTTAGACTATGTCTATTTTTAGACATGTCGATCATATTCTATGAGTTGCAGGATGCTATTTGTGGATGGTTGATCAAGTTGGAAAAATATATGGACTTCTATTTTTGGACATTTTGGGCGAAGTCTATTTTTATACTGCCAGTCTAAAGATAGACATGTCGGATATTATTAGCTCTTAATAATATTTGGACTCTAAACATTATCTTATTCTCTTGGAGCACTAACATTCAGTTAATAGATTGTTCAGATCAGCTAGCTGAAGGAATTATGCAATTCCTAGAGCTACTGGTGGTTCATGCATGGAGGACTTCAGTTAGAAGTCAAGTGGCAGAGTTTGGTGGAGTTGGAGAAGTAGTTGGTGGAGTTGGTTTCTAGTTTAACTACACTTGTGGTGTTAAACTCAGTTGAGTTGATTGTGTCTATTTCTAACTGATTGATACTTTCAATGGATTTGAGTGAACTAATTAGTTAAATTAATTAACTAAATAATAACTCATTATTTAACTGGACAGAGACAACAGTTAACTACAGTGCAGAACAGATCAGTGGAGACTCAGTGGAGAGATTGGTGAAAGAGCAAGTGTGACTATCAGTTGTGACTATAGTCTTGCATTGTATGCACCACACACTCAATGGAGATGCCAATGAGGATTGTGTGAGCAAGGCTGGAGCAATTTGAACTCATCCAAAGCTATTCTTCAGTAGGGATTGCGTAGTAGAGGCAGGCTATCAGGAGGGAAAAAATCAGTGCAGATTTTTGCTGATTGTTTTTTATTAGTGTGTAGTGATTGTATTGTACTGAGAGCTTGATATGATTATCTTTGTATGAGGATTGTTACATGATCTCTATGACATATATTATATACAGATAGTTGGGGTTTTCAGCTTCAGGCTTTCCCATTAAACAACTTTGTTAATGTGTGTGAATTTTTATTGTTTCATGTGTGCATTGCAATCTTGATTTAATTTCCGCAAATGATCAATGGTGGAATAGATTCTGTATTTTGCATGAATTTAAAATAGTGTGAGATCAGGAGAATCTTGGACATATAACACATAAGTTATATAATATCTACACTTTATTCTGAGTATCTCAATGGATTCACCAAGGTGGAATTATATCCTTGACTATTATGATCTCCTGCTACCTTCAAGTGCTTATTTACTTTGATTTCAATCAATTTCCCAAGATAATCCAACTTCGAACTCCCAGTAGAGGCACCAAAATGTTATCACTAGGATGGCACTAATTGGGTTGTTCAATGGTCAGCCTAATGAAACTATTTTAAACCACTTTGGACTGGAAGTTAGACCTTCCAGTTAGAGAGGACTCTCTCAAAGAAAAACAAATGAATACTCAAGATGAAACTTATATTGCAAATGGATAACTCTTTTTGTGTTTTAAGTGATTTTGCAGATGGAATATGTATGCAAGGCTACCATCGGGCATGTAGTCAGCTATGGGACTTCAATAACAAGCAAATGTAGTTCATTAAAGCGTAGGAAATTAAGCTTCAAAAATAACTTTTTGCAACAAAAACATAATACATGAAGGAAATTGGAGCATAATACTATGAATTCCTAGTAATCATGATATTATGAAGCTGATGATAATATGAGAAATGGAAAAACACAAACACATAAGCTCAAAAGATATCTTAGGTATGAAATACAATTCAATACTAGACTTCGATACTGAACTAAAGACCTAATTCAACTAGGATTACATCATATTGAGGAATAATAGGGATATTGTTTGTTTTAATAGAGTTGGTAATAAAAAAAGGACTCTATGACCATTAATTGCTTCAACAGAATGTCTAACCACCCATTTTTTTCATTCTTATCGAACCAAACTACCATGCTGAGGTGGTCAAATAATACACTGGATTTAACGTATTTATAAAACTTAATTGATGATGAGTTGTCCATTTTTGTGAGGTGGCATCATGATGAGTTGTTAGCCATGTCAGCCATGTGGACTATATTGTTGAGCTGGACCCTTAAACAGATGTCCCAATAATATCCCTAATCTCATTTGCTGACTCAACCACCTTTTTACTGCATTGACTGCCCAAAAAGGTCAACAAATGCATAACGTTGGAAAAAACAAAGTATTATGAACTTTTGTAATGTACTTTTGTAGCAACTTCAAAAATTCCATCTTTTGCACATTTTGTGACTTTTTTGACTATTGGAGGATCTTCCTTGGGACAGATGAAGTAAACAAATGCTCGAGGTCACCCTTGTTCTGATACCTTTTAAGAAATTTTCCTTCAAAGACACCTACAAAACTTTCATAGCGAAAACTCACCTTCAAGCCTAGAATGCACTATGAAATTACCTAATTATCTCTCATTTTCTCCTTTCTTATTCTTTTACCTCAAAAACAATTCTAAAGCATGTATGTTCCTGGTTATGGTAGAATAAGACAAAATGTGATTCAAAAATGTGTGGCTTACCATGTTTCATGGAGTAGCATCATCATCTTGCACAATCATCTTAAGACCCTTTTTCTTCAACTATTCTTGTGTCATGTCCATCTGTGATTCTAAGCTTTTGACTCGATCTTGAAACTTCCTTATTTCTTCTTGTAGCCACATATTTATCATACAAATATGCTTCATCATTCTATGTAGGGGCAGTGTCCTATTCAACATCTTCCCTGACTTATCTTCCATCTCATTGAATAAATCTAGTTGTTTTCTCAATTCCCTTTTGAAATTTTCCATATCTAGCCTTTCTTGTTGGAAATCTGCCAACTTTAGCATGGCTTCCAGGACCTCTTTTCTAGCTTCTCTCAACTTCTCTTGTAAGAGATCCAATTCAGTATTTTCATGAACTTGCTCTTTACCCTTTCTTCCTTTGATTAACTATGCCTTTGCTGGAGATAATTCTGCTATTTGCTCCCCTAATGGAAACTTCTTCTTCTTTGGTTTCTTAGGCAACTCCTCTGAAATATTTCCCTTAGACATCCATCACCTAGTGAATGGATTCCTAGGTTTAAATATGAACCCTAAATCTTCTTTTTAAAATTCTATTTTTTTTACCTTAAGGCTCTTCTTTTTAGTCGGTGCTCCTTTAGTTTCCACAGGCTTTACAACAGGAGACTCTTCAATCTCAATTGCCTCTACGATGTCTACCAACTTGCCTCTTCCCTCAGTTCGACTTCTATTAAGCCTCTCGTGGGTCCTTCTATATGTTTTTACCTGACTATCGATAGAAGTTTTTTTGGTACCATAGTCTCTTGCACTTGCTCAATCTCCAACTCCATAGGTTCTACTATAGGTTGCATTTCGGTCTCATGATCAACTAAATGTTCAGATCTAGACTCTTTATTTTTCCTTGGTGTATTTGGCTTGGAATTTGGTTTCTTCTTAAGAGTGAGGACATCAACTTCGTATCCACTCAAAAACAGGAATGTAGACCAATCCCTTCTTATTTTATTCAATTCTTCCACTACCAGCAATTTGATCAAATCGTGATGGAAAATAGAGGTGTCACTAGTTTCAGGTTTTTCCTGAACATTATCTTCCATTTTTCTCAAACTCCTAAACAGATAATATGGAAAGTCCAGTGGTCGTTTACCTATGAAGTGTAGTAGTAGTTTGAATTAATACTGATAGATCATATGGAATCTACCTTCACAGGTGAAATACTTCTGAATCACCATTAAGAATTTGGAATAATTCTCCTTGAAGCAAGTTGTCAGAATGTATGAACTCATATCCATTTCTTTGTACTCCTCTTTCAATAATTCATCACAGTTTTTCAAATTGAATTTCATCACCTTAAACTATGGCTCTCCTTATCTTGGGATCTCAGTAGCATGCGCAATTTTGTCAGGAGACAAAAAAAAAATTTAAAATACCTACTTTAGACCCTGTACCAATGAAAGTAACAGCAAAATCCTTAGAAAAATGTGCATGGTATCCTTGTAACATTGTTAGAAACGAAGGAAACCTATATCAGCAAATTGCTGTGAGAATTTGGTGTCTTCCTTGAGAAGCCTCATATCCATAGGCTCATATTTAACAACATTTCCACCTTTATTCGATTTCTTCTGTGATGCCATATCTCCAAAAATTTGATAATCAAATTCTTCCTTGACACCTAAAAAAACCTTTGAGAAAACACACATATCCTTTGACATAGGTAAAACTAAGGTTATGACAACTACTAATCGAAACCTAGACCTCTAGACTACTAGCAAGATAATTGAAGAATCTTACAGGGATGAGGGAAAAGTGTTTAAATTGGAAATCAGAATGAATAGGTGGGATGAATGGGTGGAAAAAAGACATGATGAAATGGAAATAATTACCAAGCATGCATATGAGATATGATGAAACATAACGGAAGGGAGCAATGATGGGCCAATATCCCCTGACAACTAACTGATTCGACCTTTATGACAAAAACGTGACCTTTTTCTCGTCATTTGAAAATAAGACAAGTTTTCTAGTGCATGCAGTGTTTGGGAGGTTGAATTTGCTACAGAAGTGTCAAGAACTTCCATAGTAAACCCTGACTGTTTTACATTGATTTTGCTGCGAATTTTGGTGAAAGTGCCAAGTGTACAAAAATGACCAGATTTACTCATGCATGAGATTTTCTTATATTTTTCTTTGACATGACCCATACCACATGAAAAATTACCTTCAAGACCCCTCACATATGTTCATTTTTTGAAAATTTGAATTTAAAAGACCTTATTCAAACCTAATTGACTCAACCTAATTAAATTAAGGCCAAACTAGACTAACCTAATTGTTATCATGGATAACACATGACTCATAATATGATAATGTTCATGTATTGTCTTGTGATTTGATTTATAAACCTCTACATTGGATTTCAAATATCGGCATAGTATCCCTCAAACATATCTTGCAGTTGAGCCCTATAATGCATTTTAAAATCATCTTAAAACTCTTTGAAATTCCCCTGGATGAGCACTTCCCATTCAATCACAAGGTTGGTTCTGCACAGGGCGCAAAATATACAGTGATGGAATGTACTATTGAGTCACTCTCTGATGTGAAGGTCACCGATTTGAAACTCCATGGAAAAAAATCCAGTCATGTTAAGGGATAGTGTGGCCCAAGCTAGGTGCGATCCTTGAGTGATTTTGACGGCTTAGATTCCCTTGGGTCGTATTTTTTAAGCCACAGTTCAAGCTTGATGTAATCTCTGGAGAAATTAAACCTCTTGGAAAAACAAAAACAAGGTTGGTTAGTGGGAAATCTATGAAGCTTCAAGGTCTTTCTTTTGAAATTTCCCTTTGGTTGACTGTGAATCTCATATATACACTCTACTATATATCATGTATATGAAATAATTATATGAAAAATCCATTGTAATTTACAAATATTATAATTGATCAATAATAATATTCATTTAGCAGACTAGATGGATTGATGACTGCAATAAACACATAAGAGATATGTCATCTTCAAATTCAGTAAGGAGATCAATAAAACATATAAGAAATACAACTCTATTCATGGGCAGTCATCGACCAACATTACTTCTTTTGTGTCGACCGACAAACTTATTTCATGGGTGCCCTGGTGTGCCTAGCACGATGCCCCCATGGGTGCTCGGGCGCCCTCCCTTCGTTCGATCTTCAATGCAAACAAAATATTATATTTTTTTAGTACCATGTTGCATAATCAATCAATTATAAATTGACTTCTAACACCTAAACATTACTTTAGTGAGTTTTCAAAAAATCATTATGAGACCCATTCTTAGGAAATTTGTTCATAAGCAGTCATGCATCGACCTCATTTCTTTTATGCAGGAGGCCCTTTCCAAGTCGGTTTGACCCACCAAATTGTCAGACGGATGCCCTTACCGAGCATACATCTTGGCATGCCTAGCTCGCGACGCCCCTAGGGACACCCGGGTGCTCCACCTTTGTGCGGGTGCATCTAGAGTGTGGGCATTCGCCCAACTATGAAAATCAGTCAAAAAAAATCATTAGCACATTAATGAAAACAAAATATTATCATTTTCTAGTATGTCCATTTGCATAATCAATCAATTATAAACTAGATTTAACACCCAAACATTTTTTAGTAAATTTTCTAAAAATCATTATGATACACCCTGGTAGGAACTCAATTCATGGGTAGTCATGGGCCAACCTTACTTCACATGTATTCTTGACCATCATGTCCCCTAGTTCACTTGTCGCCCAACTCATTTGGAACCTCTTCTTAACGAACCATTAAAGTGAAAATTTGAAATTATGGTATAAATGTAAATGAGATTCTCTTTGTTTCAATAATATTATATTCTCTACTTAACAAGGCTAACCGAGTGAAGGTGGAAGCTCATATGGCCCCTCCCCCCACCTCAAATCACTCTCAATTCCCCATACCCAATTTATCTGATATACTATAGTTGAAAGAAATAGAGTAACTTTCAAACATAAAAACTAGGAGAATAAAGATTTAAGGTGAATGAAAGAGAAAAAACCAACTGAAAGCATATAAATACATACCTCTTACCTTTCAACATTTTGATATCATTAATTAATATTCTTCCTCATTCATCTCAAGATCTATATCATCTAGTTTAGAATTCAAGTACAAGGGATTCACCATATCAGCATCAACATCATCATCATCATCATCATCATTTGGAACATGATCTTCTACATTTGGTTCAAATTATTCAAGTTCTTTGTCCGACACAATGTCAATGTCATATGTTTCATCTAAATTAGCATTGTCTCGATTAACATATATTCCTTGAACTTATTATACATCTTTTTCTAACACTACATGAACCGATGTTCCTCTATAACATATTCTTCTTCAATTTCATCTTCTTCCGCTACATTATACTTTACAGGACTTCGTCTCGGATCATATCTAAAATTGTATCACCAACCAATTTACCTATAATATCTACATAAAATACCTATTCACATTGGCTTGGAAGAATATATCACTTTGATCCTGGCTCAATATTCCTTGTATCAACCATGCTAAATCCATTATCATGCTCAATAAAATTTCTATCAGGGTCACATTCATGGATTCGTAGCCTAAACCTTTTGACATCGAACAAAACTATTTTTAAGGATTCAAAGTCACACTTAATTATATCATATATATACCCATAGTATCAATCCTTAGAGAGTTTTGGATGTTTTTCAATTCTAAAGGAAACATCGATAACTTGAAATACTGCAGTTCTCCCACTGTCATAAGTTTTCATCTTTTCATCCAACCTTTTGATGAAAAAATTGTAGTCGTTGCACCAAATTTTGTTGTGGTGTTTCAACTGCAATACATAAAACACATAAAAAATGCATTTTCAATTAATAATAATGCATATTTACACTTGAAATTTTTGAAAATTAAGAAAACAACATGTCACATGTTGCATCAATATAATTGTAAAAATACTTAGTATGGGTGAATTTTCTTGTATGATAATCTTTTAAACCATATGCTAAATTAATTTCCCTCTTTGTAATATTGGTATATCCACTACATTGAGCTTCTTTGACCAATGAAGACACAACATACCATGATAACCTACCATTGTTAGCTTGTTTACATCGTTCAATGCATACCTTCATCCAATATTTATTGTTTGCAATGTATAAATGTATTTCATCCCACTCTCGATTGGTTCTATTAAAATAAAACAATTCACATATATATAATTAGTTACCATGTTATAACTTCATAATAATGGATTATGCAGGAAGACTAAAAATTAAATAAGTATGATATACATAAAAACAAATAAGTCAAATGTGTTATAAATCTCCACTATCTACTCACATCTCACTTTTCTTATTCTACCTTGCCCCAATAGGTGCTCCCCTTCAACATAATCCACGAGGTTAACATCCCAAATGTGATCCAATGCATCAATATTTTTTTCTATTTCATCACTATATTGATGAATATAAGCCATGGTTTTATATACCATCTATTCCTCTACCATGGAACACTCAGTAAATGCGCTTTGTATGACCAAAGCCTTTAGTAATTTCAAGTTCCTTTCAACCATCGACATTGATCTTGTGTGTATAGGTCCACACTTTTGAATCTCCTCGACCTAGTGTATGAGGTAGTGTTCTTGTGCATTGAAAAATGTTTGAGGTAGATACTTTTTCATTTCACACATTAGACGATGAATTTTTTTTCTCCAATACTTTATATCTTCTTTGTCGATTTATTTAGATGAAAAACATTTAAAAATGAAGAAATAAAATCACAGGTTTCAACAAAAAAAAGAATAATATAGTACATGATTACAATAAAAACACGTGCAGTGAAAAATATGCAACACAACAACTTATTAAAAAAAATAAACTTTTCACATAAATCTCCACTTACCTCATGTATTCCCAAGATCATAAATAACTTGTTTGACATTGTTGTCAAATTTTTCTGGGAGAGATAAAGGTAGAACATATTGTAAAAAAAATAATGATCAATCATTATTGTTTCCAAAATTAGTATAAAAAAAACCAATAATTAACAAGATATTTCACCAATGTATAAAATATAGATACACCAAAATAATTACCTTAATGAACGTATTCCAATAATGAGTTTTTACACCACCTAATTCACCTTAATTTGTTAGAATATTCTTTATGTTTGAATAAAATCTAGTTGGTTTTTTTTTTTTCAATAACCTATTTAACATGCTTGCTTTGATACTTTGTCAATAACCATGGAAGGGTGCTTATATTTTGGCCATCTCCATCACTATTTGAATGAATCGAACTTTACAATGCATGGCCAGCCTCCTTAATGTCATTACAAATCTTGACACTATTTTCCTTATCTCTCCTTCCATCTAAGATTCACCATAAGTTCCTTGTTACATTATTCTTGATGTGCATTGTATCAAACAAGCGAAAAATTTATAGGTGCTCATAGTAGGGGAGTCTATTGAATTGCTCGAGATAAATTCTCATTCCTTGTGGAAGCTCCCTGTTATTAATTCCTTCACAACCTACAATTTTAATCATAGATAAAGATATTATAACAGCAATATAACTTGTCAATTAGCAAAGTGAAGAAAATCCCATAAAAATATAAAATAATCCAAACATATCATGTATATTGATAGATATACACTTTGATCCATACCTTGAGCGACTCTATTATATTGCAAGTTCCATGCACGAGGTGTCATTCTCCCCTGTATTACTCTAGTCTCTTCTTTCCAATTGAAAATATGGTTTTCAGTACTTTGGTGCCTATGGTTCATAGAAAGGAAGTGCATATACTCATCAAACACCTCCTTTCCTAAGCTTCTTTAGTGACGAGATTTAATCTTAGGACCAAAAAATGGACAAGAAAATTTAGCCTTTGTTTGAAGACCTACAAGAGATTGAATAAATTGTATATCAATTATTTTAAGTATGTACAATTAAGGTCAAACTATTTAAAAAATATACTTGAAATGAACTTCATAAAAGTAATCATTATTAAAGCACATGGTAACGTTATAACATACCATGGATATGTGATAGCCCTGGGGCATCATGAATTATCCATACAAGCATTGCACAAAATTCAAATTCCCTTTGTGGAACTACTAGTCCAGAGATATCATACATGCTGACAATGTCCTATAACTCCATTAACTCATCGATAAGAGGATTGATATATACATTCATATATTTGACTTGGTACTTACCTAATTGATTGAACATATAAAAATACATAATTACTACATATATGAGTAAATAAGAAAATTATAAGACATAATTATAAGGCATAATTGAACATATATGAGTAAATTAAATATATATATATATATATATATATATATATATATATATATATATATATATATATATATATATATATATATATATATATATATATATATATGACATAATTATGAAACAAACAAGATAAATGAGATGTTTGTGTGCTAAAAAAAAATTATTCTAAACAAATTAATGTCTAGAACAATCATTTTTAACATTATGTTCTCCCTCTTTATTGACTTCCTAATCAGGTGCTTAGTTATATGATAAAAAAAAAAATTTCTCAGATTGTCTCAGAACCTGAACGACGTTGTAGTGCTCGCTCTTTAGAATATGGTGCACTTCGTTTCACAAAATATGGTTGTCATATGTTACTAGAAACGTGATCTGTTCTCTTAGCTAAACAAGAAAATTTTGGAGCAAAAATTATGACTAGGCATTCGTACCATCCAGTCATAAAAATATATGTTCCAAGAATATTGCTTAGAATATTCTCTGAATATTCCCCAGGTGGACCAATTACTAGTTGACATGTGTCAGCATCGAATTTGATTGATGATGGTTGGACCAATTAGGACATGACATGTGGATAGCTTGGAGGCTGCCATGTGCCCCCCATGGTCGAAATGTATTGTACAAAATTTTTGGTCAAAATTTTATGGAGACGTTGGGGTTCGACCCTATGCCCTCCCACCACACAATACAATGCTTACCGTCTCCACTCCCTGTTGGTTCTTAAAAATCATGTGTTCCAGTTTATATTTAAGTTTAACCAAAGTTTGTGGTGGGGTAAGTGGGGGCCAGCCCCCATTTCACAGAACCATATGCTTTGATCGTTGGTGAGAGCTCCAGTGCTAATGTGGAGTTTAAGTTTTTAAACCATGATTTTTTAGCCTTCAGTCCATGTTTAATGCGCTAATCAGAAATTTAAATGTGAGTTAAGATAAGCACGTAATTAGCACATTCGGTGCACTTAACTAGCACTTAACTCCACTTAAAATTAATTTCACACTAATTGGCAGACCTCCAGATTTAGGAAAACTCCTAGTTTTAATTGCAGTTAGCTAGTTGAGGGCTGGATTTAGTGGGAGAACTTGAAAATCCCATAAATTTTGCAATTTTTGATGAATTCAAGCTCAGAAAGAGGCTAGATATCCATTTTGAGCCATTTTGGACTCATTGGAGCAGGTTAGAGGACAAAAGGAACATTGTAAATAGGTAATTTTGACAATTTGAGCATAATATAGATGCCCAAGCCATGGAAGCTGGACTAACGAGATGTAGCCCAGGAGGGGTGAACTCCTTCATCAAATACATGTGTTAATGTTATGTATGGTGATGTTCTGTAACTTTATTGTTGTTGTTAAGCTGTTGTTTTTATGTTAAATTGCTCACTAAAGTGACATGAAAAACACACATGAGACTTGATAATTTGCAATAATCCTTGAACCCTTAGGCACAAATAAAACTATTGTTTTCAAATTTTGAATGAGGAACTAGTTGAGCATTACTAATATCCTCCATTGAGATCATGTATGGTATCAGAGCTCAAGTTCATTAGGGTTTTTTGTGCAAGAAGGGATCTAATTATTTTCAATTTCGTGTCATGCTTACAAGGTTAAAACTAAAAAGAGGAGAAGGGAAGTTGGTTAAGAGCCCTGCAGTTGGTTCAAGAGGAAGAAGGGAAAGGTTGCCAAATTATTCAACACCAACACATCCTCAAGTTGAAGTTGAGTCTTCAGTGAGCATGTCTCATGAATGAGAACCTATCATGACAGAAGATGAGATAGCTCTTAGGAAGCCATTCTTTGATATGACTGAGATGGTTAAAGTCCTCTATGACGAGAGGAATGTAAGGATGCAAGGAGAGATTTCAAAGCCTCCAAGAGGAGAGGGTTCTCTAGGATGAGAAGGAGGCCATGGAGATGGAAAGAAACCACCATCAACTCCACCATCATTCTCACCACCATCTTCACCTTCCTCCATCATCTTCCACTACCACAACCCTACAATTTTCTTATACACATACTTCCAAAGGAGCTGGTAAATCACCCTTACTTAAACCTGATGTTAAGTTTGCGATTTCAGTGTATAATGGTGAAGTGAATGCAAAGAAACTGGATAATTGGATTCGTTAATTGGAGGTTTATTGCAGAATTCATAACCTTCAAGAAGATGACATAAATATTCAATTGGCTTCCTTGAGAATGGAGGGTTCAGCACTAGTATGGTGGGAAGCAAAAACTCAAGAAGAGATTAAAGACCATGGTAAGATATTAATGTCTTGGTAACATTTTATTGTTGCCATCAAAAGGAAATTTTTTCCTCTAGATTACATGCAAAAAGCCATTATGGACTAGCATACTTTTAGACAATTGAAAGGGAAAAGTGTTAATTTAGGAGAAGAGCTCTTATTTTGGGTGTTAATTTTTATTCTCGAGAAACTTTTTTAAATTATATTGGGGGTTTTCATAGTTATCTTAGAAATATTATTCTCATGTTCAATCCCACAAACTTAGATGAGGTTTTCATTCAATCCATACATATAGAAGCAAGAGGGAAACATAGTGCAAATGAGAAAAGTGATAGTTTCCATGAGTATGAGGGTAAAGGAAAGGGAAAGTGTAATGGAAGAGGAAAGAAAAATAGTTCTATAAAAATCAAGAAATAGATTCTCATATGTAAAAATTGTTAGAATAATGGCCATGATGAAGACCATTGTTGGCAACTCCATCCAGAGTTGAAGCCAAACAAACTTAAAGCCAAAGAGAAGGGGAAAATAGTTGCAATCATTGAACATGACTTAGGTTCAGATTTAGGAGATGAAATTAATATTACATCAATGGGTTTGAAAGGTAAGAACATAGCAAGAACTAGTTATTCAAGTTGTTATAATGTAACTAAATATGAAGATACATGAATATAACTCTTTCATATTAGAGTCATTTCAAAGCATACCAAGATAGACATACTATTTGATAGTGGTTCTCAAGATAATTTGATTTCTAAAGACTTAGTTAAGAAGTTAAAACTTGAAACTGTTACACATCCAAGACCCTATCCTTTAGGGTGGTTATGAAAGAATGCAAATTTGGAGGTAACAGGGAAATGCATCCTAAGGTTTGCAATCAATTCAAACTTTCTTAACGAAGTTGAACTTGATGTAGTGCGGCTTGAGATTTCAGGTATTGTTTTGGGAAGTCCTTATATTTACGATAGGAAAGAAATATTTCATTTCCATGAGAATAAGTATCACTTGTTTAAGGATGGAATTGAGTACATAGTTAGAGCACATAAGAAGAAGAGAAGTTTGTCTCTTATACAAGCAGGAGAAATGAAGAGAATATTTAATGCAAGTCAAAATTTGACTTTATTAATGTTCAAGAATAGAAATGTTTTGAATGAGACCTTTCAAAAAGATGCATTGAATGAAAAATTTGATTTCATTGAAGTTTCTAATGACGGTAATAATATGTTTCATGACTCTAATAGGTTACCTTTGAAAGAAGGTAAACAAGATGTGAAGCATTTGCAGTAGTCAACATCAGTGTTGAGCAGTGATGGAAACAAGATGTTGATCCAAGAGAGTGCAAAGGTCAAAGAGAAAGCGCCAAATAAATTTGACAGATAATGCATAGTTTCCACAAATACCTATTTATATTTTCAAAAGGGTACATGGAAATGGTGAAAACACCTGGTCAAAATTTGACACAAGTACAAAGCAAGACAAGGTAAAAATCATCATGTCGACAATGTTCGAGGTGAGACAGTTTTCAAGTTTCCTTTGATTGTTGACCGAGGTGGAAACAAGTTCATTTCTACAAGGATAGGTTTTTGTTCATCAAATTTAGGGAAATTTCAGCATGACAGATGTCTACAACAGCAAGACAGGGTCTCTAGAGTAAAAAAAAAAGAAGACTAGTTTTTGTGAAAAGCTCAAATTGATGAAAATGGGAAAATTCCAATGGATTGAGACTGGAAGGGTGAGGGACCTGTACCCTCATCCACATGTTTAGTAATGAAAGATATTTTGGGGTCCAAAAGGCTTCCAACTGGAAGGAATGATCAGGTGCTTAGTTTTATGCTCAAAAATAAAATTTCTCAGGTTGTCTCGGAACCTAAACAACTACGTATTGTTCGTTGTTCTGAATATGGCACACTTCTTTTCATGAAAAATGGACACTGTATGCTCCCAGAAACACGATATGTTTTCTTGGATAAACAGGCAAAGTTTGGAGCAGGGATGCTGACTAGGAATCTATACTATCTAGTAAGAAAAAGGTATATTCCAAGAATATTCCTTAGAATATTCTTAAAATATTCCTTAGAATATTCTCGAAATATTCTTTAGAATATTCTCGAAATACTCCCCAGGTGGACCAATGACCGGTTAACAAGTTTCGACATCGAACTCGGTTGGTGATGGTTGGACCAATGAAGACAGGACACATGGCTAGCCCGGATGTCGCCTCAAAATTTTATGGAGGCGTCAGGGTTCGACCCCACAACCTCCCACTACACAACACAATACCTTACTGTCTCTGCTCCTTGTTGGTTCTTAACAATCCTATGTGCTGGTTTATATTCAAGTTTAACCAAATTTCGTGGCAGGGTAAGGTGTGGGCCAGCCCCTAGTTCACAAAACCATATGCTATGACCATCGATGGGAGCTCCAACACTAATGCAGAGTTTAAGTTTTTAAACCATGATTTGTTAACCTTTAATCCATGTTTAATGTGCAAATCTGAAATTTAAATGTGGGTTAAGATAAGTGCGTAATTAGCACATTAAGTATGTTTAATTAGCACTTAACTCCACTTTAAATTAATTTCTCACTAATTGGAAGACCTTCCAATTCGGGGAAACTGCCAATTTTAACTGCAGTTAACTAGTTTAGTGCCAGATTTAGTGGGAGAAATTGAAAATCCCATAAATTTTGCAATTTTCGACCAATTCAGGCTCAGAAAGAGGCTAGATAACCATTTTTAGCCATTTTGGACTCATTGTAGCAGGTTATAGGAGAAAAGGAGCATTTTAAACATGTCATTTTGATAATTTTAGCATAATGTAGAGGCCCAAGCCATGGAATTTGGACCAAGGAGATGTAACCCAGGAGGGGTGAACACCTTCATCAAATACCGGTGTTAATGTTATGTATGGTGATGTTATTATTTGATTTTTGTTCTTCAGCTCTTGTTTTTATGTTGAATTTCTCACTAAATTGACATGAAAAAAAAAGCTTGAGAATTGATAATTTGCAAGAAACCTTGAACCCTTAAGCACACATATTTTTTTTTTTAAATTATGAATGAGGAATTTGATGAGCATTACTAACATCCTCCATTCAGATCACTTACATAAAGGAATGTTATTGTTTATAAAAAAAAAAGAGCCAGAATAAGTAAGTAGATCTAGCCTCTCTATATGGATTAACACCGTCAACTCCTAATGAAAGCCTAAGATTACAAGGTTCTATTTTAAAATTTAGCACTTTTCCTCTATATTCCTAAATGCATAACCATATACAAGGATTTGAAGAACACCATATTCACTTTTATTCTTTGCATGGTAATCCATAAGCTCTACTACACTTTTGCACCTGAAATTTTTTTGCAAACGTGGAATTATGGGAATATAATAAAGAAACATTTGAGGCACCTTTTTTGTTACTTTATCAGTTTGATATATACTCTCATCACATTTTGGGATTTTTTCTTTCAACGCATGTTCTTTATATTACATAATATCATCATTATGGGATGCATGAATATCTTGATACTCCATTCCAATAGCTTTCGTAATGGCATGTAAAAATCGGTACATACGAGGTAAAACATTTGACGATGGTAACAAAATTTGACCTAATAACCTACAACATAAAAAAATAGTATTGATTAATGTACTAAACAATATTAATAATACATATTGCATCCAAATGTTACAAATTAATGAAATGATGCATACCAATGTACTAACATTAGAAATAACAGAAAAAATAATTGTTTTATCATGTATATAGTAATAAATATCACAAAATATATTACATACCTTAGGAGTTGTGTCACACATGTATTTGACAAAGAACTCACCACCTTAAAGTTGACTAGCAACAATAGTGCTAGGTCCCTATAATACTGGTGTATCCCCTTATTATTATTGTTAGTATAGCCCCCTTATTGTTATTGTTGTGCCCATGCAGTCCCCATATTGTTATTATTGTGCTCAATAGAAGCCCACTATTGTTATTTTTGTACCCTTACATTGTTATTTTTATGTCGGCTACAATTATATTATGACCCATTAGACTCTTATATAGAGAAGGAGGTTTTTTCATTGTATCATCCAAGAATTTTTCATTTATGTAATGTAAAGGAGGTTTCCCCCTTGAAGAGGCTTATTTTTAAGGTGTTGATCTATCTTTTCTTCTATTTTGTGAGTTGGTTTCATAAAAAATAGAGCAGAGAGAAGAGATTTTTTTGAGCCTTCATAAAGAATTTTAATTTCCATATCAAGTACAAGAAAATAAAAATAATGATCATCATACTGGTTGTCATCATCATACATTCCAACATTATTAAATGTCTCCTAGATCAATCGATTTGTCCCATCTTCTTCAACTATGTTATCAACATCAATATCTTCTTCCATATGATCATTAGATTGATCCTCAATATTAATCACTCTATGTTATTGAATAGGCACAACCACCTCTTCCTCGTCAAGAAATTCCCTACAGGGGGCGATACTATACAATCACAATCAATAAAGTAATATTAGTATATATAGAAAATATTGAAACATCTATATAAAAACAATTTACAAATATAATATATAAGGAAAAAAGGACAACAAAGACAAAGAGAAGGAAAACATAGGTGAAACCAAGAAACAAATGCAACAAATCAATGATGATGTTTGTGGAATTTATCAAGATAATTACGAATATGTTGAAAAAATATAAGAAAGATGTTACTTTTTTTTACATGTAGGAAGTGAGACACTTTCTGAGATATATAGTCACGACCATAATAAAAAAAACATATTGATATTATTTTTCATTCATCATTTTAATGCCATTTTCTTTATTAATGTCATATTTTTCATAATATACTTTAAAACTTATTAATAATTCTCCATACAAACCCATGATTAACCTCTAAATCCTCTAGGTCAAAATTAAACCCCTAAAAAATATACATTAACCCCCTAACACATTAATCCCATTCCCCTAAGCCCTTAAACACCTAACCCATAAGCCCTTAATCCCTAACCCATAAACCCTTAAACGGTAACCCGATATCCCTAGTCCCATAAATTAACTAACAACTAACTTGACTTAACCCTTTAATCTACCCTAACAAAAATAATCAAATAATATTCAATAATCCACATTAAGATGACAACATAGTTCAATCACCTCCCAAGAGACTATTATAAAATACATTTATAATAGAATGATAATACAATTTACAATACAAAGACATGCAATCTAAAATAAAATATACGCATAAATATTTACAAAAATTATCTACAATACAAATACATATAATAAATAACTTGAAAATGGATGATATTCATGTCTGCCTTCAGTGTGTCTAGTCTCTACAATGCTTTTTAGTTGATGTTATTAGAACTCTCCTTGGCCTCAAGCCCGTGAAATTTCTACAAGGGAAATAATATTTTTCATCTTTAGAAGCCCTCGATGCCGATTTCACATATTCTTAGTCTCCTGGAGGAATGTTATGTGACATTTTTTTCACCAAACTTTCAGTGATGATTTTGTTCAAAAATTAACCTCAAAATAAGCCCACATCCTTTCAAAACAATCGCAACTAATATGTATAGCAACTATGTCAAAGTTATATGATGTTAGGGCCTCTACACACACACACACACACGGATATATATATATATATATATATATATATATATATATATATATATATATATATATATATATATATATATATATATATATATATATATATATATATATATATATATATATATATATAATATATTTAATTAAAATATTAATGTTATATTTATTTTAATTATTCTAATTAATCAAAATTCATCCCATATTAGACATTGTCAGTGAAAAAATCCATTAATGGTGGAATTGAATGTTATGCAACGTTTATTTACCATTTTTATTAAATTGGAAAACAGATTAAATATTAAATATCACGTCAGATATCTGATGGTAAAAGAACTATTGTCGGTTATTCGATGAAATGAGGGATTATACGAAAGCGTCTGATAATCGATGGGATAGGGAATCATGTCGAATATTTGACTGAGAAATAATTGTCATCAAATATTAGAGACTAGTCGATTTAAAAAAAAAAAAACAAAAAAAAATCATTTATCTACCGACACATTTTCTGATTTTAGCCATTTTGTCAGACTCTACCCAAATACGGTAGTGATGGCATCATGTTTCTTGGTTATCCTTGGAAATCCTGTGATGAATCCAATGGATATGACTTCTAACTTCCACTTGAGGATTGGAATTGGTTCCAAAAATATTATTGGATGTCTATATTTCACTTTGGCCTGTTGACTTACCAAACACCTAGCAATGTATTTAGCAATTTCCTTCTTCATGTTTGGCCAAAAACACATATTTTTCATGGTTTTTTCATTTTCTAATAATTAGGATTCCCATAGTAAGGTATTTCATGGAACTCATCCATTATGATTTTCTTCATGTCACCTCTATGAGGTACATACCTTCTATCCGAAAACAACAACATACCATCATCAGTAAATTTGTAGTTATTTTTTGGTGTTCCTTTTTTTTCTTGTTATAATCATTCCTTCACATGATAAAAATATTCATCATGTTGTAATGATTCTTTGATTCTTTCTTTAATTTCAACTTTTTAAGTACTCATAGCCACCAAGTGAACTACTTATAGACTTTTGTTAAGTGCGTCCACTACTTTTTTCTCCTTACCCATGATATGCTTGATCTCGAAGTCCTTCACTAAAGAGAGTTAACCATATGGCTTCTCTTGCATTTAATTATGTTGGTCGAACACATATCTCAGTCCTGCATAATGTGACATCAATAGAAGTTTTCTTCCAAGCAATTAGTTCCTCCACATATTTAGTGCATCACAATTCTTGTGAGTTCCAAGTCATGGGTGACATAATTCTTTTCATGCTCATTTAATTTTCTTGATACATAAAATATCACATGCCATTTTGGTTGCACATAGTGTTGTCATTTATGAAAACATAATTTCATTGATGTCAAAGGGTTATATGAGACAACAGTAGTATCCATGGTGCCTAAGGAAACTACATTACCCTCTTTGAAGCAGTATGATAGTTAGGTCTCTTGTAGGATTTCATCAAGTGAACTTAAAGAAGCTTGAAGTTATTTGATTTTTTGATGTAGTTATGGTAATCTAATGATCTTATAAATAGTATGTTTGCATGGGTCTCATTGATACTTTTCTAAAGGAATATCCTTCTATGAAAAAATCCTCTCGAATGAGAAGTTATGGATATATATATATTTTTTATTAATCATTGGTTTGATACTATAGAGAAAACCAACAATTTTTATTTGTTAAAGGGGATGAAACTTTCAGACATATCCACCATTCAAAAACTAGGTCAACGACTAATGGAGATCTAACATGCATGATGTTTAACTAGTTAAACATCAAAAAACTTGGCCTAATTCAATGGATCAAGTAAATCTATGATAAATTCAACGATGGATACTTGTCAGACTTGTTAAATAGTTAACCAAAATTAACATCGTCATACTGGTAAACCGCATGATGACAAGCGTCACAGTTTTCTTTATAGAGGTAAACCAGTCACCATATGACAAGTTAAATATCTTGATTAGAGGAGTTTTCCTTATCATGGTGATGTGGAATCAAATGTTACTACCATGTGGTAGACAAATTCAAGGATTTGTATTGGTCAAACAAACAAAGTATGGGTGACATGTGGCAGCCCTCTTGGGATTCCATACAGTGTGATCATGTCATGTTTATGTCATCATGCAAAAAAACATGGCCTCCTTAGAACTAGGTCACATGGTTGGGTCACATGTAAAGGACCAAGCACTTTTGGTTGGATTGGTTAAAAGTAGGTTGAGCTCTAGGTGCTATAGTCATCTTTCCTGGCCCCCTGGTCCACAAAAGAAACTATAAGTACATGTGACTGGGCCCATTCCAAATCACAACAAAAAATTAACGATGAATTATCATAGAGAATTATTAGTTTCATATCTATGGTTAACAGTCTGAGTTTGATCCAAGAGATTGAATCTTGAAGGGGCCATGTTGTTCTAGTATTAGTGTTCAAAGGAACAAGCTCGAAGGCATTATATTATCTTATCATTTTTTTTGTTTAAATTTCAAAGGGGCCACTTTTTTTTTGTCATACTATTCGAAGAATCAAGGCATTGTATTATCCTATCATAGTTTTTTTTTGTAGGCTAAAGGGGCTACGTTTTCTAGTCACAGTATTTGAAGCATCGAGCCCAAAGGCATTATATTCTCCTATCACAGTTTTCTTTTGAAGGTTGTAGAATTTATATACAAGATGCATGTATATATCCAGATTCTCCTGATCTAACAATATTTATCTTCTTGCTAAATATATAATCCTTCCACTGTTAATCTTTTGCGGAAATTAAAATCAATTGCAAACACATGAAGCAATAAAAACAATCGCACATAACACAGTTGTTTAATGGAAAAGCCTGAAGATAAAAACCCCAACTATCATATATTATGTATCATGGATATCATGTAACAATATCATACAAAGCTTAGTACATCAAGCTCTTAGTACAATCAATCGTCACACACTAATCAGAGGAAATATGCAAATCCATGCATTGATTTCTTGCCACTTGATAGCCTGCCTCCACTGCGCAATCCCTGCTGAAGAAGACCCCTGAATGAATCAAATCTATCTTGCCTTGAATCCATAGTCCTCATTGGAAAATCCAATGTGTGTGTGGTGCAACCAATGCATCACTATAGTCACAACGAATAGTCCATCTTGCCCTTTCACCTATCTCTCCACTGGGTCTCCACTGGAACTGACATGCACTGTAGTTAACTATTGTATTTGTTCAATTGATTAATGAGTTATTATTTGTGAATTAATTAACTAATTAATTCACTCCACTCTCACTAGTGTATCATTCAGTTAGACTAGATACAACTAGCTCAACTGAGTCTAACTCACTTTAACTGAGTTAAACTGAATACAACTCCATGAAATACTCTTCCAACTCTGTCATAACTTTTCCACTTCAGTTCTAATTGATTCCTCCATGCATGAACCACCAGTAAACCCTGGGAATTGCGTAATTCATTCAACCCACTGATTTTTCAATTCTTTGCAATGAAACTAAGTGCTCCAAGAGAATAAGTTGTTGTTTATTGTCAGATTATTATTAAAAGCTAATAATAATCGACACTTCTATTTTTAGATTGATGATCTATAAATAGACTTCGCCCAATATTCTAAAAATAGAATTTCATCTATTTTTCCAACTTGATCAACCATCCACAAATAGCATCCTGCAACTTCTGAAATATGATCACCATGTCTAAAAGTAGACATAGTCTAAAAATAGACTTACACCTAAAAATTTCCTGCGGGCCCACTTAGTGAAGGTGACTGATTTTCACTAAGTTCATCATCTTGTTGAATCTCAAAACTCCCTCTCAAAAAGATAGGGATTATCCTTCACCTTGATCCTGCCTCTATGGTATTCGAATTTTCTCCTACCGAGCGCCTTCGTCAGAATGTCTGCATCCTGATTTTTCGTAGGAATGTACTGAAGCAACATGATCTTATGCTGCACACAATCTCTAATATGATGATACCAGATATCAATATTTTTAGATCTATCATGAAACACAGGGATAATCGAGAGTTTAATTCAACTTTGATTATCAAAATGTATTACTGTAGGATCTAAATGTGTACCAAACAAACCAACCAGGATCTTCCTCATCCAAATAGCCTCACATGCAGCTTGAATTGCTGCCATGTATTCTGCTTCCACTGAACTGAGTGCCATGGATCTTTGTTTCTTGTTGTACCAAGAAACTATTGTAGATCCAATATTGAAAACCCCTCCTGATATGCTCTTTCTGTCCGTTGGGCTGTCTGCCCAATCTGCATCCGTGAAGCCATGCAACTTCACCTCATCCGTATGTATGTACCATAAGCCATACTTGGATGTGACCCTAAGATACCTCAGAACATGCTTTCCTACCTTCCAAAAGAGCTTGGTAGACTTAACCATACTTGTGAAACATGGTTCACCACATAGCGTATGTCTGGTCTTGTATTAACCAAATACATGAGCGAACCCACCAACTATCGATAAACAGTGGCATCCACTACCTCTGCAGATGTAGCATCCTCTTTCCTCCAATTTCCTGGAAGATAAGTGTCGATAGGCTTGCAGACTTTCATGTGAAACTTCTCCTGTATCTCCTGGGCATAATTTCCTTCAGACACAAACAGTTCACCTTCCCGCTGCCATATTTCCAATCCAAGGAAATAATGAAGGAGGCCCAAATCCTTCATCTCAAACTCCTTTGCAAGGTCTGCCTTGCATGAGTGTATCAATTTCTCATCACCAGTTAGTATTAAATTATCAACATAAAGAAAAATGATTAAAATCTTACCCTCCACCACAATTTGGTACAAGTTTGCATCCGCCTCACTCTTGGTGAAGCCAAGTCTAGTGAAATAATTGTCGATCTGTGTGTACCAAGCATGAGGTGCTTGCTTCAACCCATACAATGCTCTTTTGAGCTTGAACATTCAACACATGCGAATCGTTGCTGAAGATCTCAAATCCTTTAGGCTGCTCAATGTACACCTCTTCCTCAATGATCCCATTAAGGAACGCAGTCTTCAAATCCATCTAATGAATGTGCCAACCCATCTACGTTGAGAGAGCAAGGATGGTCCTTATGGAAGAATACTGTGCAATAGGTACAAAGGGTTATTCATAATCAATCCCCTCGATCTGTGAGAAGCCTCGAGAAAAAATCTTGCCGTATACTTCTCTTCGCTCCCATCAGCAGCTTGCTTTACCTTGTAGATCCATCTTGATCCTACAACTGATTTACCCATCTGCCTTGGAACAATATCCCAAGCACTATTTCTGACTATGGATTCATACTCCTCCACCATGGAATCTACCCATGTGGGCTCCTGCACTACTTATTCAAAATAATATGGCTCTGTCATGATACGCTTGCTCATCAGAGCCATGTATCCAGTAAATTGGTCAGGTGATTGTCTCTGTCTGCGTTGTGATGTAGAGACTCCTACATTTTGTGCCGCATCAAGCTTTAGTCTCTTAGCTTCTGTGGTACGCTTTCTGCTAGTTCTAATGTTTGGTTCTGCATGAGTGGACTCGTCCACTCCATGAATCTCCTCTTGTGGATGATCCACATCTAGAGGCTCATCTTTGGGAACAATAATTTCCTCCTCTACATGCAAGTGTAGCTCCCTCTCAAGCGACAAATTCATGGCTTTCAACTCATTGAATTTTATATCCTGTCGCACCACAATCATCTGACTGTCTGGAAAATACACATGATAATTATGGGGTGTTTCTATGTATCCAAAAAATTTCCCAACTTCTGCAGTCGGATCCAGATTCTTCCTGGTGTCCTTTGTCACATGAATGTAAACAGATGAGCCAAAAATATTCAAATGAGAAAGATCAGGCTTCTTACCAATAAAAGCTTCTTCAGGTGTACTCATGCCAAGTACTCTATGAGAACAACGGTTTTGCAGATAAACCACAATGTTGCATGCTTCCGTCCACAAGTGCATCAGTAAGCCCTGGTCATGCAGCATCGCTCGTGCAACACCCACGATTGTTCTATTCTTCCTCTCCGTGACCCCATTCTACTGTGGGTTATGAGGTGCTATGAGTTCTCTTTGAATTCCTTCTTTTATAAAGAAGTCTTTGAATTCACTCGAGATGTATTCACCACCATTATCGCTCTATAGAGCTTTCACTTGCTTCCCCGACTTCTTCTCCACCAATGCTTTAAACTCACAGAACTTTGAGAATGTTTTTCTCTTCTTCTGCACGAAGAAGATCCAACATCTGTGAGAATAGTCATAAAAAAATATAACATAATACCTATGTTTTTCTGTTGAAGCAATCGAGAAAGGTCCACACACGTCTGTGTGAATTCTCTCCATGATCACCGAAGCACGGTTCTCCTTCTCATGAAAGGTGGTCTTCACAAACTTACCCATAGGACATCCCTTGCACTGATTTGACTACGCAAGAGTACCCTTGGGAAGTCCAGTAGAAATCTGCTGCAAAATATTCAAAGCACCATGGTGAACATGGCCCAATCTCCTATGCCATAATTCTCCCTCATCCCAGCTCACCACTTCTTTTTCTTTTCCCATCATTGCAGCGTAGCCATCTACCTCCAACTTGTAGAGATTCTTAACTCAAATCCCTATCCTCTTTGTTTGACCCATTTTTTTATGTCAAAGGAAGGCTTTTTCCCTCACTGAAAGCAATGTCTTAACCTTTGTCTTCCAACATTGCGACCGAGACCAAGTTTTTCTTTAGACCTGGAACATGCATAACATCTTTCAACAAAAATGGATTACCTGAATCCCTCCCAAAGGTAATGGTCCCAATGGAAGTCACATTGTATTGATCATCATCGCCCATCTCTATATGCATTTGATGGTCCTTCTCCTCCAAGTCACTAAACAACTCCTTGTCTACCGTCATATGGAAAGACGCACCACTATCAAGATACCACACCAATCCCATTGATCTTGAAACCAAATATGAAATCAAAGAGAAATCAAGTTCAAATTGTGAGGCTAAGGCCTCACCCACTGCAGCTCCAGTAGCCTTCTTGTTCTTCTTCTTCTGTGGGTAGTTAGTGTCAAAATGCCCATGTTCGTGACAGTGAAAACACTTCACCTTGGACAAATCCTACTTCTTGCCTTTAGCTTCGGATTTTGAAGGAAATTTCTTCCCCTTCCCTTTCCTTACTTTGGAAGCAAAAGCGAAATTCTCTTCATCTTCATTCTTCGATGAAGAGCCATCCCTGGTACATCACCTTATCTCCTCCTGCACAAGATCTGACCAAAGTCGCTCCCATCCCAGCAGTTTCTCCCATCCATTGACAGAGTCTTCATAGCTATGAAAACTATTCAAAAGTCCAAGGAGAGCCAAGCTCACCAATTCCTCATCATCAACAGTAATCCCCACACTTCCCAGTTCATCCCTATAGTGGACAAACTTCTTGAGATATTTTGGAATATTGTCTCCCTTCTCCATTTTTATTTTTCTAAGCTTATCTTTCAGCGCCAACTTCCTCTAGTTGTTTTTTCTTTGGAGCAAATCTATCAAAGCCTTCCATATTGCAAATGGAGTGGCTTTCCTGTGAAGGCTGGACACAATATGGTCCTTCACACCTTCCAACAAAATTCTTCTTGTCATTGCTACCTTCTTTTGCCATGCGTCAAGTAATGCAGCATCGCTAGAACCTGGCTTAGGAACATTGCTATCGATGAACTCCTTTAGTCCATTATCTTCCAGCATCGCCTCCATCCTATCCTTCCAAGCAATGTAATTCTAGCTGCCATCAAGGGCATACTCCAATCGAAACCCATTGAAGACATTTCAATGTATACTCAACTGTCGCACCAAGAATATTTTGCATCAAATTCGAATTGTCCACAAGCACAAAATCAAAAATTCTTCACAATTGCAATCTTCAATAATTAGCACTTCTCTGATACCATGTAGAGATTATATACAAGATGCATGTATATATCCAGATTCTCCTTATCTAACAATATTTATCTTCTTTCTAAATACAAAATCCTTCCACTGTTAATCTTTTGCAGAAATTAAAATCAATTGCAAACACATGAAGCAATAAAAACAATCGCACATATCGTAGTTGTTTAACGGGAAAGCCTGAAGCTGAAAACCCCAACTATCATATATTATGTATCATGGATATCATGTAACAATCTCATACAAATCTTAGTACATCAAGCTCTTCGCACAATCAATCGTCACACACTAATCAGAAGAAATCTGCAAATCCATGCACTGATTTCTTGCCACCTAATAGCCTGCCTCCACTGAGCAATCCCTGCTGAAGAAGACCCCTGAATGAATTTGAATCTACCTTGCATTGACTGTGCAATCCTCATTGGAAACTCCAATGTGTGTGTGGTGAAACCTGTTAGGTCTCTGTAACAAGAAATATTGGCAAAGTCCGATCACAGAGTTAACATCATTTCAACCAACTTTGGGATTCTAGGATCTAGCCCTCCTGAATCCAGAGAGGGATCTCTCCAATATGTACAAAGATGGATATTGTCTTTGAAGTTTGGGGTGATGATATCAGGCTAGTTATGAAGGTCAAGGGTTTTTTTTGGTTTTCTCGGATGGTTGAACATAGTTGCTGTCTGAGGGGGAAAGATCTATATGCAAATAGGTTCAAAGGTGAGAAGTTGCAAGCAAACAGAGTAAGTTTTGATTATAAAGAAAGATGATGGCAAGTTTTCAATCCATTGGGCTATGGAGTCATAAGAGAATTCAATTGAAACATTTAGGTTCGAGATTAATCTATGGGGCAAGTCATCTATGCCTAAGAATCTCTTTAAAGTTTGATTTATGGAATGGGGTGATACAATAAGAAAGGGAAATCACAAATGCAGAAAAAAGAGCGGCCCAGGATCTGGTAAGTACTTTGAAACTAGCCAGCCTTTGACCAAGCACTTAAGAAAAACATAGAAGCAAACTAGGATCTGGTAAGTACTTTGAAACTATCCAGCCTTTGATACACTTCTAATAGAAAACAGATTTAAAACGAAGGGAAAATTGAAGGCAACCTTTGGAGTAGAAACTAGTGGGCTGGGACTCACCCTGATCCTCTCCTAGTTCTTCTTTACTTAGTTACTTCCAACGCAATCACAAAGATAACACAGAATGACCTAAGATCTGATAAGTGCTTTGAAACTAGTCATCTTTTGACACATCCTAAGCGAAACAGTCAAATAGTTGAGCAAACAAGAAAGGGACTCAGGGCTAACCTTTGATTTCCTCAATTCATTCCTTACACAACATACATGAAAGTAACATTTAAAAATAACATTCAGCAGTGACGAAAATATGAGGGAACGCATCTCTCTCCGTACTTAGACCGAATTAAATCATTTTCAAATAACACAGTGGAAAGAAAACATTTAAATAAATATTTCTCAGCCAGAGAAGGTTACTGGTATACAGCAGGTCCTAACCCTGTTTAAACTGTTCTTTATAGTGGAAAATGAAACAAAATGAAAACAGAAATAAAACAACAAGTTACAATGAGAATAACATCACCGTCAAAGACACTGTGATCCTACAAATCGGCTTGTATTGATTGCTTCAAACCGGTTACAATCTTCAGATCCAATGTTTTAATCCATCTCTCTTCACAACCTAACCTATCTGTTACAAGCAGAGCTTCAAGAGCCCATGAAACCACTATTTACAGTCAAGAGTTTTCCACTCAGAAACAGCTACAACACTTCAACAATTACATTGACAACCAACTAAATCCAACCCCTCACTCATCTTCTTCTGGAGTTTTTATAGAAGGATGAGGAGGTGAGATCTGATGAAAAGATCTCAAAATAAAATTAATGCAGAATAAATGTCTTCCTGGCCCTGGGAGGCTCGATGAAGAAATTATACAGGTGTTGCGCTGCATTAAAGTGTTTACACTTATGAAGTAAGCTCAAAGGGAGCTTTTGTTGACCTTTGAGGCTCTGCGTACTATTAGGGTTACTCTGCAAACATTCTGTCATTAAATCTGGTGCAGAAATAACTTCTTTGGTTGTTTCGAGGTATAATATCTGATCCTGTTCAATAAATTCATCCTCTGATTGAGCATTCTGAGGCAATAGGTGGCACTGCGGTGGTTGAGGAATCAATTCGCCTCAAAGTATGGCGGTGGAAGCGATGTATCTGATGAACACTTTTATGTTTTCTTTTAATCTGTGTTCTGAGTCGGGGATTAGGCTTTTGATAACCGTCTTAGCCGTAATCCCCGCCAATATATCCACTGATCTGCTGCTCTAGTTCACTGGGGTCTTCAATACCCGATACTCTTTCTGAACGTCGATTTTGCCGGTATTCTTTGCTATGCAAGGCTGTGCAGGTAGAAAAAAGGCATCAATGACGTTAGAAACACCGATGAGACATGAAAAATGACCTTGTGGGTGATTTCTACAGAGAAATTGAGACATAGAGGATCGTCACCCTCCAGGTCGGAGAACCCTGTTTAAAACACGAACAAATGACTTCTTTCCTGCAAAATACAAAAAACACGTAAAAAATTTGGTTTATAGGTCAATCTACTTTGGAGGGCATGCGGTAAAATGGAGCAATCGGAGCCGTTGATCGTAATGCGATCAACGGACGAGGGCGTTCTAAAAAAGTCAGCGGAGGAAAAAAGGGGATTGTACGATGGAATCAAGCGGTTGCAAGAGAACCGTCGATCTGCGAAGATCGACGGTGAAGATCTGCTTTCGACCGTGCCGGGGGAAATTTAACAGGTGGGCAGGTCCGTTAAAGGCCGGGCAGATGAGGTGATTAGCGACCGTCGTGTGGGAGGGCCCAAATACGACGGCGGAGATGGATCCTGCTGCGGGGCTTTAGTCCAATAGATAACGCACGGGCGATGCGGAGGGACAGCGGTTTTGGGAACGAGGTGGAGGACATGTGTCGGCCAACGTGTGGAATTGCTGGCCGATGGGATAAAACCGCTGCTCGACGAAAGGTGGTGCGGGATATATACCATGGTTTTGGAGATGGGCGTGGGGAAGGGGGGTCCACCAGGTTAGGGGAGCTCTGCACCGTTGATCTGTGGGATAGATCGACGGTCGAGTTTTAATATAATTTCTTTGGCGGAGAACTTTATGAAAAAATAAAATAAAACCCGATTTTGTGTTTTACGAAGGTTTTTCAATGTTTTGCGTGCAAAAATAAATTTCAATAGTTAAGTGCCTGTCTGTCTTAGCACGTGGTTCTGGCATCGGGGCATATGGAGGAAGATACGGCAGGGGCTTAGCCTGAGGGGCCTAAGCCTAACGCATAGAAACATGTGTTTTCTATGGTTTTTCAAAGAATTTCAAAAGGAAATATAATCCCGATAAGGTTTAAACATGGGTTTTTGACTTTGGCGAAAGAAATTAATGGAGGGACGAGGAATAACACACGGTTTGGTGGGGTTTTCACGAATAAAGGGAAATGGAAGAATGAAGGTAAAACGGAAGCAAGGGAGGGAAAAGAAAAAGGGATAAAGTAGTACTTGACTAGGATTTTCATGGAATATCAGAGGCTGAGAGAAGGAAAAGTATGAAGAACCAACCAGAAGTTCATGATCTTACCAACAGACTTTAAGCACCAACAACTTCAGGACTGAATTTGTTTCTTGAAGGCTGCAAAGAATATTTAGCCACCAGCTGATATAATTGAAAAATATAGGTGGCTAACAGTGGCTCCACCTGGGGATGATGCTTTCTTGAAGGCATCAAGAATTCAAACTTGATTTCTCTGGGATGCTGACTGGTGCCTGACCCATTGCTTGCTCTTGCCTTTCCTTTGACAAAATAATATCAGTTATGAAATAAAGATGAATTTCATCAATACAACTTCTACCTACCCCAATCCTACTGATCTAACATTTTTTCTTCATCAGAGTGCACTTGGATTGGAAAACTCTATTCTCAACATTTTATTCTTTTGAAAGTAGGAAATCTAATCTATTTCTACTCCTTATTTCTCCCTGAACTCAGATTAAACAGTTGAGCTCAGATGTTTCTCTACCTAGTCTAATGTCTGTTGGGATTAAACAGTCCAACAAACTTTCATTCTCTAAATTCTACAACAGAAATTTAAAAATAGTCAAGTCAAGATTGAGTTGTTCGACTTGCTATGATCTATGGCATAAAAACAAGCTGCACCTAGATTATTATTTGCAGAAAATTTTAAATCAAAATAGAAGGCTTAAGATCTGAAAGTTTCTTATTATGGCCTTCTCTCTTCCACAACTCTGTTCTTCCTTTTTCCTGTGAGTTGTCTTTACCTTTCTCCTGGTTCAAGTTTTGAGCAGATTAGAACCAGGTCTTCTTTTTATGACTCAGAAAGTAAAACAGTTTTGAGTCATTTTTCTCTTGGGAACTTTGGTTCAGATTTTGAGTTTCTTTGAACCTTAATTTCTATTCTAAACTATCTACTGATAAGCCAAGATTAAACAGTTTGGAAAATCAAATTTGCTACCTTATCAGCAGAAAATTGAAAGCTAATTGGTCAAGATTAAACAGTTTGACCAATTTAGAAGTGTATTTCAAGGAGTGGCATTTAAGCTTGCACACTTTCAGATTTATTTTTCTTTTTAGGCATGGGGCTTTGCCTTTCTTGTTTTCATTTCTGCCCTCTTTTCTTTCTTTCTTTGTTTTTGTATTTTTTGATTTTTCATAACTTTAAATGTACTAGTGGATGAAATATTTACAGTGGAAAAAAGGTAAAAAAGGCTTCAAACATGAAATAATTTAAGAAAGGTAATGCTTAAGCATCCTTCCATTGACAGGACCCCCAAACAATTCTGTTCCATTCAGCTCTTGTAAGAAGAATGCATTGTTTCCAGCAACTGAATGAATGGAGTAAGGGTCAAGCCACAGATTGTCAAATTTACCATGCTTTCCCTTATCCTCCCTCTTTGAGTCCCACTTTAAAACTTTGTCCCCAATCTTGAAATTGCTGCCCTTTGTCCTTCTATCAAATATTTTCTTGATATTGTTTTGCTTTCGCAATGCTTTGTTGTACACTTCCTCTCTGGTTTGCTGAAGATGAATGGTCTGATTTATTCTTCTGATTATGTCATTTTCTTCAGTCTGGAACTCTTGAATTAACTTCATAACTGGTACACCAAGGCTATTAGGAAAAATTGCATCTTTACCATACACAAGCTGAAAGGGTGACATACCAATGGATTTCTTCAATGTTAATCTGTCAGCTCAAAGCACATGGATTAGCTTTGTGTGCCAAGACTTTTTGTTGTCCTCCAACAGTTTCTTTATTATGTTCACTAAGCTTTTGTTGGAAGACTCTGCAAGTCCGTTACCCTGAGGATAATAGGCTGTGGAGTGTCCCAATGTTATCTGGTACTTGTGATAGAATTCCACCATTTTCTTTGACCCAAATGTCACTTGATTATCCGTGTGACCTTGGTAGGACAAACAACTGGAAAGAACATTGGCTATCTCTTGGGTGAATTTTATGATAACCAAATCATTGGCCTGTCTACAAGGAATGGCTTCTATCCACTTAGTGAAATAGTCTGTGGCAGTGAGGATCCACCTGTGTTGGGCAGAGGATGGTGGATGGATTTCTCCTATGAAGTCAAGTCCCCACTGTTGAAAAGGGGCTTCAACAGTAATTGGATGCAGAGGAAGGGGTAATAACTTTTTCTTGCCCTCAAACAATTGGCATTGTATACAGAAGGGCGTCGTATCACAGAAAAAGGGTGGGCTAATAGAAACCGCCCTCAAAATTTTGTCATTTGTTGACTTCAAGACAAAATGGCCCTCCACACTTCTCTATGTGGAATTTCGCTAATTTTTTCACATCAAACTCAGGCAAACATTTAAGCAATATACCACTAGCATTTTTCCAATAAAGACATTTATCAATAATGCAATAATTTACAGCTTTTAACTTTAGGAATCTTGCCTTTGTTTTAGATAAACCAGGAGGTGTATTCAAATTAAGAAAAACATAAACAATATCAGTGTACCAAGGAGAATTCGAAAAATGATCTTCAACAATGGGAGTTGAGAATTCTTCTTGGTTATCCAAAGCATTAATCATATTAATATCAAGAACTTCACAATTTGATTCAGCCATTAATTTAGCTAGACCCTGGCCTTTGATGAGCTTAGTGGGTTTTATCTCTAAATCATATTCAAGAATAATAGCAATCCACTTACCTCTCTTACCATCTGGATCCTGTGTTAGAATGTCTTTTACAACCGAATTTGGGACAAAGGCAATGATGTGTGAATGAAGGATGTATACTCTGAAGTCCTTCAAAGCCTTTACCAAAGCAAAGGCCTGTTTCTCCATAATGTTATACTTCAAAGGGGCATCCCTCAATGCCTTACTAAAGAATGCAATGGGCTACTCTTGTCCTTGTGGATTTTTCTGTAAAAGGACAGCAGCTATGGTATGTTCTGATGCAAATGAGAAGATATAAAAATCCTTTGAAAAATCAGGATTTATGAGAACCGGTGTTTTGGCTAACGCTTGTTTCACCAGCTCAAAGGATGTCTTTGCTTCTGAGGTCCATTTCACCCCTTGCCCCTTTCTCAACATGTCTGTGATATTCCTAAGGAGCTCAGCCAAATTGGGAATGAACCTTCTCAAAAAGTTAATCTTTCCAATGAAAGACTGCAACTCTTTGATGTTTCGAGGATGAGAGATTTGAAATATAGCCTCAATCCTCATGGGATATATCTTTATGCCTTCTTCTGAAATGATATGTCCAAGAAGTTTACCTTCTTGGAGACCAAATAAGGTCTTTTTAGGGTTTAAAGATATCCCAAACCTTCTGCACTTCTCGAAAATTTTTCTCAAATGTTCTAAGTGTTCTTCATCTGTTTTTGAAAACACAGTTACATCATCGAGACAGATAATGATGAAGAAGCCCAATTCTTCTGAGAATGCTATGTCCATGGCTCTCTGAAAGGTTGCTCCAGCATTCATTAGACCAAAAGGCATTTTCACATACATGAAAGTGCCCCATGGTGTAGTAAAAGTTGTCTTTAATTGATCATCAGGGTGGACTAGGACTTGATTATACCCTGAATAGCCGTCCAGCAAAGAAATTCTTTTAGACCCCACCACCCTTTGCAAAATATGATCCATCTTGGGTAAAGGGTAGTTGTCTTTCAATGAAGCTTTGTTTAAATTTCTGAAGTCTATACAAAGCCTGATTTCTCCAGTCTTCTTCCTAACAGACACCAGATTAGACACCAACTCAGAATATCTAATAGGGACAATAATACCAGCATCGTGCATTTTCATGATTTCCTTCTTAACCAATGGCAACTGGACAGGGTTGATTCTGCGCAGTTTCTGTTTGAATGGTTTTTGGTTTTCTTTAAAAGGTATTTTGTGTTGTATTATTTCAGTGTCATAGGATTTAAGATCTTCATAACTCCATGCAAAAACATCAGAAAATTCTTTGAACAGCTCTAAGTATTTGAGTTTGATGTGAGCTAGTAAAGTTTTAGACAGCTTGATCAATTTCGGTTTTTCCTCACTGCCTATATTACATCCTCCACTTCAGTTGCTACAGGTTCTAGTTTAGGTTTGTTGGCCACATCATCAAAATCAAACAGTTCTTCTAGAGGGGCCAAACCCTTGGGCAGACTATCATCCTTAGAATGCAGAGTTTCCATTTCCTCTGTTTCAGATTTTGCGCTTGATTCTTTTTGGTTTCTGGATTTGATAGTCTGAAAGTTTATATCTACCAGCTGCGGAGATGGTTCTTCTTCGCCAAGAAAATTTTCTTCACTGCAGTCTGTGTCATAATCTGAATCTGAATTATGGAGTTCAAACTCATTTCTGAATTGCATGAAGTCTTCTATTTTTTTATCTCCATCAAATACCTGCCAATATTTCTTGTTATCTGGTATAGCTGGTCTGAATTTTATCTGAGAGGTGTCATCATACAGCATTGGGCAGGTTCTAGCAGCAAAGGCTAAATTGTGGGCTGCAATGTTTCTTTTTCTTGGGACAAAAGACAATGTGGACTCCTCAAATGTTTTCAAAAGATCTATGACATCATTCCTGTAGGCCCTAAGTCTGGGGTGATTTGCATTGTACTCCCCATTAACTTGCCTAATGATTAATTCAGAATCCCCATATACATTGATTCTCTTGGCACCTAACTTTTTCAAAAGATGCAAGCCTAAGAGAAGGGATTCATATTCTGCTATGTTGTTGGAACACTGAAAGTTTAATTTGCATGAGATACATTCTGTATGATTATTTTCAGTGTTAGTGATCCAGGCACCTGCACCAGCATTTGTTTTAGTGCATGACCCATCAAAATACATAGTCCAGAGAGGAACCTTTTCAGTTTGATGGATGGGCTGTGTATAATTTGATTCCTCAAGTTTTTCATCGGGTTGAGGGCTGTCCTGCTGGCTTTCAAGTCTTAAGTTCAAAGGATTAATAATTTGCAGTTCAAGATTTGTGTTTAGTTTGCTAGGATCTTCAGACATAATAGGTTGTTCCGGCCGTCTAGCGTTATGCTCTTCTCCCTTCGTTTCAGTCATCACTTCCTTTTAAATGATTTGTCCCATAAGTGTTTCATCATTGAACATGATAAAAGAATCAAGGCTCGTATTTATAGCATAGAGAGGGGAGTTTTGAGGCCGATCTTGACTTGTCACAGTGTACTGCATGTGGGATTCCCTGTACAGTCTTCTAGTTTGATTAAAGACAGGGATAGTTGCGTAGGTCATGTCCATTTGCATGGTTCCCTGTAACTTAGCCCCCCAAGATCTTGATAAAAGCATTCCATACTTTGGGGGTACATCAGCCACAACAACATCTATAACTAAACATTTGGCTGGGATCTGGGCTAAGTTGACACAGAGATCTTTTATCAATCCTAGACATTTAACTCTGCTTGAGTCAAAGGAGTACAAATCTTTGTAAGGTCTGGTAATTTCAAGACCCAGGCTTTCCATTACAGCTTTTGGCATTAAATTATGGGAAGCGCCTGAGTCATGCATAGCATTGTGCAGAATTTTGTCATGAACGTTTAAGCTTACATAAAAGGGAGGGACAAAACCCTCTTGGAACTTTCCTTCAATCTTCGGACCAAAAATAAGCTCTGGCTGGTCATCATTAAGATTGAGTGAATCTTCATTATCCTCTAAGTTCAAAGCTTTCAAAATTTTGGACCTATATACATGCTGGGCAGCTAACTCAGTCAAAGGAACAGAAATTTTGATCTTTGAGATTTCCTGTTCTAGGCTAAAAAGGTTTTGACTCTTTAAAACATTGATTTCAGCCTTGTTTGCTGCCACTTTATCAGCAATAACAGCTTGCTGATTCGGTTTATCTACAGTTGAAACAGTTGTCTTTCCAGGAGTACTAACCGAGGTGCTAGTACTACTAATGTTTGCACTCTGTTTTTCAATATTTTGAGTGTCTTTCTCTTTACCACTACCAGAATTATCAGCCACTGTTTTGTCTTTTTGTTTGATCATTTTAGACTTGGTTGCAGTTCTGTCTTGAGAAGGCTTGTCAGAGGTTTTATTGTTTGGGGTTAGTTGATTAGATCTACTTCTGAGTTCATATTCCCTTGAAGGCTTTATGACAGCATTTTCCATGTTTTGATAGCAATTCTCATTGTCATCTCTTCTGTCATCATAAGGTGTATAAAGACCTTGTTTTTATCATAATGAACCTCAAAGTCATCATCATCTACCCCAAATAAGTTTATATCATCTTCCTCTGTTATATGATCTGTTTGTTCAACCTCACTTAAAAAGTTTTGATGAAAGGGAGGAATGATCTGCTGATCATCTTCCCTAAGTCTGTTTGGAGGCTGATTTCTTCTTATATTCTGATTTTGGTTTTGGTTTCTGTTTTGAGGAGCGTTTTGATTTAGACTTGCTTGCGCTCTCTCTAGAATGCTCATTTTCTTCATCATTTCTTCCATCATTCTTTCCATATTTGAGCTTGAAGTGGAAGGGGTGGATTCTTCTCTAAAAGATACTCTCTTTTCAGCTTTCATCCTTGCTCTCTTCTCCATGAGGTTAACTTCCACAGAAAGAGCACCTCTTTGCATATCTTCAAGGGTTGCAAAAACTCTTTCTCTGAGTGAATATGTCATGTCTGGATCAAACCCTTCAGGAAATTTGTTTAAGGCTGATCCCTGAGGAGGCTTCAATTCAGGGGAAAGTGCATTATACACACTGTTGAATCTGGTACAATAAGCTTGTACACTTTCCCCAGGGTTCCTATGGAGATTGTTATAGTCGGCAAGGACTTGGAGAGGGTTTTTTCTTACTTCCCATTTGTTTAAGAATGTTTGATGGAAGGCTTGGAGATCGTTAATACTATGGGGGGTTAAACCTTTAAACCATTTTCTCACTTCTCCCCCCAAACTTTGAGAAAACAGTCTGATTTTGACAGACTCATTATCAATTTCATTTCTGTCAAAGTAGTCATTCATCTTGTCCACATGTTGAGATGCTGTTATAGTATTGCTAGCATCATACAATGGAATTTTGGACTGATAGTCCTATGGAAGATTGACTAATGGTACAGGAAGGACTAAGGGAGCATACCATGCTACCACTTTATCTGTGGTGGGGGCGGATTTACAAGAGGGGGTGTGGGTTGAAGTGAAGTGGTTTGAACAATGGATGAAGGATGAACAGAAGTGGATGGAACAGCAATATATTTCTGAGTTGATCTTGGATGAGGGACACCTAGATTACGTAAGAAATGTAAATCAGGAGGTGTTGATTCTCTATCCCCAAGGGGTTCACTTGTTTCGGGAGATGAAAGTGAAGGCTCAGAGTCTAGCTGGTCTAAATCACCAAATGACCTAGTTATGAATGGGTTCAATAAGTCAATTTGTGATTCGTGAAGAGCTGAAAGGTTTTCAGGGACTGAATTAGCTCTTAGGGGTGGTCTGAAAATAGCTGAAAATTGTATCTTAGGAGACTTCCTAAGGATTCTTTCTGGGTTGTCAACTATCTCAAGTGGATCAGGGTTAGGATGAGCTCTAGTGTGAATATTTTTAGGAGCCACAATGTTTATATGTTTAGACCCAACTAAACAGGAAAAGTTCAACCAGATATGACAATCTTTAGGAGGTTAACCAATCTGTTTTTACAATTTTTAAATCCCACAGTCCTCTAACTGAGTTTGAATATTTAATAATGATAAGGGTTCTTCCCAGTGGAGTCTTAAGATCTGTTCAGGATTTTGGAGTCGCCAGGTGGAAAGTTCAGAGTGTTTTCAAAGGAGTACACTGTCCACCACAGTGTTTGTGAAACATTCCTCTTTTCAAGGATATCTCGAAACACAACAAACTCTAACCAGAGATTGACTAGGAGGGCATTGAGTCGCCAGGTGGAAAGTCCAGAGTGTTTTCAAAGGAGTACACTGTCCACCACCGTGTTTGTGAAACATTCCTTTCCAATGATATCTCAAAACACAACAAACTCTAACCAGAGATTGACTGGGAGGGCGTTCACCAGATATGTCACCCCTAAAAGAGGATGAGATCCGGAGGCTACCTGGCCCTTTCCAGACTCTGTCTAAGAGTATAGGGTAAAACACATCAAAGACGTAAACAAGATATCAAAACTAGTGTTTTACTACCAATCTGAAATGTTTTTGGTATTTTCTGAATTGTTTTATTGGTGTTTCAGAAGAATATCCTAACTCTGCCTCAAAACTTAGCTACGGTTATGAAACAAAGGCAGTCTATCCTTATGGCTAAGCAAGCTAATTTTCCAAGGTTAGATAAAAACTTTAAAGAATCCTAGGGTTGACCTAGTTTGTCACTGTTTCAATTGAGCTTCATCTTAATTACCATTTCTTGGTAGTGCTTGAAAAGGCTGCTTTTTACTCTCAAGATGTTCTCGAATAAAGGGTTCTCTGAGGCCTCTAAAAGGTATTAAAAACACTCAGTCCCCAGTGGAGTCGCCAGAAATGTTAGGTCTCTGTAACAAGCAAGATTGGCAAAGTCCGATCACAGAGTTAACATCATTTCAACCAACTTTGGGATTCTAGGATCTAGCCCTCCTGAATCCGGAGAGGGATCTCTCCGATATGTACAAAGATGGATATTGTCTTTGAAGTTTGGGGTGATGATATTAGGCTAGTTATGAAGGCCAAGGGTTTTGTTTGGTTTTCTCGGATGGTTGAACATAGTTGCTGTCTGAGGCGGAAAGATCTATATGAAAATAGGTTCAAAGGTGAGAAGTTGCAAGCAAACAGAGTAAGCTTTGATCATAAAGAAAGATGATAGCAAATTTTCAATCCATTGGGCTATGGAGTCATAAGAGAATTTAATTGAAACACTCAGGTTCAAGAGTGATCTATGGGGCAAGTCATCTATGCCTAAGGATCTCTTTAACGTTTGATTTATGGAATGGGGTGATACAATAAGAAAGGGAAATAACAGATGCAGAACGAAGAGCAGCCCAGGATCTGGTAAGTACTTTGAAACTAGCCAGCCTTTGACCAGGAACTTAAGAAAAACATAGAAGCAAACTAGGATCTGGTAAGTACTTTGAAACTATCCAGCCTTTGATACACTTCTAATAGAACACAGATTAAAAACGAAGGGAAACTCGAAGACAACCTTTGGAGCAGAAACTAGTGGGCTGGGACTCACCCTGATCCTCTCCTAGTTCTTCTTTTCTTAGTTACTTCCAAGACAATCACCAAGATAACACAGAATGGCCTAAGATCTGATAAGTACTTCGAAACTAGTCAGCTTTTGACACATCCTAAGGGGAAACAATCAAACAGTTGAGCAAACAAGAAAGGGACTCGGGGCTAACCTTTGATTTCCTCAATTCATTCCTTACACAACCTGTAATGCATTTAATGACATTCGGTGACGCGAAGGAACGAGAACGCCGGCATCTCTGCACATAAGCCGAATGAATCATTTTCAAATAACACAGTGGAAAGAAAACATTTAAATAAAGATTTCTCAGCCAGAGAAGGTTACTGGTATACAACAGGTCCTAACCCTGTTTAAACTGTTCTTTATAGTGGAAAATGAAACAAAATGAAAACAGAAATAAAACAACAAGTTACAATGAGAATAACATCACCGTCAACATAGATCAGGATCCCATAAATAAGCTTGTATTGATGCTCCAAACTAGTTACAATCTTCAAGTTCAATGTTTTAATTCATCTCCTACAACTAACCTATACATTGCAAGCGAGCTCAGTGTGAGAATGCGACGAGATGATGGGCTAGTGAAATGAAGTCGCCTTCACTAAGTGGGCCCGCGAGCGAATTCTGGCGCAAGTCTATTTTTAGACTATGTCTATTTTTAGACATACGGAGCATAATTTGGGAATTCTACTTGGAGATTCTTGATGGATGCGACATGTCGGTAAAAATAGATGAGACCCTAATTTTAGGACCCAGGCTATTTTTAGACTGATCTCCTAAAAATATGGAAGTCAAATATTATTTACCCTTAATAATATTTTGACTATAAACAGCAGTTTACTCTCTTGGCGGACTTCAGTTTGAGTCATGGAGGTGACTCATGCAACTGACACAAGGAATCACGTGGTTTCTAGGGTTTGATGGCATCTTGCATGGTTGGCTTCAGTTAGACTTCAGTGGCAGGAGTTTTGGAGGAGTTAACGGGACAAGTAGTGGAGTTGTGTTCTGTTTGTTTTAGTTGAACTAGTTGGGATTAGTTAACTAACTAATCAACTAGATATGAGTGGAGTAAATTAAATAATATTTAATTTACTAAATATTAACTCATTAGTCAAATCAAGAACACTTCAGTTCACTACAGTGCATGATCAGTTCAGTGGAGACCAGTGGAAGAGGTAGATGAAAGGGTGAGTAAAGCTATCAGTTGGAGGATCAGTTTTGCATGGGATTTGCATTACACTTGGAGGAATTGTCCATGAAAATTGCGCAGTCAAGCCAAGGGGATTCGAACCTTGGATCTCTTCATATACAAGCCATGATTGCGCAATAGAGGAAAGGCAATTGGCGGGGAGTTTTGAACCTGAGACTTGTTCAAAACTAAGCTAGATTGTGTGTGACTTTATGAGAAAGTACTGAGTACTTGTGAGGAGTATTGTACTTGTTTGGTTACATGATTTCTCCATTATAATATACACAATAGCTGCGGGGTTTTCAGCTATAGGCTTTCCCATACATACTGAGTTAATGTGTGATTGATTTGATGTGAGATTGCTTCTATTATTTCCGCATGTGACAATTAATTGTAGATGAGATTATGTGTTATGCATGAAATTCGAAATTGATGTGTAATCGGGTTAATCTCCATTGAATAAGTGATTTATTCAACTAATTTCTACATGGTATCGGAGCAAGATTAATTGTCGAGATCTATTACGGTGATTGCAAACTTATTTCCTCGGACAGAGTCTGCATACGGGCCAGGAAGCCTCCGGATTCATCTTTCTTCGGAAAGTGAAAGGTCTGGTAAACGCCCCTTGCAGTCAATCTCTGATTTGGAAATAATTTGTTTCAAGTGTAGATTGGAAGCGATAGAGCTTGGAGTTTGGAATTCGAATTTTGCAGCAGAATTGTTTTCTTGGTGCCGGTGTTGAAAATGTCTTCTTTCAACGGTTTGCGACTCGAATATGCTCTTGAAGGCAGTTCGAATTATGTTGCATGGAAGGATCGCATGGAAGCATTGTTAGAAGATAATGGTCTGAAGGAGTTCGTGGATGCGGATGTCCCAAAGCCCACTGATGCAGCTTTGGTCGATGCATGGCAAAAGAAGATCGCGAAATGTCGAAGGATCCTGTTGGAGGGCGTCAAGGATCATATTGTATCCAGCCTTCATGGTAAGGCTACTCCATATTTAATGTGGAAAGCTTTGACGGATCTATTCCCGAGTAAGAGTGACCAAAGGAAGCTGGCGCTCAAAGACAAGCTCAGGAACATCAAGATGGAGAAGGGCGACAGTATCGCTAAATACCTCACGAAGTTCACTCAATGTAGAGATGAACTGGGAAGTGTGGGAGTTACTGTCGATGAAGAGGATATGGTCGACCTGGCTCTCCTTGGTCTTCCGAAGGCTTGGCACTCATATCAAGATAGTGTCAATGGTCGGGAGAAGCTGCCGGGATGGGAGCGCCTTTGGGCGGATCTCATGCAGGAGGAGATAAGGAGGACTACTCGAGATGGATCTTCATCGAAGGGAGCTGATGAAGAAAACTGCGCTTTGGTTGCCAAAGCAAAGAAGGGGAAGGGTAAGAAAACCTCTCATTCTGGTGCAAAGGGCAAGAAGCAGGATATGGCGAAAGTGAAGTGTTTTCACTGCCATGATCACGGACATTATGCTACCAATTGTCCAAAGAAGAAGAAGAGCAAGCAAGCGGGAAGATCTGCAGATGGAGAAGCTTTGGCTTCACAGTTCGAGCTTGACTTTTCACTGATTGCATGCTTGGTTTCAAGTGTGATGGGATCGGTGTGGTTCTTGGACAGCGGTGCGTCATTTCATATGTCGGGAGATCGGGAGTTGTTCTCAGATCTGGAGGACAAGGATTTGGGTATGCACATCGAGATGGGCGATGACGGTAGATACAGTGCGACTGGTATCGGTACCGTATCCTTTGAGAGGGAGTCTGGTAAACCCTTTGTCTTAAAGGATGTCATGCATGTACCTGGATTGAAGAAGAACCTGATTTCAGTAGCGATGTTGGAGGATAAGGGTTATGATGTGGTCTTCAGCGAAGGAAAAGCTTTCTTGCGCAGTAAGACTACTGGAGAGACCCGGAAGATAGGGGTTCGAACTCAGAACCTTTATCAGTTGCAGGTAGATGACTGCGCAGCTATGGCATGCAAGGCGGGAGAAGTGGTGAGCCGGGATGATGAGGGCGAACTATGGCACGGGAGATTGGGCCATCTTCACCATGGAGCTTTGAAGATTCTGCAGCAGATTTCTACTGGACTTCCTAAGGGCACCCTTGCGCAGTCAGATCAGTGCAAGGGGTGTACTTTAGGGAAGTATGTGAAAACCACCTTTCACGAGAAGGATAGTCGCGCCACGACGATCCTTGAGAGAGTTCACACAGACGTGTGTGGTCCTTTCTCAGTTGCTTCGACAGCAAAGCACAGGTTTTATGTGATCTTTGTTGATGATTTCTCTCGAAAGTGCTGGATCTTCTTCATGCAGAAGAAGAGCGATACATTCGCGAAGTTCTGTGAGTTTAAAGCACTGGTCGAGAAGGAGTCGGGGAAGAAGGTGATTGCTCTAAGGAGTGATAACGGTGGTGAATTCATCTCGGCTGAATTCAAGGAGTTCTGCAGCGCAGAAGGGATTAGGAGAGAGCTCATCGCACCCCATAACCCACAGCAGAACGGGGTGGCTGAGCGGAAGAACAGAACGATCGTGGGTGCTGCACGGGCGATGTTGCATGATCGGGGCCTACCCCTTCACTTGTGGGCTGAGGCATGCAATACAGCAGTGTATGTGCAGAACCGTTGTCCTCACAAGGTTCTTGGCATGAGTACACCGGAGGAGGCTTATTATGGCAAGAGGCCTGATATTTCCCATTTGCGGATTTTTGGTTCTCCTGTCCACATGCATGTGACGAAGGATGCGAGAAGGAAGCTGGATCCAACTGCTGAGGTTGGAATATTTGTGGGGTACACTGATACACCTCACAACTATCGGGTGTATTTGTCAGACAGTCGCAAGACTGTTGTGCGACGGGATATAAAATTTCGGGAGGAGAAAGCCATGCAGTGTTCGCTTGAGAGGGAGCTACACTTGCATGCAGATGAGGAGCTGTTAGTTCCTAAGGAGGAGCTTCCGGATGTGGATCAGCCACAAGAGGAGGTTCGGGAGGTGGAAGAAACCACCCAGGCAGCGCCAACCATCAGAGGGCGCATGCGCACTACAGAAGCTGAGCGACTGGCTCGGGATGCAGAGAAGGTTGTAGGACCACCTACGGCACAGCGCAGACAGAGACAGTCACCGGATCGGTACACTGGATACATGGCTCTTGTGAGTCAATGTGTTGTGACAGAGCCATCCTCTTTTGAGGAAGCCGTGGAGGAACCCGCATGGGTTGATGCCATGATCGAAGAATATGATTCGATCATCAGGAACAGTGCATGGGAGATTGTCCCAAGACCGGTTGGGAAATCGGTTGTAGGTTCGCGATGGATCTACAAAGTGAAGCAGGCGGCTGACGGGAGTGTGTAATGCAAGGCGGGTGACACGCCGTGGCTCTGCAGATGAGGATTGACTATGGATATGAGGAGACTTTTTATGTGAAAACTCTTCCTCTGGACGATCACACTCTCCTCGATGGGGTTCCACATTCATCGAGATGGATGAGAGAAAGCTGCGTTCCTCAATGGAGTTATTGAGGAAGGGTGTGTACATAAACGGCTTGAAAGGTTTTGAGATCTTCGGCTGATGAGTCGCATCGTGTGCCGACTCAAGAGGAAGCCTTGTATATGGGGAGTGAAACAAGCACCTCGTGCTTGGTACACTCGAATGGCTTGACTACTTTCTAGGGCTTGGATTCTCCAAGAGTGAGGCGGATCGAGCACATGCCAGTTGGTGGTGGAGGGAAGGCTGATTGATCTGTCATGTAGATGATCGGTACATTGCGACTGGTTGATACTTTCATGCAAGGAGGATCTTGCACGAGAGTTTGAGATGAAGGACCTGGGCATCCTTCATTATTTCCTGGGATTGGAGATTTAGCAGCGCAGTGGAGGACTGTTTGTTTCTCAGGGCAAGTATGCCCGGGAGATTCTGGAGAGGTTCAACATGCAAGGCTGCAAGCCTGTTGATACCCCTCTTCCTGGTGGATGGAGGAAGGGAGATGCTACTTCGGAGGAGGTAGTGGATGCCACTGTCTATCGACAGTTTGTGGGGTCGTTGATGTATCTGGTCAATACTCGACCCGATATATGCTATGCAGTTAACCAGCTTTCGCAAGCTATGGTTAAGCCTACCAAGCTCTTTTGGAAGGCGGGCGAGCATGTATTGCGCTATATCAGAGGCACATCGGGATATGGTCTATGGTACAGACAGGAGGATGGAGCGAAGCTTTCTGGCTTCTTGATGCGATTGGGCGAGGGAGCCTTGAATAGGAAGAGCATGGAGGGTTTGAAGCGTTGGGTCAATGGATTTCTTGGTACGGCGAACGAGAGATCGTGGCACTCGATTCAATGACAGTACATAGCGACAGCAACGTGCATGTGAGGCTATCTGGATGAGGAAGATCTCATGATTTATTCGAGGCCATTTTAAGCCTACGGTGATCACTGTGATAACCAGAGCTGCATCAAGCTCTCGGCTAATCCAGTTTTTCATGATAGGTCCAAACATATCGACATCAGGTACCATCATATCAGAGATTGTGTTCGGCGGAGGATCATGATGCTTTCATATGTTCCCACGGAGGATCAGGATGCCGACATCCTGACGAAGGCGCTCACCAGGAGCAAGTTCGAATTCCACAGAGGCAGGATAGGGATTGCAGATAATCCATATCTTGCTGAGAGGGAGTGTTGAGAATGCAGCGAGATGATGGAGCTTAGTGAAATGAAGTCGCCTTCACTAAGTGGGCCCGCAGGCAAATTCTGGCGCAAAGTCTATTTTTAGACTATGTCTATTTTTAGACATACGGAGCATAATTTGTGAATTCTACTTGGAGATTCTTGGAGTATGCGACATGTCGGTAAAAATAGATGAGACCCTAATTTTTAGGACCCAGGCTATTTTTAGACTGATCTCCTAAAAATATGGAAGTCAAATATTATTTACCTTTAATAATATTTTGACTATAAACAGCAGTTTACTCTCTTGGCGCACTTCAGTTTGAGTCATGGAGGTGACTCATGCAACTGACACAAGGAATCATGTGGTTCCTAGGGTTTGATGGCATCTTGCATGGTTGGCTTCAGTTAGACTTCAGTGGCAGAAGTTTTGGAGGAGTTAACGGGACAGATAGTGGAGTTGTGTTCTGTTTGTTTTAGTTGAACTAGTTGGGATTAGTTAACTAACTAATCAACTATATATGAGTGGAGTGAATTAAATATTATTTAATTCACTAAATATTAACTCATTAGTCAACTCAAGAACACTTCAGTTCACTACAGTGCATGATCAGTTCAGTGGAGACCAGTGGAAGAGGTAGATGAAAGGGTGAGTAAAGCTATCAGTTGGTAGATTTGTTTTGCATGAGATTTGCATTACACTTGGAAGAATTGTCCATGACAATTACGCAATCAAGGGAAGGGGATTCGAACCTTGAACCTCTTCATATACAGGCCATGATTGCGCAATAGAGGCAAGGCAATTGGCGGGGAGTTTTGAACCTCAGACTTGTTCAAAACTGAGTCAGATTGTGAATAACTTCATGAGAGAGTACTGAGTACTTGTGAGGAGTATTGTACTTGTTTGGTTACTTGATTTCTCCATTATAATATACACAATAGCTGCGGGGTTTTCAGCTATAGGCTTTCCCCATACATACCGAGTTAATGTGTGATTGAA
>CM076580.1:225747967-225923274 GCA_034641835.2 Pinus albicaulis
ACATAGGACTTTTCTAAGAATATTCTAATTATACTTCAAACATGATGCAAAGTTGCATGGGACACAATGACATAGATGTATCAGTGTTCCAATCTATAAACATTGACCATTGCACCAATATTATAAGGCATCACAGTGCTCTACGAATAATGTGCAGAGATTTTTCAAGAAAATGTTCAAGTCTGGGCAAAGCTTGATTGTGTGGACTCTTAATAGATTAAATGAGAACCTACAAGTGAGAAGAATTCAGGCACTTAGAAGTCAAAGGATATTACCTTTTCCTTTTCTATACCACCACAAAAGTGGAAGACTTCATAAAGATCTCGAGGAAAAGGGAGTGTAAAATTCATAACAAACAAAGCCCAATCAAGAATAAAGTTCCAAATGATTAAAGGACCAAACTTGGCATAATATTCTGAATGCTAACCTGAGAATAACTCGAACTTAAAAGAATAAATGCTAATCTGCACATATCTAGATGTGCTACAGATGTGCAGCCTTTTGACCAAATCATCCTCACAAAAAGAACATAAAATTACATTTTATGCTAGAAACTTGATTGGTCCCGTTGATTATTCAATTCATTTACTTGAATGTTGAATGCTTAATGGATATCCCCCATATGAATTCAACATAACAAACCTTCAACTAGATAGATCTTCAATAAATTCCTCCAACCCACACTTAACCCAACATATCACTCATTTAGACAACAAGCTTTAGTAGATTAGTTAGGATTTAATACTTATCCAATTTCTCATCATGCATGAGTTCACATAAATTCATTGCTAGAGATACTTATAAAAACAACCCTATCTGAATATTTCATAATGCATAAGTCCATATCCTTGTTTTTCATGCTATGAATTATGCATCAATTTCTCATCATGCATTAGTTCACAGACATTCATTTCTAGAGATACTTAGGAACACAACCCTATATGAATATCTCATAATTCATAAATCCATCGCCTTGTTATTCATACTATGAATAATGCATCTCATTTATGCCCCCCCCAAAAGAAACCAACATAAATGTTTAGAATGCTTCCATGGCATAATAACTGGAAATTAGTATACGAGGTCAATAACTTGACTAGCATGCACACATTGCAAGAATTATCATAAGTAATGGGCATAGAGTGCATGAAATAGTGGGGCTACAAATTATCTTTTATTCAACTCAAAAGACAGCCAAGCATAGATATTGTGTACTTGTGCAACAATTTAAGGTGTTAAATCTTAAAACTAACTAGTATGTTTTTTAATTTTCTCATTAAATAAATACAAAATCAATATTCTCTAAATCTAATAAAATGCTAAAGTAGAGTTGAACAATGTAGATCCGATGAATATGGATCTTTTGGGGGGGGGGGGTTGATTTAAATACGGCTCCAACATAAAAATAGTATACAAATATCTTAAGTCAATGGAAGACCTCAAAAATACCACTAGATGGTTGTTTTTGGGGTTGTTCCAAAAATATACGAGAGCCATTTCTACACACATTTGAAACGAAAATGTAAGTCTTCCAACACAATTCAACCCAATAGGATCATCAAGTTATATAAACAAATGAGCTTTCTAATGTTCTATTAGAAAAGGCTACTAACCATGCCAGATTTAAATCTCTTATTTTATCAGTATAATATCTGGATCTAAAGTGTTAAAAATTTGGCCAAAAAGGATAATGAACTAGATATACAAGATGATTAAGTGCACACAATAGGCCGAAAAAGGGTAAAGGAAAAAAAAACAACAACATTGCGAAAATATGGAAAATTTAGAACACTTCCATGTGAAACACGACATTGGACACTACCCAAAACCTACCATGAAGAAAGAGACTTTGAATTCCATAGAATTAGGGTAGCAATAAAAGACAAAAAATGCCCACTCCAGAAATCAGTAGTCATTTTTAATTGAATTCTAACTAAATTGAATTCACAATTTTAAAATTAAGAAAAAAAAGAAGATCATATATACTTTCAAAAGGGCATTCAAAGAAAACCAAAAAATATATATGTGTCTGTGCATATAGATAACGGTAAACCTCAAAGGTCTAGTGGTACACAACTTAACACAAAAATAACAGAGAGGGGAGGTTTATGTAACTTAGGGCGAAAACATATGCAAATTTTTGGGAAAACAAGCATTTCGGCATAATAGAGTATTCAATCTGAGAACTATTGCTAATGAGACTTTGGTTCATTGGTGAGGTCAAAATATTGTAAACCCATCTATAGGTGGTTCCATGCTTCTTGTGGTATATGCCCTACTCTAATGGGATGCTAAGAATAAAGAGAACGATGGTTGTGTCAAGTCTCTGGTTTGTGAAGCAGAATAAATACTGCTCAAATCTGGGACCTAACCCAAACAAAATGCATGTTATGTAATGCAGCTCACTATGTCTAGGTGTGTTTATGGTATCCACTTCGTGTTAATAGGTCATTCCCACACAAAAGAAAAAAATAATAATAAACCCCTAAATCGACCAAATTAACAAATAATGGAGTGAAGGGATGGATTGTGAAGGAGAAATAATGCATACCTGTAGGGTCATGTTTGTAGCGGCAGCTGGGGCCATAAGGAAAACCCTCGTTAGTTTTATAATGCCTGCACTTGAGATCCCCCACATTACTTCCCTACTCATGTTGCTATTGAAACCCTAACCCTTAAAAATGGGTGGAATGGTTCCCATTTTCATATGACCCTCCTCTGTATGACCCTCCTGAGCCTCCTCTATATTTCCCTCCACCCATCGCAGGTGGGTATCTTCCCTGGGGTAGCACTAGAATAACCTCATTAGCCCTAGGGTTAGGGTTGAGGGTGGGGTTAGGTTTAGGTTTATGGTTAGCCCCTGTTGCATTGGGATTAAACCCATGACCCTAGTTGGAGTTAGGTCCGGAGTATAATTAACACCAGAATTGAGATTCATGCCAGGATTCATATTCATGTTTCTAGCGGGTGAGGATGAGTTCTAGGGCATACCATTAGCACCATTTTTGTCATAGATGTGCGAGGCAAGATTTAAACCTGGGTTGCGAATGTCGTCGTTCAACAAAAAAGCACTAACTGAGTTTGTGTGAAAATGATCATCAGAGGAAAGCAGATACCCACATATTATGATGATAATGGAATGGATAGAGGGTTTCTCAATTGATAGAAAAATGAGGTAAAAAACAGAAAATAACTATAACAACAAAAATTCCAACCAACTGTCGAACAAATGAATAGCGTAGTAGAGAAACCGAGGTAACGAGGATAATTAATTTAGAGAACTAGGGTTATCACTTCACACATTTGCATGGGTGACTGTTTATTTATTCATATACAGCTCGAGTTATGTTGTATTTATATATAGCTAGAGTGACATGGTTTCTTACATGTCATATATGGTGCATGCTATTTCGAGTTCTTTATGTTTTATATGTGTTTTGGTGCCTTTGGCTCAACCGTTTATGGACAATGTCTCTACTCTCTCTTTTGTAGTTTTTTGCATCTAGTGCAATTTTTTGTCAACAAACCCAATCGGGGTGAGACCGCCTATTTTGTAAGCGAATATATGTACTTTTTCCCTACATGAATAGAACATTGACTTACAAAAAAACAAAGGTTCATACATCATTAAAAAAATTAATTAAGGTTCATACTTAAATTAATAAAGGTTCAGACCTATTTACTAAATTGGTCTATAAATATATATTTTAGGTTTATCTATTTAGTATTTATCAAATGTAAATACGACAATTTAATAATAGATTTAAATGAACTCACATGTTTAACATAAGAAATTTTATATTTATCTATTTATTAAATGTAAATATGAAGATTTAACCCTAGATTTAAAACAACTCACAATTTTAACATAAATCAATGAAGTTTAAAAATTAAACTTTATAGCCAAATATTAAATATAGATATAAATATTAATTTACTATCTAAATATTACCTTTACTAAAATTATAATTAAGGCATTAGTGTAAAGTTGATAGATGATACATGCAATTGTAGATGAATCCATCTGCAATGTTAAACATTAGAGACAAAAGGGTATTCATAATTTTAACACTATAAATTCAGATACCCCTTTGTCTCTAAATTTTAACATTGCAAATGGATTCAGAGACACCTATAGTGAAATGTAACACTTCGGTACCAAAATTGGAATTTTCCATTTATGGAGTGACATCATTAAAAATTACTAACATAAATGACTAATTCATATATTTGTTGTACTTTTTATTTGGCCATATTTTTATTCTTGGACTATAATAGTCATTTACATTAATTATTATTAATTTTTTCACTTATTATCTAATCATAGATTTTAATCCTAGACTAAATTAGTCATTTAAGTTAGTCGCTTTTAGTTTAGTCATTTATTATCTAGTCATATATTTTATCCCTAGACTAAATTAGTCATTTAAGTTAGTTGCTTTTAGTTTAGTCACTTATTATATAGTCATATATTTTATTCCAAGACTAAATTAGTCATTTAAGTTAGTCATTTTTAGTTCGGTCACTTAAAATTGCTCAAATTTAGTAGTAATTCACTTGAAATAATAGCGGTGACTAACATTTTTATTCACCTAGTCATTAATTTCATCATTTTTTACTAGTGTAATATCATGAGGGATAGGGGACAGCGGGACTGAAGGACATAGTGTGCAACACAAGAGAGGGACCAAGCAATGAAGGATGGAATACTATAGTGGGATGCAAAGGGACTCGGGATAGATTACATGAATGCAATGATGACTCATCTCGGATGCTCTAAACAAGGGTGACTCGATGGTGCTGCCACATAGAAAAGGTCTAATGGGGACCATACAAACATGAGTACAAATGGTAACTCATGAAAAAAGTCAACACAAGCATGGACAAGTATGGAGGCAAAGTGGTGCCCCCAGTACGAGTGTTACAAGTGAAGAAATTCGATTTTGAGGAGGGGTGAAGTGACGCTTCATGGAAAAAATGTGTCCTGGTGGAGTATCAAGTCACTAAAAACTAACAGATACCCATTTCAGGGCTTGGTGAGATCTTTCGAATGGTATAGACGGTTCGTCAAACTGAGCTACTGTTTGGCCGCCGCAGGCAAAAGAAAAATCAAGGGTTTTCTTTTAATAAGGCATTTTCCCTCCAAATTCACTCATTTGCAGGTGGAGCTATGGTGACTGTAGTGGGGAGAGAAGGCCCTAAATCTTGCGGTGATCAGAGCAGACAAACTGACCATTGGAATTGAGATCCATCAGTTTCAGGTAATAGGCCTAACCCTACTCTTTCATTTTAGTGGATGAAAGTTCAGTTTAGGTAACCAGAGATCATGAACAGGCCAGGTCGCACTTTTGGGGGTCTGTTTTGTGACCTGGGTAGCAGGTTCTGGGCAGAAAACTGCGACCTGTCCCAGGAAATGACTTGAAAAGTGTGACTTGTTAGAGAAAGAGGGTTTCAATGTTGTTTTTGGCTGAGATATGGGATTTTTATGGTTGAGGGGCATAGGTTCCCCCAAGCATGTTGTGGTCATGCCAAAATCTATTTAGAAAAAAGGGGAATCTAAACACATTTTAATGATGTGGTGCGCCATTTGTTTTCATTATGGTTATGCAGTTTAAGAAAGGGGATGGAGGATTACCAATCTCTTTTGGTATTGAATATATGAATCAAATGGACTTTAAGTTTATAGATTGGCATACATGGTGTCATTATCCCAAAGAGAGGATTTGGAGATAATGAACTGGTGCCTTCCTAGAAAAACTCACAGGTTGGTCAACAACAATGTTGAAGCGACTGGGTTGTTTATGTAGTATGAAGGAATGATGAGGGGTCGTCCCTAGAGTGATCTGATGTGATATGGGACTCTAGAGTTTCTTCTAAATGTTGAGTAATAATGGTACTAGAGTCAACATGACCAGATACACTAGGAGAGTTGTGGATAGTTTCTTCTCTTGGTCTCTCAAATATGGGTGCCCCCTTACCCAAACATTGGGTGTCAATGTAATCGCCACAAGGTGTATGTGGTTCGAATGTATGGGTTAGATGTAAGGGGGGATAGATAAATTCAGGGGTGGTGACTACTTCCATAATTTCATCATCGTAATAGAAGATGGGGTGACTGGTGGAAAAAATACCACCTGACGCAGCGAAGCTACCTGACTCATCATTATGAGAAGAGAGGTTCACATGCGCATCGTCACAAGTGGTGACAGAAGAGTAAGCAGATAAAGTATCTACCGATGTTGAGCCCAAGGTGATCACTGAAGGGAGGTCAGGCGAAACATCAGGGGATCTGAAGGTGAGATATTAGATCTAAAAAATGGCTGAAAACTCTAAAAATTTCAAACAACGTGCAGCAGCTAAAACTCTTCCACCAAAAATGGAGGGTACTGAAGCCCTAGCGGGATATTTTCCCACTTATTTGAGTAAAAAAGAAAAATTATAGGTCCAAAATGGGTGGAGATAAAGGCCCAGACAAACCCAGAACACTTTCAGAAAAACTCCCACAAAAAATCCAGGTCGCAGTTTCTGACCTGTTTTCTGCAGAGGTTGCAGTTTTTGGGCTGAAAAGTGTGTCCTGAAGCTCCAGGTCGTAGGTTTAGGGCCAAAAAGTACGACTTGCGCCTCCGGCATTCTCAGCGGAAAATTCATCAAAATGTGTCGTCTCAACTGTGGATGATGTCTGTCACCTGCACAATAGGTCCGAAAATACACGGAAGTTAGAATTTTTAATGTTTTAGGGATTTATACGTTAAAAAAAACATCAAGAAAAGAAAAAACAAGAAGCTGAAGAGAAATCCTAGGGTTTGAAGCAGTTGGATATGTAGGGACTAGAAAAATGACAGCGGTCGTAATCGTAAACCCGGGTGGAGTCACTAGTTGTTAGTGTTGGGGTTCCCATGTTTTGGCCAGGTTGACAAGACCAAAAGATGAGACAACATAGAACCACTTTTAGACCTTAGGATCTAGCCCTCCTAGGTCTAGAGAGGGATATCTCTATGATAGTCAAAGGTTTTATGTCTTTGAAGCTCAAATGTTAAGGTTTTACGCTAGTTATAGGTACAGGGTTTGTTTGTTTGATTGTTTATGTTTGGTTGTTGGGAATCAGGAAAGAAAGGTCCAATATAAGGCAAGGATGAGAAAAGAGGAAACTAGGCAAAGATAGATGACTCAGGGAACATCAAGGCCATTGGGCAATGGAGTCAAGGAAGGGTTTACTTGTGTTCAATGTGCAAGCTTTCAGTTGGGCTAGTCATCTAGAACATTTGGATCTTTAAAGATTGTTGATGGAATGGAACATTAAGGACTGAAAGTGAAAGAAGGAAAGACAACCAAATTTCTGCCTATAGATCAGGTCAGAGGTCATTTAACTCCAGGTCTGCTTTAGCAACTCTAAGGAAAAACAAGGAAAAGTTTGACAGAAGGGATCTTAGAAAGGTTTAATGAGATGGAAAGATTCTAGTGAGGCAGAGACAGGGTTCTGGACCTCCCAGTGTTCTCAACTCATCTAACTAAATCCTAACAAGAAAATCTAAACATAGATCTCATTAATTCATACATCAGAGAGCAGGCAATGACATCCACTACACTGGTTAAATCAGTTGAAATCAATATTCAGATACACATATAAGCAGAAAACATAGAAGGCTACGAGAGCAGCAACATAAGGTACCTATCAAGGGTAAATCTTATGCCAAACTTCTGATGTGAACCTAAAGAAACATAATGAAATGAAAGCAAGTCAATCACAAATACAGAGGAAGGAAAACATCACCAGCTGCTTTAGATCAGTATCCAAAGAAATGTGCTTGTCATATTAAAAACAACACCAATCAGGTACATCAATGCCCACAGCTTGAACATCCAGTCTGAATACATCCAATCTCAGCCTATCTTACAATGTTACACAAAGAACTTGTCTCAAGAGGAAAATGCTTGCAATCTACTGATATCCAATCAACAACCTTTACAATAATTTCCTTTTGTGCTTTATAGCAGATGATTAACAGAAGGTCGACGTAGGTGGTAGGTGAACACTAAATGTAACATTAAACACAAAACAAATGTGGGGTCAAAACCCATTCTGTTTGACTACTGTGTATTTAATCTCTGTCACCACTTTATGCAGGAGTGATCTTCTCTGGGTATGACTTTGATAGATTCCGGCTGTTGTACCCTTGGTGTTTTGAACAAAAATAGAATAATCTGCTGAGGGGTCTTCCATATAAATGCTCTGGTTGTTTTGAACTGTCGTCTTGTGGGAATTACTTCAGGGGCGTTGTGCATAATGAAAGCTGTATGGGCGCCCTGTACTTGATGAGGAAAAACACTTTGCTGATGAATGAACCCTGATATTACCTTTCACTATGCACAGGATCTCCTGTTCGATCCTCGGGGTCCTCAAACTGGTGCTTTGCCTCTCAAACTACTGGTTTAAGGCTCCAGATCTTCATTAGGGTGCTTTAATCTCCTTTGCTCTGTACTGAAATACTTTGCCGCTCCATTTTTTCTTCTGACAGGTTAGCTCAGGTTTTAATGGCACTGGAAGGTTTCTACAAATTTTAAACCATGTTCTCTTTAATGCATGTCTTATGTTCATCTTCCCGGGTCATTTTTCATAAATTCCAGCCGCTGAAGATGATCTTTCCTGATTTCACTGTCGCTGGAACAGAGGTGGCGCATTATGGCGGTCCTTTATCCATTACAATCCTACAAAACACGAAATCCATGAAGAAAACATGGGTGGGGATGATGGACGCGATGGAGATGACGTGAGTGATTGTACAGATTGGTGCCATGGTGGGAGGTGCAGCGCGCGGTGGAAGAGTGTTCAAGGTCACAGGTCGGCGCACTGCAGTGGAGGAATTCCTGATGAGAAAACCTTAGAAAATATGACCTTTAGACGAATGCATACGGCGAGGTGGAGGACGTATAGTGGATACACATGGAATGACACGTGGCAAGTTGGGGCTTCAGTGGAAATGGTCAATCAGTAGAAAGAAGACCAATTAGGACCGTCAGATCTCAAAGAGATCGACGGTCGACAAAGCGGCGGAAGGCGATGATAGTGGGCCAGGGGTACGGCGGTGATGGCTTTAACTCTCGCGCAGCTTCGTTGATTGATGACCGTCGGATGGGGCGTGCAAGATCTGACGGCGTGCATTCATTTCGTTGCGTGACTCTGGTCGAAAGATAATGCGCGGGGAGAAAGTGGTTTCGGAATCGTACAAGAGACAGGTGTCGAAGGGTGAGTGGAATCGCCGGGCGATGGAGAAAAACTGCCCATGGCCCAAAGGCGGTGCAAAATAAATCGATGGTTTGTGCTATTGCGCAGCGGGGTCCACAGGGCGGATGGGTTCCGCGCCGTCGATCTGTCGGGGGAACGGACGGCGATGGCCCGGCATGGAAATGGCGGGAAGACGTGGGCGCTGGAGATTTAAAGACCGCCGTTCAATCAATTTAGATCAATGGCCGACGCTGCACCCGAAAAAACTTGAGATAAGTGCTTTCTGCCTTGGCGAGTGGTCACAGCACTGGGCTACATGGAGGAATGGGGGACGGGGCTATGGCCGGAGGGGCTAAGGCCCGATAGACAAAATATATGATTTTTGCGCATTTTTAATACGTTTTAGGGCTATCCAAGGTTAACGATAGAAGGATGATGGGTGAATTAGGTCAAACAAATGAGTATGGGTGGAATTCGAAGGGGGTCTCCAGGAATTTTTAGGGACTTAGAGGGGAATTGAAGCAATGGAAAAAACAAAGGTTAAAGAGGGAGGATTTGCAGGGGTAAGGGGTAGAAACAGGCTGTTTGAAATAGAAAGTCAGTAGAGGACATCTACATAGTGCAAAGCATAGAGAGACTTCAAGGAGGATGGCTTTTCAAGGGGAGAGGCATTCCTTGAAGTCTCCACAATAATCTAGCCCCCAGCCTGCTTCTCAAGAATTTCATAGGGGGCTAACATTTAGTATGAATCTTAATCGCAAGCGTACGAAAAAATACCACTTTAGCTATGCATAACAAATAGCCCTAATAGCAAAGATGGCTGCCAATATATTCAGATCTGCATTTAGTTGATCAAGATAAATGCTGCAAAAATCTAGATCTATGCATCAAAAGACATTAAGCAGTAAATGAAAAGGAGATTTACTCCATGCATCCAATAGACAAGACAAGAATATGTTGAATGAATTTTATATTAAGGGCATCTGGGAGGAAAACATAGAAGGATGTTACCATTTCTCCTCAATGGGATGGGTTCTTGTATGTCCTCAGCACTTCAGATCTAAAATTCCTCTCTCTTGATGGTGTAGAAAACCCAGACAAAAATGGAACTCAAAGGGAGCTCACAAGAAAAAATATAGAAAAATATGACAATGATGGTGGATCAAAGTCAGACCAAAAGTATAGATCCAGAGTGATATTTAGGCAACAAAAGGTGATGAATGAATGGAAAAAACCTTATATTTATAACAAAATATTGAGTTAGTCTAGATATTGGTGCATAATTAAAATATTATTAACCAAATAAAGATCCAACTTTTATGGAATATTTTATTATTTTGTTGGAGGGAAAAATAATTTGACTTGGGTCAAATCCCTTTATTTGTAAATAATAAATAAATAAATGATTTATTTATCATTTTAAGGATGTGGTTGAGTAATAATTAAATAAATAATGATTTATTTAACTATTTAGGAGTGATTTTGTCGAATTTAACAAGAAATATTATTTAAATAAGGTTTAAATAATTATTCCTAGAAAATAATAAGATAAATATAATTTATCTAATTAATTTTCCTGTTTTGGGTTAAATATGACCAGGAATATTAATTAAATTGTTGTTTAACTAATTATTCCTTGAGGAAAATCAAACAAATGTGGATTTATTTAATATTTCCTCATGGGGTTTCCTCTTTAGACCATAAACAACTTAATAAAGGTGTTTTACTAAGTTATTTTTCATAGTGAAAGAAATTTTACTTGGCTAAAATTGGTCTTACATGGTGTACTTAAGTCCATCTAATAGTAACAGGTTAGATGACCAAAAAATGGTGTAACAATTCTGATAGATTTCTTACTACACATCCTGTCTTCCCACAAGGCATTCACAAGATTTTTGTGCCAGTTCTTCTTGTTTTCCTCTAGCATATTCTTTATAATATTAATCATTTATTTATTAGAGGACTCTACTAAATGATTACCTTGCAGATAATAGGCAATTGAGTGTCCCAACTTGATGTTATATTTTTCGCAAAACTCAACCATCCTTTTTTATTCGAATGTTGTCGCATTGTCAGTAATAATCTTATGAGGACAACCAAAACGAGACAATATGTTAGTCTCCAAAAATTGAATAATTACAAGGCATATTTCTTGCCTTGTTGGGATCTCTTCGATCCATTTGGTGAAGTAGTATGTGGCTTTCAATATCTATTTGTGTTGTTCAGATGAAGTAGGGTGAATCTCTCTAATGAATTCAAGTCCCCACTGCTGAAACGGTGCATGAATTGAAATAGGTTGCAGAGGTAATGGAAGAAGTTTTCTTTTACCTTGAAACACTTGACACTCATGGAAACTCATCACTATTTTGTACAAATATGCAAATAGAGTTGGCCAATAGTATCCTACTCTCAATACTTTATTAGTCGTGGTCTTCCAGAAAAGCTGGCCCCCAGAGCCTCCTTTATGAAAATCATTCATAACCTCTTGGGATTTACTCTCAACTAAACAATTCAGCAATATACCTCCTAGATCTTTCCAATAAAGGGTGTTTTCCAAAATGCAGTATTTGGAAGATTTCAACTTTAAATACCTACCCTTACTCTTATTCATGCCTGGAGGAGGATTAAAATGTTGAAGCACATATATTATATCGGAATACCAAGGTGACGAAAGAAATATATCAAATACATGTATCATAGTGACATCATGTTCTTCATCGGGCAATGTTGTAATAAGATTGATATCTAAAACATGCATATTTGACTCAGTTATAAGCTTTGCTAAACCTTCACCTTTGATCAGCTTTGTGAGCTTGATCTCGAGGTCATATTCCATCATCATTGTTATCGATTTCCCTCTTCTTCCTTCTAGATATATCTACATAAGAACATATTTCACTGCTACATTAGGGACATAAGCCAAAGTATGAGAATGTAAAATATAGACATGGAAATCCGGTAATGCTTTTATCAAAGCCAAAGCATGTTTCTCTATGATATTTTAACGAAGAGGTGCATCCCTGATGGTTCGACCGAAAAATGCAATGGGTTGTTCAGTATTTTCCTTCTTTGGCATTAATACTACATCTATGGTGTGCTTGAAGGTGAATGAGAATATAATAAATTCGATAGCGTAATCCAGGCTTATCAAAACAGGGGTAGTATTCAAAGAAAATTTCACTGTGTTAAAGGACTTCTTAGCATCCTCAGACGACATTAACTCATTATCCTTTTTCAACATGTTGGTCATTTCCTGAAGGTTCTCAACGAAATTTGGAATAAATCTGCGTAAGAAATTCATCTTACCATTGAAAGCATGAATTTCTTTCTTGCTCCGTGGAAAATTAGTTTGCTGAATTTCCTCAACCCGGGAAGGGTCAATCTAGATTCCATCCTTAGAGATGATGTGACCGAGAAATTTTCCCTCCTCCATGGAAAAAATGCTCTTTTTCAGATTAAGAGATATTCTGAACTTCTTGCATTTTTGAAAAACAATCCTTAAGTGATACAAGTGTCCATCATCTGAATGGGAAAAAATTGTCCAATCATCTAAATATACTACTAGGAAAACATCATTCTCATCTAAAAATTCTATATCGATTGCACATTTAAAGGTAGCCCCTGCATTCTTTAGTCCAAATGGCATCTTTGCATATTTGAACATACCCCAGGGTGTAGTGAAGGAAATTTTATCCTGATCTTTCTCATGTAGTAAAATCTGATTCTACCCTGAATATTTGTCAAGCAAAGACATTCGGGAAGCCCCAACCACTCTTTGTAATATGTGATCCATTTTTGGATGGGGATAATTATCTTTTAGTGACAACTTCTTTAAATTTCTGAAGTCTATGCAAAGCCTTATTTCACCAGTATTTTTTCTTACAAGTACTAAATTAGATATCCAATCAAAAAACCTTATAGGAAAAATGATACCTAACTTGTAGATCCTTCTCACTTCTTTTTTAATTGATGGCAGAAACCTTGGGTTGATCCTTCTCAACTTTTTCCGAAAGGGCTTTTGATCAGTCTTAACTTGAATGGTGTGTTGTATGACATATTTATTATATACATTTAAATCTACATAATCCCATGTGAAAACATCAGAAATTTGAGAAAGTAAATCAATGTACTTGTCCTTTACCTCAGGAGACAAAGACTTGGATAGTTTGACCATCTTAGGCTTGTCCATTGTCCCAACGTTTACGTCCTCCACAAATTTTTCTGTCGGAACCAATGTTGGCTTCCTTTCTACATCATCATGATCAAATAATTATTCCAAATGTATGAGAACCTTTGGAATATTGTTGTCCTTCAGCTCTATTAGAGTCGGGCTTTACATCCCTCCGTCAGAGATCATTTCTCTTATTGCATTTCATTTTTAGGTGTCTCATTCCACTCATTCATTTGCATTCCGTTAGGGGCATGCCATTATCTAACGGAAGGGCTTTGTTCTCTCGTCTTCGCTCATGTTTGTACCTGCTAGGTTGGTCAAAATTTATCAAAATTCATCAAAGTTCATTTCATGTCATTTACAGTCATATCTGGTTATTTTGGTCAAAAGAGTCATTTCACTTTCTAGGTCTAAGGTTTGGTCTTCAGAAATGTTAAATAATGCCTGCAGGCCATGAGGATGTTTTCAAACAAGTTTTCATTTCAAGATTTTCATCGTCAAATATGCTCGAGGATGTTTCTTCTTCAAAACTCTGTTTTGAAGAAGAAATTGTCAAATTTGTTTTTGTAATAAATATGTATCTTTCCGCCATGTATTACTTCAAATGTAGACTCTGGTCATCCTTTGCCAAGGTTCAATGCCACCATCCCTGCAAAAATCAACCAATTTCATCATTCAAGCTCAGAAAGTCAGTGAGGAAACAAAAAGACAGAAGTTGTATTAAATGCAAAAAGTGCCAAAGTCAATAACATTAAAAAATGGGTTATTGAGAAGCAAAAATTAAAACCATCTCTATATGAGATATTTCTCCAAGATTATTAATCCATTTGCATCAAGAGTTATTGGGAAAAATCCAAGAGAAAAGTCGTGTTGGAGTTCAAAAAACAAAACTGTGATTTAGAAGGGTCGACTGTGTGATTGATTTCAGCGCGGCGCATTGGGATAGGCCACGGCGCATCCACAGAGCGCGGCGCATAGAGCTGAAATACACTGTGCATTTTCCAAAGGGTGCGACGCACCCACAGAGCGCGGCACACAGAGCCCCCAAGGCCAAAATCATCTCTGCTCCTTCAAAACTCATGTCTCCAAGTAAGTTGTGCACCCTTGCCATATGATTTTAACTCCTGCTGGGTGCTATTTGGAAGGAGGAATTAAAAGAGTTTAAATGGTGAAAATATAACCCTATATCCATATCAAAATTTTCTCCTAGGGTTTGAAATTGGGTGTCAAAACTAGACTTTGTTGCCAAAACACTCTCATTCCATTTTCACTTGTGTTTCCTACCACTGTTACACTATTGTCAATATCCTTCCCCATTCATTTTCATCCTAAGCTACTCATATCATTCCATTCCCATTTCACTATCCCAAATCCTCTTATTCCCTATACTTATCCCTTTCTCCACATCACTTATAAATCCCCAAATCCCTAAGTCCCCCAAATAGTGACTATCCTCACACTTAAATTTCACTTGACAGTCCTTTTTCCCATTTTGATATTTCCTTGCAGCCTCTCATTACATATGTGGCACACTTGATATTGAAAAACATACACAAACTCTTGTTTTCACCATACATATATCAGCACATACTTGTCAAACACCTTGTTTTCAGCATCATGTCAGAGACAAATTCATCATATGAGCAGGACAGTGATTCAACCGCAGAGCTAAATGTACCGAGGAGGTCTCATAAAAGTGGCAGGCATGTCAGGGAGGAGCCCACTTCTTTGGCTCAATTGCAGGCCTGCCCACTTGCAATGACATGATTTCAACAACATTCATGTTTTCGGTATTGTCAGCTGATATCTCAGATTCAACACCATCAGGAGTTGGTTCGCTTATTTTTTTTACATTTTTGTGATGGTCATGTAAACCTTGTTGTAGTGAACTTCACTTTGACACTAGAGACCATTTCTGAGGCAACCGGGATACCAAACATTGGTGAAGAGTGGAATAAGAGATAGTAGCTGGATAGAGCATATTATGAGCCTTACATTAGACCTGGATATTTGAGGCAGTTGAGCAAGGCATTCCCATTCCGGTTTCTGAAGGAGTCCTATGCGCCATTATTGAAACTCATCATTAGATACTTCAGCTGTGAGGGTAGATTCTCACGCCTTTATGCATACCATATCAGAATTTTGATGCATTTTACGAGAGTGAGAATGATGAGTATTCCATATTTCATGTGTCGAAACATAGAGTGGATGACTACCCCGGTGCAAAAGAAGACTCCAGAGCAGCAACATAATAGCATTTATCATTATGCGCTCATCAAAATCATTGTATTACATTAGCTTGGATTGCAGGGCATCGCATGGGATGAGTTCATTTCCCGTGACTTCTTTACAGCCCCTCAGCCTCCTCCCGAGATTGTTCACGATGAGGGAGAGCCTTCACATCAGTTTTAGTTTCCCGAAAATGAGCCTATCAGTGCTCTAGTGTGTGTGACATATCAGAGAGGCCTCAGAGCCTTATTTGTAGCAGCACGACGAGTACTATATCCACCAAGGGTGGAAGGGGTCTCGTTACCTTCATCAGCAGCACGAGTACTATCTCCACTCGACGTGGAAGGGGTCTTGCCTTCGACATCAGCATAGGTACAGGTTCAGGACAGAGGCAAGAGGCCTATGCACGATGAGGGCCCTTCAGGAGGCCAAGATACTGATTTTATATTGATTGTTGTTGATTCGAGCTCTCCCAGCTCAAAGCTGAAAGAAATCATCCAGGAGCAGAAAGTTGAGATCAACACGCTGACCGAGAAATTGCAGAGATCTTAGTGGGTTATAAATTACTTGGAGCAGCAGAATAAACAACTGGAGGATCAACAGACACTCATAGAGTTGTGGCAAATTCGCGAAGACTGGGAATTAGCCCGGAAGAGACCAGGTGACATGACACCATTTGAGCGAGAGACTTGCCTTACGAGAGTCAAAATTCATCTGGAGAAGCTCTTAGCGAAGGCCAATAGTGACAAAGACATGCTCAGACATATGAAGAACCACTATTGGGCCCGCACACACGTTTGCAAAGCCAGGATGAAGATCCTGAAGGCGAGGTTGAGAAGAGAACTGAAACGTCGGAAAAGGCTTGATCCACTCCGAATCTTGGCCAAAGCTTCCTTGGCTGAGCATGAGACATGATGGGAGACCTTCACTCCGAATTTCAGCAAATTTTCAGAAAATTTTGTCATTTTTTAAAATTTTGGTTGCAAAACAGGTTTTTCCGCCCGACGCGCGCTTATGATTGGGACATATTCTGGAGGAAAACTTGATATTTTTGGGTTTGTTATGGTAAATTATGCATGCTAAAGAATGGTTGAGATATTTCATGAAGTTTTGGGTGGTCTTAAAGGTCAAAAACACTCCAAAAATGGCCTTTCTGCCACTTTTTGCACCAGCAGGAACCAGTCTTGGGAGATTGTAGTTTTGGAGGGGAAAATGAACTCCAAATTGAAAAATTACACTTGGGTTGGATAGCAGACATCCAGGGATTTCCAACGAGCTATCATGAGATCAATTTGGAATTCAGGAAGTGCCCCAAAAACATGCTCAAAGTGGCGCGACGCATTGAGTTTTCTAGCACGGCGCATTGAGGAATTTTGCCCAAATTTTACTTTTCAGCTCATAAATTCGGCCAGTTTGACTAGTTTCACTTTTGGATGTAATTATTGATTTATCTCTATGTATTTTTGTAGCTATGATGTAAATTTGTCATGATTTTAATTTTTCTAGAGGATTCATTCACTAAAAAGTGAAAATTAAGAGAATGGATTAGTTTCCTAGCATATAGAGGCAAGTTGTTTGGCTGCCTAGATTTCAGTTCCATGTTTAGAATTGGTTCAAACAGCTCCTAGAATGATGAGCTCGACCCCTAGAGGCATGGGAAGGGGTCAGGATGGTCTATATATTGTATTTTCTAAGGCATTTTTAGGGTTGGAGTCTTGGGAAAAGTTTGGCACTCCATTGTATATCCATTTTCAGTTTTTGGCAAAGGAAAGACTAGAGTTTTGCAGCACTTGTTGGGATCCTTGTGGCTTCTGAGTTTTGATGATGTTCTTCTCATGTTATTGTAAGTTTCATTAATTTTATATGTATGCCATTTCCCTTCTATTTACTTCTAAATTAAACAAATGAGTAACTGAGGTAGAATTCATTGATTTGTTGGTGCTCTGCCTTAGAATTTTGTTTAGTTTTATATGTTTTTCGTCAGTTTGAAGAGGATCCTTGCACTCTCTTTCCCTCTTCAGCTCCTCGGTAGTCTTTTCAATCCATTCATTTGATCTAAGACATCAAAGCCGATGCCTACCTCGCCCCAACGTGAACTCTGCAAGAAATTGGCCTCATCCCCAAGCCCAAAAATTGTCTTTCCCCTTTTTCCAAACAAAACCCCTAAAAATCAAAATCAAACCCTCCTATTTGTTTATCTAGCCTAAGATCAGTTGTTGTTTTAGTCATCTCAATCCCCTTTGAATATTTCATTGAGATTGACCCAGAGAGAGCCCTCTCTTGTCCTCGTAGGGCTAGCTACGAGGCTGAGCGTGGTTTGGTGTTGTCCTTTTTCTGCCTTACTTCAGCCTAAGGTGGATTTAGGCACTAACATAGTGGTGACCATACTGGGGAGAAAAATGGTTTGCTTGTTGGTGTTATTTGTTTCATAAGTTACAGATGGAGCCTGAAGTTACGCTAGGTAGCTTTCGAAACACTTTTTCCTTGCATTGGCGGAAGTAGATAAACGCTGCTTTAGTCAATCTCCGGTTTAGCTTGTGAACATGACATTTGACTTGTGAATTACCCCAGTATATTACATCATTCTGGACTCTTGGGTGATTGAGTCTAGAATTTGATAGGCTGAAATAGATCGGTTTTTGTCCTTTGATTTTTTAATAGATCAACACACTGGCTTCTAGAAGACATACAAGAGCTAATCCCGATCCTGATATGCCTCCAGTGTATGAGAATCCTAATCTAATTTCAAGAATCCTCCGTCGAGAAAGTCCCGTGATCCCTTTGTTTAAATATCATTCATACCCTACTGTATTTAAATTCATTGAAGATATTAAGTTTGATGATCAGTTCGAGTTGTTGTTGTTTGAAACTAAATCTGAAAGTGCTACTGGTTCTACCGTCATAAATCCTGAGTTTATCAAGTATCTTGAGGTCTAATAGATCCATTGATAATTACATATTGAACCTTTAGAAATTTATTGTGGCAACGAATATCCCTGAATTCATAGAGTCCGCATCTGAAACTCTTGGTCCATCAGTAGTTACATCTGATTCACAAGTTCACGCTGAACCTTCTTTCATTCCTACCATTCTCGTACAACCATTAATATCTGATCAGCAATCTGCAGTAGTTCCTCCTTCATCTCCACCACATACACCTCGTACACCTACTGCTCCTACTTCACTCGTTTCTCCAAGACAGATCATAAATCCACCAAGAGCAATGGCTGCTAGATTCGCACCTCTTATCTTGCCCCAGAATTTGGATCGTATGCCCGCTGATTATCAGAGTAAAATCCCTTTGTTTGATGGTACTCCTCAGAGCGTTCCTGCTCAGCAACATATTGATAGAATGATAGACTTCTTTGATCTCCATGAAATTGATGAAGAGAATGTCTCCATGAGATTGTTTGTGCAAAATTTTGGAGGTGAGGTACGTAAATGGTTCAGAGCTTTGCAGCCCAGGAGTATTAATACATTAGAAGAACTTCAAAGACAGTTTATAGATTGGTGGGAAATGAAAAAATACCCACTTCAAATCACTTCTGAGTATACTAAGATCAAGCGCAATCCTGGTGAGTCCGTCCAAGACTATATTATCAGATTTAATGCGGTTTATAATGCTATTCCTGATGATTTAAGGCCATCTAAGAAATCATCTTTTCTTAAGTTCCTGGATGGTTTTGATCCGGAGATGGCTTATTCATTACGAGACAGAGATCTGCCCACTTTAGAGGATATGCAGAAGATTGATGTGAGTGTTGAGGCAAATTTGAATGACAAGAGAGCTAGATTGAAAGCAGAGAAGAAAGTTGTGATAAAGAAAGAAGCTTCTACATCTAAATCAGATCAGTTACTTCGTAAAGTGGAAAAAATGTTCGAAAGGTTCACTCTTGATAGGCCCGAACCACAGATTCGAAATCCAAATTTTCGTGGTTAGTAGCAGCCCCAATTCAGGATCAAACAGCGAGAACAGCGAGCATAAGAACCAGCAGTCCAGCAGCGAGTAAAGACACCTCTTCAGCAGAATTTTTTTGGTCAGGATTCAGATGATGAAGATGATGTAGTAGGGGAGGAAAATCACTTCTTTACTCCTGATGATTTGCCCATTTATATCACCGAAGATGAGGAGTATGTAGAAAGTTCAGCGGTACAAAGAGATGAGGATTTTATCTTGGCTAATGATGCAGCTCTTGAAGAAGAGTCAGATGAGTATCAGAGAGGTTATATGAATGCCTTGTCAGCCCAGTAGAAGCAATTTTCTCTTAGAAACATAGATGTGCCTGTCAATCCAATCCAAAAGAGAAAGGAAGTTTCAGCACCTAAAAATGATTCACCTGTTGCACAAAAGAAAGCAAAAGAGATAGTTGATCCCGCTGCCACTAAGTCATCATCAGCAGAAAAATAAAATCAACCAATTACAACGAGGGATAAGGCTGAAAAGAAAGATGTTCCAGCCAAAGAGATCGAGAAGACTTCAGCCTTTATTTTGGAGAATGAGATTTCTAAATTAAAGGTATCCATTCCCTTGACTGAATTAATGAGAAACAATAGTTATAAGGGTCAAGTTTCCAAAATTTTGAATTTCGATCCAATGTCTGATATGGTGAATATTGAAGATGATCAATTGGAACTAATATTTGGACCAGCTTTAGATGGTGAGTCTTCGGACAGCGAAGTGCCTCCTTTTTATATCAGTCTTCGATTGCATGAGTTTGTATTGCATAATGCCATGTTCGATTCCAGTGCTTCCCATAATCTTATGCCGAAAGCAATCATGGAGAAGTTGGGTTTAGATATCACTAGGAAGTACCATGATCTTTATTCATTTGATTCTAGCAGAGTGAGATGTATTGGGCTCATTAAAGACTTGGTTGTAAGTTTGGATCAGATTCCTACAAAGAATGTTTTGATGGACGTTGTTGTAGCGGACATTCCTCCCAGATTTGGTATGTTTCTTTCCAGATCTTGGGGAGCCAAATTGAAAGGGACATTACAATTATATTTCTCCTATGCGACGATTCCCATGTTTGGCCAAATGAGAAAATTGTACTGGGAACAAAAAATGAAGTATATGATTACAACCAAGGAGAAACCGGTCAATCATCCGATTAATTATGTACATACAGATTTAGAGTCTTTTGTTTTGTTTGCCGATAGTTTCAATGATGTAGATAGTCAGTTAGTTCAAGCAGAAGATATTCCAGAGATTACCAAGAATTTCAGAGAATTTTTGCAGAAAGAAAGGAAAAAACCGAAAAGCACAGTTGAGCAATCAGCTAAAGATAGTGGACAGCAAGCAGAAAAAACAGAGCTAGCACAATTCCAACACTTAGAGGATGATGAAGAGGGTATATGGACCATGGATTTCGATGGTGCAGTCGGGAGTGATGGTGCTGGAATTGGTATTTGGGTATGCAGCCCTTTCTCCGCTCCAAATAAGGTACCGAGCAATGTACGGGTATGTTCTTACAAATTAGCATTTGATTGTTCAAACAATGAGGCTGAGTATGAAGCTCTGATTTCTGGCCTAAAGATTCTTAGAAAGTTGAATTCTAAGAGAATTGCAGTCTATGGTGACTCCGAATTGGTGATTAAGCAAGTAAAGGGTGAATATCAAATGAAACATCCCCGGATGCGGGCTTACCGTAATGCTGTTCTGGATATTTTGAAGCAGTTTTCAGATTATACTTTGACTTGTATTCCTCACATTCAAAATGGAATTGCAGATGCACTTGCTAAGGCAGAAAGTAACTTGAAGATCCCAATGAATTCAAGTAATAAGTTCGAGATCCATGTGAAGCACCGTCCTACCATCCCGGATAATCAAAGATGTTGGCAAGTTTTCCAAGATGATGATGAGATTAATGATTTTCTGCAAAATAAAGGGAAGTTCAAAGATACCTCAATTGATGTAGAATATGATGATGGTGATGATGTTCAAGTCAATCAAATGGAAGTGTTACATCTCAAAGATAACGTTATTCCTAAAGGTTTGATACCTTTAGAAGAGCTCTTCGATCAGGATGATGTGGCTAAAAAGCCAACCTTACAGCCGACTGAAAAAGGAGTTGAAGATGTAAATATTGGAACAGCTGAAGACCCCAAGATGGTGAAGTTATCCAAATCATTGCCACCAGAGGTAAAAGATGAATATGTGAGTTTTTTGTCTTCATTTGCTGATGCTTTCGCTTGGGATTACTCAGATTTAAAGACGTATGACACCAATATAATTCAGCATACTATCCCAATCAAGCCCAATCAGAAGCCTTTCAGACAAAAGCTAAGAAGAATCAATCTGAAGTTGTTGCCATCGATTGAGAAGGAGGTAAACAGGTTGTACAAAGCAGGAATCATTGTTCCCATCAGATTTTCTGATTGGATTTCCAATTTGGTGCCAGTGCGGAAAAAGACAGGTGAGATTCGATTGTGTATTGATTTCCGAAATCTGAACAAGGTGTCATTGAAGGAAAATTATCCATTTCCTAAGATGGATCATATATTGCAGCGAGTAGTTGGAGCATCTCGCATGTCACTACTCGATGGTTATTCTGGATATAACCAAATTTTGGTCCATGAGGACAACCGTGACAAAACAATGTTCACCACTCCGTGGGGGACATTCCACTATGCCAAGATGCCATTCAGTTTGAAAAATGCTGGTGCAACTTTCCAACGAGCGATGGACATGGCTTTTGCGAATGAGAAATATGTTTTCCTTGTTATATACCTTGATGATTTGACGGTCTTTTCCAATTCAGATGAAGAGCATATGTATCACTTGAAAGTTGTCTTTCAAAAGTACAGAAAATATGGTGTCTCGCTTAATCCTAAAAGGAGCTTATTTTCCATGGATGAAGGCAAATTACTTGGTCATATTATTTCAAAAGATGGCATTCGTATTGATCCAGCACGTGTTGAAGCAATTCAGCAAATTGACCCTCCCAGGAACAAGAAGGAAATTCAGTCTTTTAATGGTAAGATGAACTTTTTACGCCGTTTTGTCCCTAACCTTGCTGAACATTTAAGAGAAATAAAAAATATGCTGAAAAATGACATCCAAGTGAAGTGGACTGAAGAGGCGACAAAGTCCTTTAATTTAGTGAAGTTGGCACTATCTTCAGCTCCGGTGTTAATCAGCTCGAATTACACCCAAGACTTTATTTTGTTTTCCTTTGCTTCAGAACATACCATGGCAGCTGTGTTAATGCAGAAAAGGGATGGGCATGAGAAGCCAATAGCTTTTTTCAGTCGAACTATTAGAGACCCAGCCTTGAAATACAACATCATTGAGAAGCAAGCTCTGGCACTGGTAAAATCATTGAAGGATTTCCGGGTATACATTTTGCATTCCCATATTTTTGCTTATGTTCCTAACGCTGTCGTGAAAGATGTTTTAGTACAGACTGATCCGGAAGGAAGACGTGGTAAGTGGATTGCAGCTTTGCTGGAATATGATGTGGAAATAAGGCCCACGAAACGTATCAAGGGACAGGGGCTGGCGAAGCTTATGGCTGAATCAAATTTGCACGCATTAGACATAAATTTGATTGCTGCTATGTCTGATGAGGATGAGGAGAATTCACCACTTCAGGTATCGAAAATGTTTGTTGCTTCCCCATGGTATTCAGATATCGTCTATGTTCTTCAAAATTTGTCATCGCCGCCCGGCATGACTAGAAACAAAGGTAGAAATTTGAAACTGAAGGCTGCAAAATTTTGTATTTTGAATTCTGCACTTTATTGGAAGGATGCGGGTGGTGTTTTATTGAATTGTTTGGTGGAGGAAGAAGCGAAGAAGGTAATGGAGGATTTCCATAGAGGAGACTGCGGGGGTCATCATTTTTGGAAAACAACAGCCAATAATATTTTGAGAGCAGGGTACTATTGGCCGACATTGTTTGCTGATGTGTATAAAAAATTCAAAGGTTGCCATGAGTACCATATTTTTAAAGGAAGACAAAAATTACAGCCATTGCCACTCAAGCCTATTGAGGTAAGCGCCCCTTTTCAGTAGTGGGGTTTGGATTTCATTGGGGAGATCCATCCTCCTTCCTCAGGACAGCACCAATGGATTCTAACAGCCACTGATTACTTCACGAAATGGATCGAAGCAGTTCCCACAAGACAAGCCACCGATTCGGTAATCATTTCTTTCCTTGAGAACAACATTTTGTCTCGTTTTGGTTGCCCGAGTAAATTGATCACTGATAATGCAGCAACTTTTAAATCAAGAAAGATGATTGAGTTTTGTGCTAAGTATAAAATCATTTTGGGGCATTCAACCGCCTATCATCCGCAAGGCAACGGTTTGGCAGAATCTTCCAATAAATCTCTAGTCAATATCATTAAAAATTTGCTGGACATAAATAAGAAGAGTTGGCATAAGAAGCTGGTAAATGCGCTATGGGCTGATCGGGTGAGTCAAAAGAAGTCCATTGGTATGTCCCCCTTCGAGTTAGTTTATGGATTAGATATAGTCTTTCCTACCTCACTTGTTGTTCTGGTGGTCAAGCTTCTTCAGGAAGCTGGTAGTGAAGAAATCCATATGCAGAGAAGGATAAATCAGATGATTCATTTGCAGCAAACGAGAGAAGAAGTCTACCAGAACACATTCAAATTGCAGGAGAGAATCAAGAAGATCTATGACAGGAAAGCAAAGGCGGATAAATTCCAGTTGGAAGAAGTGGTACTGAAGTGGGATGCTAGGAATGAGGACAAAGGTAAACACGGTAAGTTTTAAAATCTCTAGAAAGGTCCATTCAAGATTGTAGCATATCAAGGTCAAAACGCCTTTCTTTTGAAGGAGATGAACGGTGAAGACTGTCCAGGAGGGCCGGTCAATGGTCGGTTGCTCAAGCGGTACCATTTCTAATGTTTTCTGCTGATCACATTGTCATTGTACAAATCATTTATTTCAATTTCATTGTAAGTGTGCACTGTAGTATTTTCTTCAGTTTGGGGCCCAAAGTGAAGGCTATAATTCTGAAGAAGGATTTCAGTTTTGGTCTGAATCTATTTAGTCGGTTTGGTTCAGTCATTTCTGTTTTAAAGGTTGAGTCAGTTTCAGTCAAAGTTTCAGTCAAATAAATTCAGTCAACAGTCTTGAGTTGTTTTGTCAAAATAATGGACTCCATAACCCAATGGATAAGGCACTCGTCTGCTCTCCCAAAGATCTATTGTTCTTGGCACCTCCAAGGAGCCACCATCCCCATTGGAGCCAATGTTAGATTCGGGTGTTACATCCCTCCGTCAGAGATCATTTCTCTTATTGCATTTCATTTTTAGGTGTCTCATTCCGCTCATTCATTTGCATTCCGTTAGGGGCATGCCATTATCTGACGGAAGGGCTTTGTTCTCTCGTTTTCCCTCATGTTTGTACCTGCTGGGTTGGTCAAAATTTATCAAAATTCATCAAAGTTCATTTCATGTCATTTACATTCATAGATGGTTATTTTCGTCAAAAGAGTCATTTCACTTTCTAGGTCTAGGGTTTGGTCTTCAGAAATGTTAAATAATGCCCGCAGGCCATGAGGATGTTTTCAAACAAGTTTTCATTTCAAGATTTTCATCGTCAAATATGCTCAAGGATGTTTCTTCTTCAAAACTCTGTTTTGAAGAAGAAATTGTCAAAAAAAAATTTGTAATAAATATGTATCTTTCCGCCATGTAGTACTTCACATGCAGACTCTGGTCATCCTTTTCCAAGGTTCAATGCCACCATCCCTGCAAAAATCAACCAATTTCATCATTCAAGCTCAGAAAGTCAGTGAGGAAACAAAAAGACAGAAGTTGTATTAAATGCAAAAGGTGCCAAAGTCAATAACATTACAAAATGGGTTATTGAGAAGAAAAAATTAAAACCATCTCTATATGAGATATTTCTCCAAGATTATTAATCCATTTTCATCAAGATTTATTGGGAAAAATCCAAGAGAAAAGTCGTGTTGGAGTTCAAAGAACAAAACTGTGATTTAGAAGGGCCGACTGTGTGATTGATTTCAGCGCGGTGCATTGGGATAGGCTGCGACGCATCCACAGAGCACGGTGCATAGAGACGAAATACATTGTGCATTTTCCAAAGGGTGTGGTGCACCCACAGAGCACGGCGCATTGGGCTTGTGCGCGGCGCACAAAGCCCCCAAGGCCAAAATCATCTCTGCTCCATCAAAACTCAATTCGATTCAGTTCATTTGTCTCCAAGTAAGTTGTGCACCCTTGCCATTTGATTTTAACTCCTGTTGGGTGTTATTTGGAAGGAGAAATTCGAAGAGTTTAAATGGTGAAAATATAACCCTATATCCATATCAAAATTTTCTCCTAGGGTTTGAAATTGGGTGTCAAAACTAGACTTTGTTGCCAAAACACTCTCATTCCATTTTCAGTTGTGTTTCCTACCACTGTTACACTATTGTCAATATCCTTCCCCATTCCTTTTCATCCTAAGCTACTCATATCATTCCATTCCCATTTCACTATCCCAAATCCTCTTATTCCCTATACTTATCCCTTTCTCCACATCACTTATAAATCCCCAAATCCTAAGTCCCCCAAATAGTGACTATCCTCACACTTAAATTTCACTTAATGAGTCCTTTTTCCCATTTTGATATTTCCTTACTGACCTCTCATTACATATGTGGCACACTTGATATTGAAAAACATACAAAACTCTTGTTTCACCATACATATATCGAAAGCACATGCCCATCGCGAGCACCTTGTTTCGGCATCATGTGTAGAACAAATTCATCATATGAGCGAGACGGTGATTCAACCCATGACTAAATGTCTGAGGAGGTCTCATAAAAGTGGCGAGGCATGTCGGGGAGGAGCCCACTTCTTTGGCTCGATTGCGAGGCACGCCTTGCAATGACGGCGGCGACATGCTTTACGACAACATGAATCATGTTTTCGGTATTGCGAGCTGATATCTCAGATTCAACACCATCAGGAGTTGGTTCACTTATTTATCCTAAATTTGCGTGGTGGTCATGTAAACCTTTCTAGAGTGAGCTTCACCTTGACACCAGAGACCATTTCTAAGGCAACCGGCATACCAAAAGTGGTGAGGAGTGGAATATGAGACAGCAGCTGGATAGAGAATATTATGAACCTTACATCAAGCCTGGATATTTGAGGCAGCTGAGTAGAGTATTTCCATTCTGGTTTCTGAAGGAGTCCTATGCACCATTAATGAAACTCATCATTAGATACTTCAGCTGTGAGGGTATATTCTCACGCCTTTATGCATACCATATTAGACTTTTGATGCATTTCATGAGAGTGCGACTGATGAATATTCCATACTTCATGTGCCAAAACATAGAGCGGATGACTACCCTTGTGAAAAACAAGACTCCAGAGAAGCAACATAACAGCATTTATCATTATGCGCTCATTAAAATAATTGTAGTGCATCAGCTTGGATTGCAAGGCATTGCATGGGAGGAGTTCATTTCCCGTGACTTCTTTACAGTCCCTCAGCCTCCTCCAGATATTGTTCACGATACAGGTGAGCCTTCGCATCAGTTTGAGGTTCCTAAGATAGAGCCTATCAGTGTTCCAGTGTGTGTTTCCAATTAGAGAGGTACCAGAGCCTTATTTGTAGCAGCACGACGAGTACTATCTCTGCCCAGGGTGGAAGGGGTCTCGTTACCTTCGACAGCAGTGTGAGTACTATCTCCACATGTCATGGAAGGGGTCTCACCTTCTACATCAACACAGGTATAGGACAGAGGCAAGAGGCCTATGCACGATGAGGGCCCTTCAAGAGGCCAATACACTGATTTTATATTGATCGATGTTGATTCGAGCTCTCTTAGCTCAAAGCTGAAAGAGATCATCGAGGAGTAGAAAGCTGAGATCAACACACTGATTGAGAAATTTCAGAGAGCTCAGTGGGTTATAAATTACTTGGAGCAGCGGAATAAACAACTGGAGGATCAACACACACTCATGGAGTTGCAGAGAATCCGCGAAGATCGGAAATTAGCCCGGAAGAGACCAGGTGACATGACACCATTTTAGCGAGAGACTTGCCTTACGAGAGTCAAGATTCATCTGGAGAAGCTCTTGGCGAAGGCCAATAGGGACAAAGACATGCTCAGACACATGAAGAATCACTATTGGGCATGCACACATGTTTGCAAAGCAAAAATGAAGATCATGAAGGCGAGGTTGAGAAAAGCACTAAAAGGTCGGAAAAGGCCGGATCCACTCTGAATATTGGTTGAAGCTTCCTTGGTTGAGCATGAGACATGATGGGAGACCTTCACTCAAAATTTCAGCAAATTTGGAGAAGATTTTGTCATTTTGAAAATTTTGGTTGCAAAACAGGTTTTTCCGCCCGACGTGTCGCACCACCCGACGCGCGCTTATGATTGGGACATCTTCTGGAGGAAAAATTGATATTTTTGGATTTTTTATGGTAAATTATGCATGCTTAGGAATGGCTGAGAGGTTTCAAGAAGTTCTGGGTGGTCTTAAAGGTCAAAAACACTCCAAAAATGACCTTTCTGCCACTTTTTGCACCAGCAGGAACCAGTCTGGGGAGATTGCAGTTTTTGAGGGGAAAATGACGTCCAAATTGAAAAAATATACTTGAGTTCGATAGCAGACATCTAGGGCTTTCCAACGAGCTATCATGAGATCAAATTGGACTTCAGTAAGCGCCCCCAAAACACGCTCAAAGTGGCGCGGCGCATTGAGTTTTCTCAAGCGCTTTCGCCGCATGAGGAATTTCCCCGCCTAAATTTCACTTTTCAAAATTTCAAAAATTCGCCCAGTTTTGACTAGTTTCACTTTTGGATGTAATTATTGATCTATATTGATGTAATTTTGTGGCTATGATGTAAATTTGTCATGTTTCTAATTTTTCTAGAGGATTTATTCACTAAAAAGTGAAAATTAAGTGAATGGATCAGTTTCCTAGCATATAGAGGTAAGTTGTTTGGCTACCTAGATTTCAGTTCCATGTTTAGAATTGGTTGAAATAGCTCCTAGAAGGATGAGCTCAACCCCTAGAGGCATGGTAAGGGGTTAGGATGGTCTATATGATGTTTTTTCTCAATCATTTTCAGAGGTTGGACTCTTGGGAATAGTTTGGCACATCATTGTATATTCATTTCAGATTTTTGGCAAAGGAAAGACTAGAGTTTTGTAGCACTTGTTGGGATCCTTGTGGCTTCTGATTTTTTATGATGTTCTTCTCATGTTATTTTAAGTTTCATTAATTTTATATGTATGTTATTTCCCTTCTCTATGCTTCTAAATTAAACAAATGAGTAATTGAGGTAGAATTCATTAGTTTGTTGGTGCTCTGCCTTAAAATTTTGTTTAGTTTTACATGTTTTTCGTCAGTTTGAAGAGGATCCTTGCACTCTCTTGCCCTCTTCAGCTCCTTAGAAGTATTTTCAATCCATTCATTTGATCTAAGACATCAAATTCATTGCCTTCCCTGCCCCAACTTGAACTCTGCAAGAATTTGGCCCTATCCCCAAGCCCAAAAAATTGTCTTTCCCCTTTTTCCAAAAAACCCCTAAAAATCAAAATCAAACCTCCTATTTGTTTATCTAGCCTAAGATCGTTGTTTTTTAGTCATCCTTGCCCCTTTTAATATTTCATTGAGATTGACTCCGGAAAGAGTCTCTTCTCCTATCCTCGTAGGGCTAGCTACGAGGCTAAGCGTGGTTTGCAAGGTCTTTTTCCTGTTTCTACTTCACCCTGTCGGGATTTAGGTACCAAAAGCTCTAGTATATCTACCTGATTTTCTTCGATTACTTGATCATCCTTGTCATAAACTTTGTCAATTGCATGATTCTCAAACTCACCTTCACTTTGTAGAAAATTATTAACTTGTTGATCATCCCAAAATACTTTCCATCGCAAGTTATCAAGAACTGTAGGCCGATGCTTCATATGAATTTCAAATTTTTTGTTAGAAAATATTGGGATTTTTAAATTGCTTGTTGTTGTAGCAAGTGAATCTGCCATGAGGTTCTGAATTCTTGGTACGACTAACAAATTGTAATTTAGAAACATCTTTAGGATATCCAGTACAACATTCCTGTATGCTCTCATCAGTGGATGCATGGCCTGATATTCCCATTTCACTAGTTTTATCACAAGTTTGGAGTCGCCATATACTAAAATTCTTCTTGCACCCACCTTCTTCAAAATATTGAGACCAGTGGTCAATGCTTCATATTCTACTTCTTTGTAAGAACAATCAAAAACCAGTTTGTATGAACATAATCTAACATTATTAGGAACCTTACCAAGCTGATGAAGAGGGTTTCAGATATAAATTCAAATGTCTACCCCGTCTTTCCCCAAGGCACCATCAAAATCCATGGTCCATAGACCATTTTCATCCTCCAAGTGCTGGAATTCTGATTGTTTTTTTGTCTCAACTTTCCGAGCTACTTCTTGATTCTTATTTGAACTTTCCTCTGCCTTATCAGATGGTTTCTCTGAAACACTGGGTAGATTATCTTTTTCTTTTTCTAAAATTGTTCTGATGCAATTAGAAATCTCTCGAATATATTCTACTTCTACAATCTAGCTATCTACATCATTCAAACCACTATCATTGAACAAAATGAAAGATTCTAAATCTGTATGTACAACATTTATTGGATGCCATATGCCTCTCTTTGTTGGTTATCATGTACTTCATCTTCGTTTCCCGATACAACTTTCTCAGTTGTATGAAAACTGGGATGGTGGCATAAGAGAATTCTAGTTGCAGAGTGCCTCTCAACTTCGCTCCCCAAGATCTAGATAGAAACATACCAAACCGTGGTGGTATATCAGCCACCACCACATCCATCAAGACACTTTTTGCTAGAATTTTCTCAATGGAAACTACTAAATCCTTAATAAGACCCAAACAATGGACTCTTCTGGAATCAAAGGAATACAAGTCATGGTAAGGACGAGTGATATCTAGGCCCAATTTCTCAATAATTCCTTTTTGTATCAAATTGTGGGAAGATCCAGAGTCGAGCATGGTTTTGTGAAGGATATTCTGGTGGATTCTCATACTCAAATAGAATGGGGGAACTTCACTATCCTCTAAATGACCATCTATTTCTAGACCAAATATAAGCTCAGGTTGGTCATCATCGACATTAAGTATATCATATGAGGGATAAAATTTTAACATTTTGACTACATGAGACTTATACTGATTATTCTTGACAAGTTCACTTAAAGGTATTGACACTTTCAATTTGGAAATTTCAGTTTCTAAGCTGAAAGGAGTGGATTTGTCTACCTCTTTAGTGATGTCTCTTTTGTCGGCATGATATTTTGATGCATCTTCTTTCCTTTGGTTGTCCTTTATTTTCCTGATAATATTGTAGATGGTTGATTATCTTTGTTATGAATTGGAGCTATAGGTTATTTTCATTTACTCTGATTACCTTGAGAATTATGTTTTAGTTGAGTATCCTTTTGTTGAGATGCCTGCTTATGAATAGGAGTTATTGTGACATCTCTACCTCTCAATGTATACTTCCTCTACTGTGAGCTAAGGGCATTCAATTATCCTAGTTGACAATCATCATATTCAACCTCCAACTGATGATCCTCAACTAAAATGTAGTCTTCATCCTTTGGTATATTCATCTTCTCGACATACTCTTCATCTTCATTCAAAAATATGGGTTGGCCATCAGTAGTAAAAATATGGTTTTCTCAAACAATATGATCTTCTTCTTCTTCTTCAACTCCTTGAGCATAATTCTGCTGTGAGGGTGTCTGAATTTGTTGTGGTTGTGTTGTTTTCTTAGGTGACCTCTATTCCCTTTGCTTGATCTTGAATTGAGGTTGCTATTGTTGTCCTCTGAAGTTAGGATTTCTACCTTGTGGTTTTGGATGCCTTTCGGTGATAGACATCATGTCAACCATCCTCTCAACTGTTCTTATTAAAGTGTCCAGTTTTACATCAAAAGATTATGATGCTTTCTCTTTAATAGTTACTCTCCTTTCACCCTTCATTTTTTATTTCTTTATGGATAAATTAGCTTCTACACTAATTGCATTTTTCTTCATGTCTTCTAACGTAGCAGGATTCCTTTCTCACCATTGATGGGCCATGTCTAGATAAAAACCATCCGGGTAATGAAAAAGGGCCAACCCTCGAGGGGTTTTGATCTCATTAGGAATAGAATGGTATACTCTGTTGAATTGAATAGTGAAGTCTTGTATTGATTCATTTGGTTCTCTTTTCAGATTGTTATATTCATAAAGGATTTGTAATGGATTCTTATTTACCTCCTATTTGGCTATGAAAGCATATACCAACTGATTTGATGTGTCTATTAAATTTGCATTTAATGATCTGAACCATACTTTAACTTCTCCTGAAAAACTCTGAACTATGATTCTCATTTTAGCATCATCTGCATCTATTACGTCTAGGTCAATAAAGTTTGTAACTTTAACAATATGTTGTTTTGTAGTGATTGAATAATTTTCATCAAAAAGTGGAAGCCTCTGGCCATAACCCTAAGGTAAGGCATTGAGTTGACCTGGTAAGATGAGGGATGAAAATCTGGCCATAATTATCACTGAATGGACTACAAGAGTGACAATAGGAAGATTTTTTTGAATAGGTTCTGAAGTAGATGGTGCGGAATGGGAAACAAAAGCTGACTGTGAGTGTCTCAGGATAGGTATTGATTCTTGTTGATATTGGATTATAGTGTTTTTCGGCTAGTACTGAAGTTGGTTTGCTAAACTTTCAAGTTTATAGAATTGACTCCAGATTTTAGTGTCAAATTCTAATTCAGAATTAGTTTCTTCAAAGGATAAATTTTCTTCAAGTTTTAACGAACTGAGATCTAACTCAGATAATTACTTGACCTCATAGGGCCTTAATGGATCAAATACTATGTCAGCTAATGAGGTTTCTGACTTAGATAAAAATAATGACAACTCAAATTTGAAGAAAATGGTATATCTTCGAGAGATATAACTTTAGTAGGCAGTGAAGAATATCTTACCAATGGGATTGGGTCTGACTGAATTTTTGTAGCTTGATATCTATGCTTCCAAGCAAGCCTCTTTGGATATTTGACTGGATCATCTAGGTGAGGATCAGGATTTGATCTAGTGTATCTCCTCGAAGCTAGAATGTTCACTGTTCAGTAACTTGTTTTCTCTGCAATTTTTTTAGATCAGCCTCAACAAAATCTTAGACCTATCATCTAGTGGCCAATAATTCGAAGAACTAAGGGTACAACTAGGGAATATATGACACTATGCTTCCCGATTATGGTCACTAAGATGTTATCACCCCACCGTATCTTTGAGGCTGAGAGGAGACTAGAAAAGGTAACTACAGAGCAAGCTCTCACCAAGTAGCTAGCCCTACTAGGCAAGAGAGGGCTCTCTCCAAGAGATCACAGCCAAGAGAGCTGGATAAATTAGGTTTTATGCTAGGTATAGTAGCACAAGGGTTCATATTGGTTGATTTGGGTGTTGGATGAGTGAATTAGGTCAGAGAGGTAACTAAGTCAGGGAAAATAAGATCAGAATTGCAGACATCTGATGGGGAAAGGTAGGTAGGCACTCTAACACTTTAGGGTTTTAGGGTGAGATGGATCATACTGGTGAGGTGCTAAAAATAGCATGACAGTACATGAATTCTTTTTAAACTGAAGAAATGAAACAAATTATGGTGATTCTCCCAAAACAGAGCATAAAAGATATATTCTTCCTATCAAAATTGAGAATAAAAAATATCATAGAACTGGAATGAATATGGAAAGTACAAAAAATTCATACATATGAAACTGAAGAAGAAACTATGCCAAAGTACAGTACCACATGAATCCCAAAAGAATAGTTGCAACTCATCCAATATATTCCTTCCAAAATCTGAATACACTAGTGTCTCTGATTAATACAATACCATCCAACCTGTGAAATTATTTTAGAAATAAAATATACAACCATGAAAAAACTTCTGAAAACCTCAGGGGTCGAATCCCCGAGTTGTGGAGCTAATCCACAAAAGCCTAAACTGCAAACCTAGAGTTTAGGGAGGTCAAACTAACTCATCCCTAACTTTAGTGAAATTGATTCATCAATCCTCACCAAGCATTTTACCTAATGTATTTACCCCTAGGTAACTCAAAAAAATCATTATTACATTTACATCCATAAATTACATTGGTAAAAACATGATTTTTCCATGGTGAAACTGAGAAAACTGGAAAAAAACAAGAAAAATAAAGAATGGTCAAGAGCATAACGCCAATGTCACAAGTGCATTACCAATGTCAGGAGTGTGACACCATCTTCAGCGCAACTTTTGAAGGGGTTTTTGATTTCCACATTGAGCTCGGGATAGCTCATTGGAAATTATGTCCTGTCTAGTTTCCAAAACTGTCCTTAGTTTCCAAAAATGATAATATTTGATCCTCCAAAAATTCAATCTCTCAATATTGGTCAGGAACACAATGCCTAGCTGAAAATCAAGGCAGAAACATGATTGTTTGGGTGTTTTTGTTAGGTCCCTATATTACTAGTTTAGTCCCTTATTTTTATTAGTGTAGCCCCCTTATTGTTATTGTTGTACCCCTGTAACCCCAATATTGTTATTATTGTGCCCTTACATTATTATTGTTAGGTCGACTAGGATTATCATTTGTGGCCCCATGGACTCCTATATATAGAAGGAGGTTTTGGTCATTTGTATCATTCAAGAATTGTTCATTTATGTAATGTATTATAGGTTTCCCCCTCAAAGTGGCTGATTTCTAAGGCGTTGATCTCTCTTTTCTTCTATTTCGGACCTGGTTTCACAACATTTGGTATCAGAGCTCTAGATTCTAGGGTTTCACTGCTCCAAATAAGCCATTGTGGAATTTTCTCTATAACTTTTTTTTACGAAGGTTCAAAATCTAAAAATTTTACAGCATGGAGCCAAAATCCTGAGGAACGTTGTTGAAAAATTTCAGAGCTTGGTTCTCAAATTTTGGGAGATATGATCTATGGAATTTAGGGCTTTTTGCAAGCTCCTAAATTTAACCTAAAAAGGTCATCGCAGAATTTTCTCTATAAATTTTTTTCTACAAGGTTTCAGAAGCTAAAATTTTCCTAGAGATAAGTTGAAAACCTGAGGAACTTTGTGGAAAAATGTCAAATATTGATTCGCATTATTTTGGGAGGCAGGATCTGTGGAAGTTAGGGATTTTTCAAGCTTCTGAATTTCATCTCAAAGAGGTAATCATGGGAAAATATTCATAACTCTCTCTCTGAGCATCAGATTGGAATTCTATAAAAATTGGCCACAAACACATGGACTTTAGTTTCATGTCTATAAATTTCAGAGCCGAAGGAGGAAACAATTACATGTGGCAAGTCGTATAAGTTCGCTCTACTGAACTAGTTCGTAATTAGGTCATTGTGGGAGATTGGACATAACTTTGCCTTGAAGAGTCCAAATCAGGTCAGACCTGTGACATTAGAAAGATGATTCAGAGGGCTACATCAGGACCAAATTTTAGATATTGAAGATCTGAAATCATAGAGTATTTCAGTTTCAATATAGAGCTCCTCAAAAGCAAGAAAAAGGTGTGTATTTGTTTCCGAATTGCATAAGTCTTGTGTAAAAAATCAGTTTGAAGTGATTCCAAGGGCCTATTGAGCATATATTTCAGTATTGGGTTCTAAAATTCCCCTTAAAAATAATTCAACACCCATTAAGCCTTCAGAAGGCTCTACTATGACTCATGAAGATAAATAAATGCAACATGAGATATCAAAATTACAAGAGCAAGTGCACCTATCACAAAGAGCAACAAAAAATGAAATGGAAGTTTTGAAGAAAGGCGTGAGAACTAAGATGTATGGTTTGAATAAAGGCGTAGAAGCTAAGATGAATGGTTTGGAAGTTAATATGGATGGAATGGAAGCTAAGATGGATAACATGGAAGCTAAGATCGATGAAAAAATGGAAAACATGAAGAATGATCTAAAAGTAGACATCGAAGGTTTGGAAAAGTTGATACAAGAAATGTTTCTTAATGGCAAAAATATAGTAGAGGTAATTAATGATGAGAACAAAATAAATGTTAATCGTGATGACATAATCTCTAATGTTGGATGGAATAACCACCATATTCCAAATATGGATATGAGGAAGTCTAATGGCAAGGATCTTGTAACATGGATACTACAGATGGAGCAATATTTTGATCACAATAATGTGCAAAACACACAAAAGGTACACATTTCAAATTTACATTTAGAAAAAAATACATTTGTATGGTATCGATGGCTTTGCTCCTATAAAACAATTATCACTTGGTCAATTTTTACGGAGGAAATGATAGCACATTATGAGGATACAAAAATCAACACCTTCTTTATCCAATTGATAAATCTCAAACAAAAGGGTTCAATGGTGGAGCACATTGAGGACTTCCAAAAATTTAATATAAGGGTAACAAATATTCCAGAGGAACACAAGATTGATGTCTTCATAGGGACTTTAAAGCATAACATCCAACATGAAGTTCGTGTTTGGGAACCTGATTCATTGGAAAAGGAATTTAGGTTGGCAAGAAAAATTGAATGTAAAATTATGGCGACAAGGAAGCCTACCACTCACATATATATAAAGATGGAAGTGTTGCTACTCCTAGACTTCCTCAACCTACAAGGTTGACACCATAACAATTGGAAGAAAAAAGAGCAAAAGGGCTTTGCTACAGTTGTGATAGCAAATACACTAAAGGTCATAAGTGTGCTGAGAAGAAATTATTTTACATAGATTGTGAAGAGGAAGAAGAAAATGAACAAGAATTTTCAAAAGAAGAGGATATACACCAGGAACCAATCCTAGAAGAGGAAGAACTAAGTATGACCATATCATGTAATGCATTGGAAGGAAATACCACTCCTCAAACTCTCAAGATAGAAGGACATATCAAGAAGAAAAAGGTAATAGTGTTGATTGATTCAGGTAGTACCCATACCTTTATTCATTGTAAGGTAGCCAAGGAATTGAATTGTTCCTATACCCAGCACCAGAATGTCAAGTGATGGTTGCAAATGGAGGAACTATAAATTTCTCTTGAAAATGCCATAATATCAAGCTAACCATGGGGGAATATGTATTAATAGTCCAATGCTTTCCATTAAAATGGGAGGTGCTAATGTTGTACTAGGCATACAATGGTTAAAATCTTTAGGGATGGTAGCTTTTAACTTTCAAGAACTTTTCTTGAAATTTTATTTAGAAGGAAAGGAAGTCGAATTACGAGATATTGCAGGGAAGCCGAGAAAGATAATAAGCTCTAATGTCATGACAAATCTTCTGAAGAAATAACATCGAGGTGTAATTGCACAATTATTCTCACTAGAAGTTCCAACATCAAAATCATCTATTTCTATAGATCTCCAAAAAGTCTTGGAAAACCATTCCAAAGTGTTTCAAACTCCCAAAGGACTCCCACCTATTCGTGATCATGATCATGCTATTCATTTTATTCCAAGAAGTGTTCCTCCAAACATCAGGCCTTATATATATCCTTATGTCAAAAAGAGCGAAATTGAACGTATGATTGCATAAATGTTAGAGGCTGGTATAATTCAACCTAGTCAAAGTTCTTTCTCTGCTCCAGTAGTATTGGCACACAAGAAGGATGTTAGGTCCCTATATCACTAGTATAGCCCCTTATTATTGTTAGTGTAAACCCCTTATTGTTATTTTTGTACCCTTGTAACCCCCATTTTGTTATTATTGTGCCCTTAAATTATTATTGTTAGGTCGGCTAGGATTACATTGTGGCCCACTAGGATTACATTATGGCCCCATGGACTCCTATATATAGAAAGGAGGTTTTGTAAATTGTATCATCCAAGAATTTTTCATTTATGTAATGGATTGGAGGTTTCCCCCTCAAAGTGGCTTATTTATAAGGCGTTTATATCTCTTTTCTTCTACTTTTGGAGCTGGTTACACAACATTTGGTATAAGAGGCTTTGGATTCTAGGGTTCCATTTTGCTCCCAAACGAATCATCGTGGCATTTTCGCTATAACTTTTTTTCTACGAAGCTTCAGAAGCTGAAATTTTTAGGGTCCGAAGCTAAAATCTTGAGGAAGTTTTTCTAAACATTTCAGAGCTTGGTTCGTAATATTTTTGGAGATATGATCTGTGGAAGTTAGGTCTTTTTTCAGGCTCCTAAACAGGTCATCGTGGAATTTGCGCTATAAAAAAATTTCTACGAAGGTTCAAAATCTGAAATTCATATGGTGCGAAGCTGAAATCCTGAGTAAATTCATCAAAAAAATTTAGAGCTTGGTACGCAATATTTTTGGAGATATGATCTGTGGAAGGTAGTGCTTTCTCAGGCTCCTGAATTTCATCTCAAAGAGGTGATCGTGGGAAAAGTTCAATAACGCTCTCTCTGAAGATTGGATTGGAGTGCTGTCAAAAGTGGTCACAAGTACACGGCCTGTAGTTTCTTGGCTATCAATTTCAAAGACAAAGGACAAAACAGTGACACGTGGAAAGTCGTACAAGTTTGCTCTACTGAACCAGTCCAAAATTAGGTCATTGTGGGAGATTGGACACAACTTTGTCTTGGAGAATCAAAATCAGGTCAGACCTGTGGCATTCAAAAGAGAATTCAGAGGGCTACTTCAGTGCTGAATTTCAGATATTGAAGATCTGAAATCACAGAGACAATACAATTTCAATATTAACCTCCTCAAAGCTAGTAAAAGGTGTGTATTTTTTTCCGAATTGCATAAGTCTTGTTTGAAGAATCAAGTTGAATTGATTGCAAGGGCCTATTGTGGAATAGATATCAATATTGGAGTCTGAAATGGCCCCTAAAAAGAATTCAACACCCATTAAGCCTTTATAAGGCTCTACTATTAATCATGAAGATGAAGAATGGCAACATGACATGTCAAAATTACAAGAGCAAATGCAACAAATTCCGCTCTCGCAAAGAACAACAAAAAATGAAATGGAAGTTTTGAAGAAAGGCGTGGAAACTAAGATGGATGGTTTGAAGAAAGGCGTGGAAGCTAAGATGAATGGTATGGAAGCTAAGATGGATGACATGAAAGACAACATGGAAAACATGAAGAGTGATCTAAAAGCATACATGGAAGGCTTGATGACAAGCTTAAAACCGGAAATGATTCCTAATGGAGGAAATATAGGAGAAGAAACTCATGATGAGAACAAAATAAATGTTAATCATGATTTCATAAACTCGAATGTTGGCGGGAAGAACCACCATATTCCAAAAATGGATATGAAGAAGTTTGATGGAAAGGATCCGGTAACATGGATACTACAGATGGAGCAATATTTTGATCTCCATAACGTGCAAAACACTCAAAAGGTACTCATTGCAACTTTACATTTAGAACAAAATACATTTGTATGGTATCAATGGCTTTTCTCTCGTAAAAAAATTGTCACTTGGTCAATTTTTACGGAGGAAATGATAGCACATTATGAGGATACAAAGAGCAACACCTTCTTTACCCAATTGATAAATCTCAAACAAAAGGGTTTAGTGGGGCGGCACATTGAGGACTTCCAAAAATTGAATATAAGGGTAACTGATCTTACAGAGGAACACAGGATTGATCTCTTCCTAGGCACTTTAAAGGATAACATCCAACATGAAGTTCCCGTTTTGGAACCTGATTCATTGGAGAAGGCATTCGGGTTGGCAAGAAAAGTTGAATGTAAAATTATGGCGACAAGGAAGCCTACCACTCAATTCTATAAAGAAGGAAGTGTTGCTACGCCTAGATTTCCACAACCTACAAGGTTGACACCACAAAAATTGGAAGAGAAAAGAGCAAAAGGGCTTTGCTACAGTTGTGATAGCAAATACACTAAAGGTCATAAGTGTGCTGAGAAGAAATTATTTTACATAGATTGTGAAGAAGAAGAAAATGAACAAGAAGAGGATATACACCAGGAACCACCCCTAGAAGAGGAAGAAATGAATCCGACCATATCGTGTAATGCACTGGCAGGAATTACCACTCTTCAAACTCTCAAGATAGAAGGACATATAAAGAAGAAAAGGGTAATAGTGTTGATTGATTCAGGTAGCACCCATAATTTTATTCATTATAAGGTAGCCAAGGAATTAAATTGTTTCCTATACCCAGCACGAGAATGTCAAGTGATGGTTGCAAATGGAGGAACTATAAATTGCTCTGGAAAATGCCATAATATCAAGCTAACCATGGGGGAATATGTATTGACTAGTCCAATGCTTGTCATTCCTATGGGGAGGTCTTGACGTTGTACTAGGAGTACAATGGTTACAATCTTTGGGGACGGTAGCTTTTAATTTTCAAGAACTTTTCTTGAAATTTTTTTTCGAAGGAAAAGGAAGTCGAATTCACGGGGTATTGCGGGGGAAGCCCGGGAAGGATAATAAGCTCTAATGTCATGACAAATCTTCTAAAGAAAGAACAGCTAGGTGTAATTGCACAATTATGCTCACTAGAAGTTCCAACATCAAAATCATCTATTACGAGATCTCCAACAAGTCTTGGACAATCATTCCAAGGTGTTTGAAACTCCCAAAGGACTCCCACCTATTCATGATCATGATCATGCTACTCATTGATTCCGGGAATTGTTCCTCCAAACATCGGGCCTTTATGAGATATCCCTTACTTCCAAAAGAGCGAAATTGAAACGTATGATTGCGGAAATGTTAGAATTGGGTATAATTCAACCCGAGTCAAAGTTCTTTCTCTTGCTCTGTAGTATTGGTACACAAGAAGGATGGATCATGGCGAATGTATCAGATTATAGGGAGCTCAATAAGCTCACCATTAAAGTAAAAAATTTCCCATTCCCCGTGATTGATGAATTATTGGATGAATTACATGGAGCAATGTATTTTACCAAGTTGGATCTTCAGTTCGGGATATCATCAAATTAGAATGAAGGCGAAGATATTCCAAAAACGAGCATTTCGAACTCATGAGGGTCATTATGAATTTTTTGGTCATGCCTTTTGGCCTTACCAATGCACCTTCTACATTTCAAGGGTTGATGAATTCCATTTTCAAACCCTTCCTTAGAAAAATTTGTGCTAGTATTTTTTGATGATATACTAATCTACGAGTAGGGTCTTGGAAGGATCATGTTGAACATGTTGACGGGTGCTCAAACTATTGCGGGAGAAACAATTATATGCAAAAAAAATCCAAATGTTTCTTTAGAGTACAAGAGGTGGAATATACTGGGTCATATTGTATCTCACGAGGGTGTTAAAGTAGACCCTAACAAAAATTAAAGCCATTAAGGAATGGAAAGTTCCCACAACCATAAAGCAGTTGCGAGGATTTCTCGGGTTAACGAGAGTATTATCGCAAGTTTGTTAAGAATTATGGGAGAATAGCAGCACCTCTAACAACATTATTGAAGAAAGATGCATTTTCATGGACTCCGAAGCAACTAAGGCCTTTGAACGTCTTAAGAGGCAATGTGCCTAGCACCGGTCTTAGCTACACCGGACTTCACAAAAACCTTTATTGTGGAATGTGATGCCTCGGGAAATGGAATTGGTGCGGTTTTTAATGCAGAAGGAAGACCCATTGCTTTTGAAAGTCGTTCCAATCAAAAGGAAAGTATTTACAGAAACCTATTTATGAGAAGGAAATGTTAGCAATACTACATGCACTAAAGAAATGGCGAACTTACCTAATGGGAAGACACTTCAAGGTAAAAATTGATCATGATAGTCTTAAACACTTTTTGGAACAAAGACTATCGTCAGAAGAATAGCAAAAATGGGTCACAAAGATGTTGGGTTATGACTTTGAAATAATATACAAAAAAGGAAAGGCTGAATATTGTTGCAGGATGCCCTCTCGAGAAAGAATGAAGAGGTGGAAGCATTGCTTTGTGCCATTTCTATTATCCAGCAGTTGGATAAGCTGAAGCAAGAGATGAATGGAAGAAGGACAAAGATGTATGGATACTCATTCAAAAGTTGCGACAAGATCCTAGTACATCTGATACATTTAGTTGGAAAAATGATTCCTTATGGTACAAAGATCGCTTATATCTTTGTAAGAATTCCCAACTAAAACAAAAGATTCTTATGGAATTGCACACTTCTCCTTTAGGAGGACACTCGGGGATTTTTAGAAAACTTACCACGGGGTGAAGAAAGAATTTTTTTGGGATGGCCTTAAATCGTGATATTCGAAAGTTTGTGGCGGAATGTTTGGTTTGCAATGAGAATAAAGTTGAGACAATTAAGACCCCGCAACTTCTACAACCTTTATCCATTCCAAGTCAACGTTGGGAGGAGATTTCAATGGATTTTATCATAGGTTTACCTAAGTCCGAAGGAAAGAGTGTCATCATGGTGGTAGTTGATAGAATTACCAAGTATGCACACTTTTGTGCTTTATCTCATCCATTTAAGGCAGAGTACGAGTTGCTACTACATTTATGGACGAGAATTCAAAAGCTACATGGAAGCCCAAGGGTTATTGTGAGCGACGGAGATCCCATTTTCTACTGGAAATTTTTTGGACGGAGTTATTTTCTTGTTTGGGTACTCAATTAGCTCATAGCTCATCTTATCATCCTCAATCGATGGTCAAACGGAGATAGTAAATAAATGTTTGGAAGGATATCTTCGTTGTTTTGTATACGATAAACAAACACAATGGGTCAAGTGGTTACCTCTTCTTTGAATGTTTGGTATAACACTTCCTTCCATCTTTATGACAAAAATTACCCCATTTATGGCACTTTATGGATATCATCCACCATCAATCACATCATCTTTAAGGGGAAAATTCGAAGGTTCAAGCGATGGAAGATCACATCAAGCATCATCAAGAAGTTCTCCAACTCTTAAAGGATAACTCTGGGATTTGGCACAAAAATCGAATGAAACAACGAAAACGGAGATCAACATCGTAGCGAGAGAAGTTTTGATGTAGGAGATTGGGTATTTTTACGGCTACAACCATACGAAACAAATTTCCCTCAAGCAAGCAAAAGAAGGATAATAAATTATCGCCAAACTACTATGGTCCTTACAAGGTGTTGTAAAAGATTGGTACTATGGCATACAAATTGGAGCTCTCTGGCTATCTTCGCGAGTACATCCGATTTTCCATGTTTCATGTGCTTAAAGAAGGTTATAGGTGAAAATATTCCAGTTCAAACAATATTGCTAGAACTTGATGGGAAGGAAAAATCATATTGGAACTGAAAATGATTCATGGACAAAGAACTCGACAACTACGGAATCGATCAATTTCGAGTATCTCATCAAGTGGAAGAACTTACCCACTTGAAGATTCTACATGGGAGGATGAGAATTTTATACTGAGAAGCACCCGGGAGCTACTCAAGTGTTGAGGACAACACTTTTTTGAAGGAGAGGGCATGTTAGGTCCCTATATCACTAGTATAGCCCCTTATTATTGTTAGTGTAAACCCCTTATTGTTATTGTTGTACCCTTGTAACCCCCCATTTTGTTATTATTGTGCCCTTAAATTATTATTGTTAGGTCGGCTAGAGATTACATTGTGGCCCACTAGGGATTACATTATGGCCCCATGGACTCCTATATATAGAAAGGAGGTTTTTGTGAATTGTATCATCCAAGAATTGTTCATTTATGTAATGTATTGGAGGTTTCCCCCTCGAAGTGGCTTATTTCTAAGGCGTTCATATCTCTTTTCTTCTATTTTTGGAGTTGGTTACACAAAAAAGGATGGATCATGGCACATGTGTCCAGATTATAGGGAGATCAATAAGCTCACCATTAAATATAAATTCCCATTCCTGTGATTGAGGAATTGTTGGATGAATTACATGTAGCAATTTTTTTTACCAAGTTGGATCTTTGTTCAGGATATCATCAAATTAGAATGAAGACTGAAGATATTCCGAAAACAGAATTTCAAACTCATGAGGGTCATTATGAATTTTTGGTCATTCCTTTTGGCCTTACCAATGCACCTTCTACATTTCAAGGGTTGATGAATTCCATTTTCAAACCTTTCCTTAGAAAATTTGTGCTAGTATTTTTTGATGATATACTAATATACAACAGGTCTTCAAAGGATCATGTTCAACATGTTGAAAGGGTGCTCAAACTATTGCAGGAGAAAGAATTATATGAAAAAACATCCAAATGTTTCTTTGGAGTACAAGAGGTGGAATATCTAGGTCATATTGTATCTCACAAGGGTGTTAAGGTAGACCCTAAAAAAATTAAAGCCATTAAGGAATGGAAAGTCCCCACAACCATAAAGTAGTTGCAAGGATTTCTCGGGTTAACAGGGTATTATCAAAAGTTTGTTAATAATTATGGGAGAATAGCAGCACCTCTAACAACATTATTGAAGAAAGATGCATTTTCATGGACTCCTGAAGCAACTAAGGCCTTTGAACATCTTAAAGAGGCAATTTGAATAGCACCGGTCTTAGCTATGCCAAACTTCACAAAAACCTTTATTGTGAAATGTGATGCCTCAAGAAATCAAATTGGTGTTGTTTTAATGAAAGAAGGAAGACCCATTGCTTTTGAAAGTCATCCAATCAAAGGAAAGTATTTATAGAAAGCTATTTATGAGAAGGAAATGTTAGCAATACTACATGCACTAAAGAAATGGTGACCTTACCTAATGGGAAGACACTTCAAGGTAAAAAATGATCACGATAGTCTTAAACACTTTTTGGAACAAATACTATCTTCAGAAGAGCAACAAAAATGAGTCACAAAGATGTTGGGTTATGACTTTGAAATAATATGCAAAAAAGGGAAGCTAAATGTTGTTGCAGATGCACTCTCAAGAAAGAATGAAGAGGTGGAATCATTTCTTTGTGCCATTTCTCTTATCCAACCAGATTGGATAACCGAAGCAACGGATGAATGGAAGAAGGATGAAGAAGTGTGGACACTCAATCAAAAGTTGCAGCAATATCCTAGTACATCTCATACATTTAGTTGGAAAAATGATTCCTTATGGTACAAAGATCGCTTATATCTTTGTAAGAATTCCCAACTAAAACAAAAGATTCTTTTGGAATTGCACACTTATCCTTTAGGAGGACACTCAGGATTTTTAAAAAATTACCAGAGGGTGAAGAAAGAATTTTTTTGGGATGGCCTTAAATTTGATATTCAAAAGTTTGTGGCAGAATGTTTGGTTTTCCATAAAAATAATGTTGAGACAATTAGGACCCCAGGTCTTGTACAACCTTTATCACTCAAGATATTTCAATGGATTTTATCACAGGTTTGCCTAAGTCCAAAGGAAAGAGTGTCATCATGGTGCTAATTGATAGACTTACCAAGTACGCACACTTTTGTGCATTATCTCATCCATTTAAATCAAGTACAATGGCTACTACATTTATGGACACAATTCAAAACCTACATGGAAACCCAAAGATTTTTGTGAGCAACAGAGATCCCATTTTTACTGGAAATTTTTGAATAGAATTATTTTCTTGTTTGGGTACTCAATTAGCTCATAGCTCATCTTATCATCCTCAATCCGATGTTCAAACTGAGATAGTGAATAAATGTTTGGAAGGATATCTTCGTTGTTTTGTATCTGATAAACAAACACAATGGGTCAAGCAGTTACCTCTCTCTGAATGGTGGCATAACACTTCCTTCCCTACTGCAACAAAAATGACCCCATTTATGGCACTTTATGGATATCATCCACTGTCCATCACATCATATTTAAGAGAAAATTCTAAGGTTAAAGCAGTGGAATATCACATAGAGCATCAACAAGAAGTTCTCCAATACTTAAAGGATAACCTAAATTTGGCACAAAATCGAATGAAACAACAGGCAGATCAACATCGTAGCGAGAGAAGTTTTGATGTAGGAGACTGGGTATTTTTATGGCTACAACCATACAAAAAAATGTCAGTCAAGCAAGCTAAGAAGGATAATAAAATATCTCCAAATTACTATGGTCCTTACAAGGTGTTGCAAAAGATTGGTATTATGGCATACAAATTGGAGGTTCCTGTTTCTTTTCGAGTGCATCTAGTTTTCCATGTTTCATGCTTAAAGAAGGTTATAGGTGAAAATATTCTAGTTCAAAAAAAATTGCCAGAACTTGATGAGGAAGGAAAAATCATATTGGAACTTGAAGCAGTCATGGAAACAAGAACTCGATAGCTACAAAATCGATCAATTTCAAAGTATCTCATCAAATGGAAGAACTTACCCACTGAAGATTCTACATGGGAGGATGAGAATTTTATACAGAAGCACCAAGAGCTACTCAAGAATTGAGTTCAACACTTTTTTGAAGGAGAGGGGCATGTTAGGTCCCTATGTTACTATTTTAGTCCCTTATTGTTATTAGCATAGCCCCCTTATTGTTATTGTTGTACCCCTGTAACCCCAATATTGTTATTATTGTGCCCTTACATTATTATTATTAGGTCGGCTAGGATTATATTATGGCCTCATAGACTCCTATATATAGAAGGAGGTTTCCCCCTTGAAGTGGCTGATTTCTAAGGCATTGATCTCTCTTTTCTTCTATTTTGGAGTTGGTTTCACAACAGTTTTTTGACATTTTCCCCTACTAGTTTGCCCAAATTTTCTTAGAAAAGTGCCTAACCTGACTGATTTTTTCCTTCTAAATCCAATGGTACATTTTTTTTTTTCATTTATAGCCTCCTAGAAGAAGCGGAATGCCTAGGGTGTTGCGCTCTTGGCAGTTTAGCTATGTTAAAACTGTCAAAAGTTGCAAAAACCCAAAAAAAATCCAAACTTTCTCAAAATTTCTCCAAAATTATCCTGTGGAAGCCTGATGAAGTTTTTTAAGAAATGAGGGATGCCTCAGCAAGGATGTCAAGCTTGTCTCCTTCCTTTTTCTTGGCTAGGGTTTGGGTATGTTTCTCCTGCAATTTCTTGAGTTAAATGCTACAAACCTTGTTTTTTGTGATATAACTGTTAGACATGTTTCTGAGCATTTTGTTAGGATTTTTTTTCCTTGTGGAGGAGTTTCTCAAGATGGATGTTAACACTATGAAGCCATATCTTTGTGTCATCTTCAACCTCCTTGGAAATCCTCTCCTGAAAAGTGAGTTTTTCATCCTCAATCTTCAGTTATTGCAATGCCCTCTTAAGACCCCTTATCTTTGGTCTTATTCTACTACTTTTGATGTCATCTTGATCATGATCATCAAGTGGCATCATGACTTTACCTCTATTTGTTTTGAGCAGCTCTAGCTCCATAAGTACTTGTTGATCCTTCAGTTTCTTATTCTCCTACACAAGAAATGAAATGACAAGCTGAGCTCTATCCAAATTAGTTTGCAACTCTCTAATTTGGGCATCCTTCTCTTTGAAAATCAAGCTTGAGTCCTCGTGATCATCCTGTCAATGCAAGTAAACTAGGTCAAAATATGTTTCCTCATCATGAGGGTCCTCATCCTCTTACATGACTTCTTCATGCACCACTGCCTCTTCCTACTTTTGCTTTCCCTTTTGTACCTGATTTTTTGATGAAGAAGGCAAGGTCCCTCCCACAATCTATGGGGAAAACACCTACCTATGCCCTCTCTAATAAGTTTTAGCCAATGTTATTTCTCAGCCTATTTTTTTATTTGTAGGCTCTTTGACGACAGCTCTGCTGGATGACCCAATATGACTCTGAAATACTGATGACGATGATGATATGGGTCTATTAGGCTATTCTGATGGAGGAATAGCTGCAGAGGACTGAGATGAAGGAGGGATGGTTTCAGCATGCTAAGATTGTGGAGCAGTGAAAACATCATTTGCAATGAAGGTATCCCATGAAATGTGCAACTGATCTAGATTATGGAGTACAATGATTTTGATCAAAGAGTGATGGAAGAGGTCATTCATTTTCTTATCATATTCTCTCTTATGTAATATGTAGGCCATTTTTTCTATGCTCTTGAATAAATAGTATGGGATATTGAGCAACTCAACTCTTCTAAAGTGCATGAGCAGTCTAATATGATAAGTGTAAATCTTGGAGAACCTTCCTTAATAAGAGAAGTACTTCATGATTATTTTCGTCATGCCGGTATACCTATCAAGAAGGTAACTAAAAGGGAAGACTCTCTTTATCTCATTTTTGTACCTTGGTTTGATGAATGGTTCATAATACTATCCATCCAAGTCTTTGGATTTAAACCACTTCTCCCCCATGTTAGGTATCCCTACGGAAACAACAATGATAGGTGTGGATATGGTTAAGGTCACACCTGCAAGGGTCATCTGATTGTATTTGAGGTTTGAGATGAAAACTCTACTCAAAAGAGGGTGGCGTTTAACTCTTTGAATCATTTGGCAGCAAGGAGTAGAATTGCGTTGATCCCACTTGAGGGACTATTATCACCATCTAGTATTTCATATGGCAGTCAGTGTATCTCTATTTTTTATTCCATATTTTGACGATCTTTTAGTCACTATTTTTAGGATGGTTGTGGTAAGAAATGTTCTTAGAACCAAATATTAGATCCTATAGAGTCAGGATGTATTCCGGTCTCTTGAAGACAACATTGCTTTAGCCCGATATCAACAGGAGTTCTAAATGAATCATAGATGGGAGGAGAGGCAACGTAGGGTGGACACCTTGGTCTATCTCTACTTTAATCCATATATAACATTCATATTTCAAAAGAAGGAGATTTAGGAGTGTCTTTATGGGCCACATATGGTGGTCCATCTTGTTGGAGGACTACCACATCGGTTGGAGCTTCTCATCGGGAGTAAGAAATACAACATTTTTTATGCCTCATGCCTTGATGAGGACATTGGAAAACAGATATTTGCCACCATGGATATCCCACTTCTTAATGATGCGATCCATTTGTTTTGATCACCAAAGGCTAGCTTGGACACTTGGGAGGAGAAACTAAGGGGCAGATTGATTGGAGAACATCTGATTCAGTGGAGAAGCATATCAGGTGTAGATGCCACCAGGGAGGGAGAAGAGATTTTGTAGTATTCATCCCTTCAGTTGCTTGAGGAAAAGAAACATTTGGGAGGGGAGGACTATAATATTCCTAATTAGCTTTCAGCTAGTTGGAATATTAATTTTTTCTTTGTCATTTAGATAGATGAATAATAGTGTAGGGAGAACCATAAACCTCTTTAGTAGGAATAAAACCACTTCTAATGTGAATGTGGATCATCTTATCAGTTTAATAAAGCACTCTTAGGTGTGAATAAAGGTTGAAGCATTTGTATGGGGTTAAGTTTTACCAAATCAAAAACGCTAGTATGGAGGTAGTGGAGGTTTATTGAGGGGTAGTGTAGTGTTAGTGGGAGGGAGTCTCCATGAGAGTAGCATCTTTAATGTTCGAGACCAAGGGTGAGGAGGCTTACAAAGCATACAAGGAAGGGGATGGAAGCCATATAGGGCATTCTAAATATTGTTTATTTTTGTTCTTTTATGACTTTCTACATGCTTCATCTGTTTAGCAGAGTCTGCTGTGTTTTCTAGCACAAGGGTGTTTCCGAGCGGAAATCCCACCCTCATCCTCAAGGGACTTCAAGTGCCCACTCAAGAGAGGTTATTTGAGCTACATTCCACTATATATCATCATTCCAATATTACCCCTTCACTAGCAGCTCAGTCTCTTACAGGAATTGTGTTATTTTGTAGGGTAGTAGCAGTGGTGGGTCAAGTACCCAAGTTGGTGTGCCTATTTTCTAGTGAGGGGAGAAGCCCTTCATCCGAGAGACCTATTGGGAGGGTCCTTGAGCTTCATTTCCACCATCTGGTATGAAGCCAAGCTTCAACCCTCTTCATCAGCGCAGTCTCCCTTAGAAACTATGTTATTTTGCAGGGTAGTTGCAGTGGAGGGCTTAGTGCCCAAGTTTGTGAGTTGGTTTTCCAGTGAGGGGAGTAGCCCTTTAATCGGGAGATCTATTGGAGGAGTATCAGCCATTTTCATATTATATCAGCCATATCCTATTAGTTACTCAGTTACAGTTCATTATTCATCCCTGGGGCTGCAACTTTCATTTTGAGGATTTCCAGAAACCCCTTCTGGGTTGTCTTGGAAAAGTGTTAGAAAGCCTGCATCTCTGATCCCGACATTTTCTAAGCATTATATCAGCAGTTCCTTGTGTTTTAATTTTTACCCTATAGTTATTCTCCATAGGACTATGCAGTCATATTTCCTCCAGTATTTTATGTAGCGGAAACATTTCATATTTTATGTACGGGGTCATTTGAGGCTTGTTTTTCCTAGCTTGAGTGTCTTTTCGCTCAAGATCTTATACTCATTTCTCCGCTATTATTTTCTCCTATTGATGTATTGATTTTTTACTGAATTTTCCAATTTTATATGCTATATTCCTTTTTTTCCTAATTTGGAATATTACAGTGGTATCTGAGCATAATCTTGGCTCAGCCTGTGTAGTACAACAGTTATGTCATCAGAAGAAGGAGAGTCTCTCACAAAGTGAGAGAAGCGGTATATTAATAGAAACTAGAAGTATGATTACACAGAAAACAAAGAAGACAAAGTAAAAACTCCAATATCAGGAGAGATGGATGAAAAGGATTTTCCCAAGCTTCTTCTCCAAACAATGCAGGATATTGCCCGAGAAATCAAGGAGATGAGGGTGGAGAAACATAAAGAATCCCCTAGAGGGTTTCTACATGGAGAAAGCTCTGGAATTTCACATCACTGATATGAAAAACCAGTAAGGCAGTAAGTTTCCTAATGCTCCATTATTCCCACATTCCTAGCAGTGGGAAATGGAGGTGGAGGACCCCAAGAACAAGAGACTCTTGAAGACTATTTTCTGGAGTATGAGTCTCAATCTCAGAGATTCAAAGATAATCTGAAATTTTAGGAGTTTTGTCAGATCAAGGACAATAGGAGACCCCAAAATAACAATAGAAGTAGAGGGTACATGCAGAACAATGATCTACAGTGTACTATGGGTATATTTTTTCTACCTGCTTTTGATGGGTCATATAAGTGCACAGCCAAGTCTTGGGTGGAGAAACTAGACATCTATTTTTAGTTGAACCAAGTACCGGATACTGAAGCCATTAAGATAGCAGCATTGCACCTTGAAGGTGAGGCACATGATTGGTGGTTTCATGGTCTTTCTACATTAGGGGATACCAATGTGGCTGCATATTCAGAGTTCACCTGGAGGTTAGTAGATAGGTTTGATCGAAGAGACCCAGAGGCACCTTTTATTGAGCTAACCAAGCTCAAGCAGTCAGGTAATCCAAAGACCTATATCTCTTAATTTTTAAAATTTTCTGTCATTGTTCCAGATTTATTTGTAGCTAGGAGGGTTTATATATTCATTGATGAGCTAGCAGAGCCTCCGCATGGGTTGGTTAAATCTACTAAACCATCTACACTCCAAGATGCTATTGAGAGGGCTATAGATTTATAGGATGCTTTTCCAAAAGCAAGAGCTACATTTCAGCAAAGGTCCACCTTTTAGTCAAAGGGGAAATGTGTGAAGGTTCTTCCTCCAAAGGAGAACCAGAACAAAGGGCCTCTTTGTGATTATGTTTGAAGAGACTTGAGGAGGAGGAAGCTTGGCTTCACATGCTAAGAACCATGGGCACTAGGGCATTAGTGTGCTGCAGGGAAGGCCCGCTATAGATAGGTATTCTCTGATAGTGAGGAGGAGGAATAAGAGGAGCCAGAAGGAGACAATAATTCTATGGTAACAGGGGAGGATCCACCACCACCAGGGGGTGGGAAGGGGGCATTTTCTCCAATTGGAGGGGACCTTGCATCTTTGCAGGGAGTAACCTAGTATCTAACTTTGAGAGTTCGAGGTACCATTCAGAAGTAGCGGGTCTTAGTGTTTATTGACAGTGGGGTTACCCATAATTTTATTGATGCTTAGTTAGTGCAGAGGAGAGTGATACCCACCAATGATTTTGAGGGATTCTCATTGTTGGTTCCAAGAGCCCGAGCCATGCAGTGTATGAAGTATGTCCCAGCATTGTCGGTAACCTTAGGGACATATACTTTGACTGATCACTTCTTTGTGGTTGACATTCCTGACACCAATGTGATATTGGGTGTACAGCGGTTGACTACATTGGGGAAGGTCACCACAAATTGGGAGACTTTGTAGATGGAATGGGTAGATAAGAAGAGTGGTAACCATCAGATGATCAGGGGCATGCACACTTATCCACCTCAGGTAGCCTATGCACATAAGAAGGAGCCTTATTTGCGCAGTGGGAGCAAGGACACATCAGTCCACTCATATATGTAGTTGAATTTGAACCATGGTGTTATATTATTTGGAGGCATTCCACCAAGGAGGCCCCCGGACCAGGATTTGGCTAAAGAGTTCTCACAACAAGCTACAACATTCATAGATCTCTCTACGAAAGGATCATTGGGTGAGTCTAGCACAAAACAGAGAGTCTTTGGTAGGCTCAAGGAGGAGATGGATATTTTCTTAGTATCGGTATTACCCACTCTCACCAAGCCTCTTGTGTTGGGACGAATTGTTTCAGGAGTGGATGATGGCACAATCATGGTGCAAAGGGGCTACTCCATAACTTATGAGAATTAGAAGATACTTCCCCATAGGAAGGATTTTTCCATATATGGAAAAGGGTTGTTTGAATTCATGCATAAATTAGCCAAATTCAAGAATTTTTGGACGGGAAATAGCTTCTAAGTGAAGACTAACCTCCATAAACTTTAACCTTTACTTGAGAATAAGCAGCTGCAAGGGAGGCAGCAAGAGTGGGATAGCAATATTTCGGCATGTGGCTTTGGCATTGATAATTTCAAAGAGGGAAGACCCAGATTGTCAAGTGGCTTGTGACATGTGCCTTATCACAAAGGCCAGCAGCATTGTCATTATTGAGGATGGACCCAGATTGGGAGTCCCAACTATTGGTGGAGTATTCCAAGAACCACTTCACATGTGAAGTGCTTGATGGACAGGTGACTGATGAGAGGTATAGAGTGATGGATGGAGTCATATATTACCAGGATTAGATATTATAAGCTCACAAAGAAGGTTCTATATGCAACACATGATTCACTCCTTTCTGGTCACCATGATCTCATTGGGACCTATCAGGCCATTGGGGATGGATTCTCATGGGAGGGTCTCAAGGAGGATGTGCTCTAGCATATCAGGAGATGTATGATTTTCTTTAAGAATCGGGAGGAAAATAACCACCCTGCAAGGTTGTTACAACCACTTAACTTTTCAATAGAGAGATGGGAGAGCACATCTATGGACCTCATCACCAGCTTACCAACAATACATGGTAAGGGTTGTGTCTTTGTACTTATTGATCAACTAACAAATTATTTGCATTCCCTTTCCATTTATTTGAAGTGCATTTCTCTACAAAAGGGCAAGCCTCTCTTTAGACTTCATGGTCTTCTTGGAGCCACAATCAGTGATGGGTATGGACACTTCATAGAAGGCTTTGGGCAGATGTTGGTTTGTTTGGGGTCTACTCAGTTGACACCAAACATTAGTTACTACCCCCAGGTAGATGAGAAGATAGGGTCAGCAAGCAAGGGGCTGGGAAGCTAGTTACCACAGTGTGCTCCAGGGCAGCAAGAAGTAGAACTACGCTAGTCCCACCTGAGGGACTATTATAACCATCTAGTATTTCATATGGCAGTCAATGTATCTCTATTTTTTATTCCATATTTTTATGATTTTTTCGTCACTATTGCTAGGATGATTGGGGTAAGAAAGGTTCTTAGAACCAAATATTGGATCCTAGAGAATCAGGATGTATTCTGGTCTCTTGAAGACAACATTGCTTCATCCCTAGATCAACAGGAGTTCTTCATGGATCATAGATGGGAGGAGAGGTAATGTAGGGTGCACACCTTGTTCTATCTCTACTTTCAAACATATAGACCATTCATATTACAAAAGAAGGAGATTGAGGAGTGTTATCGCTAGAAATCGAACAAGAAAAGATGACATTCTTTAATGTTAGGCAGAAGGATTTACAAGGCTGAGAGACATTAGAGAATCTAAATTATTTAAAAATCTCTAAGGTCTGAAAGGAAAAATTAAATTGTGCACAGAAAGAACTAGCCAAATGCACCTTTGTGGGAAAAACTCTTCGATAAGCGCGCCTTTGTGCAAATTTTCCTCAAAAATTCGCATGGTCCTGAGAGTGGCGGGAGTCACTTTCTGGGACCACAAGACACACTCTAGGACATTGATCCCACACTTGAGGCCGCCTAAGGATAGCCGCCAAAGCCTCCTTAGGACCTTAAAGGAGCACACAATGGAATTACCCTCCTCTCTTGGGTCACCATCCACAATGTACCAAGAGAGGGAAGGAGGATTTTAATTCTCCTATAAAATTCCACCAAGAGATGAACAATATGAGAGAACATTGTTATGCTAGCCATAATTTCCCCAAGCAATATCAGCAATGTGTGCTCCAGAGAAAAGATATAGGGGACTCAGTTGTTGGCCATCCAACAACTCCAGTCCACCATAGTAGAGAGAGGGAGACTTTGTGCCAAGGTAGCTCCCAAGTAAAGACATCCTTGTCTCAAGACTTGGAGCTCCATAGTTCCAAGGGCCCCTTGGAAAGTGGGTAAAAATTTCATCCTCATTTCCTACCAGCACTCAATAAGATGGGATGTAAGCACCTTCATTTGGATTATTGAAGTTGTTTAACTCTATTTATAGATTTTGTTTTATATTTTTAAGTTTTAATTTAGTTTTTATGTTTGAATATGCATGTTATTCCTCTATCTAGTATGTGTATGTTTTAGAAAGTTGCACTAACTTGCTTGACTCCATCTATTTTCTGGCTATGACCACTAACTTAAGAGGGAAAAACCACCACTCCTAAGCAAGTTTGATTTGGTAAATTCGTGTGCCAAACACACCAACACAGGATTGGTGACTCCACTAACATTTATTTCCAAGTTCATGTGGTTGTGCCTTTTTGCAGAGACCTATGTATTTTCTGTGGAGTTGGGCTGGAATTGCACCATTTCTCTCCTTCACTGCCTAGTTCAACCCAAGTGATAGGCTAAAGCTGAAGAGTTCCCAAAAAATTACATTGCAGGAATTTGCACGGCTTTCTTCCAAACAGACACACCCGAGTGCACGCGTTCAGAAGTGACTTGCACGCAAAAATCGTGCATGTTTTAGCCTTTTGCACGCGGAAACCATAAGTAGGGTTTTTCTTACTATTTACATCTTTTTCTTTCTTTTAAATGTGAATGGAAGCCCATAATACATCTTCCAACACTAGTTGAGGTGCCCCGCAACTTGCTAAATCTCACTCTTAGCTACTTTTAGTAGTTTAGGTGTTGGTTTTATTTCAAGTTGATTTTTGCAAAGTTAACACATAGATTAAGTAGGAGGAAAATTAACTTGCATTTTGAAATAAATTTTTTTTTCAAATTTAGGTACCAAATCACCTAGATAATTAGCCAAAGTAAGTGGCCCAAGTCCACGCATGCTTAGCTAGTCCTTTTTTTCTAGTGTAAAAGTCATTATTTTAGTTCACTTTTTGTGCTAGGATTTCGGGACTAGGATCGAATTGTTGATAGAAGAGCAAGTAATATCTTCTAACTTTGCACCCTCTGATGATCCTAGGAAAGCACATGAACACTCTCTATTCATAATTCACCATCTCCCTATAGTTGATCACTTAGATTAATTGGGAAAAATTGAAAGCAGCCCATATCCACACATGTTTTTCTTTTGAGCAAGGAACAATAGAACATAGTTTCAATAGGGGATTTTGAAAAAGTATCACTGCATATCCACATGTTCAAACTATGTGCTTGTTCACATTTTTTTCACACACATCCACACCCTAAGTGAAGCAAATACACCTAAAACTAACTTAACAAAACTTACTAAATTCTGCCCACATGGGCCACAAAATAATTTATAGTCTAAGTTTGGACCAAGGGGGTAGGCATCCAATAAGCCACCTTGGTCATTATTCATATTAAAACATATAATTTGATTTTTTAGGGATATTTCGAATCCGCCTATCATCCTATGGAAAAAAAAACATGAGCTCGACAGATACCTGATTCAGAGGGGGTTAGGCTTAGGCACAATGTGTGCAATATCAGTTGGAGCTACCTGACACGACTGATACTCGGTATTGTTATCTAAACTACCATGAAGCCTAAGACTCGAATGCTCACATGGGATGGTGATACTTAGTGGCAAAAATTAGGGCATCATTTCCCTATAGGTGACAGTGCAGGAAAGCACTAGATCATCTACCCTTACCTTGGTGGATTTTCTTCGGTTGACTGGGGGCATCGCTAGTTCCTTCCAGACATTGTGCCAGCATTCGCAAGATATATTCTGAAGGCCCAGTTACATTTGAGGGTGTGAGGATGATTAGGTCTTCTAGGATTTGAGTATCATACCCAAACAGCAAAAAACCATATTTTTTTATTGACTGGTCACATAGGATTAATCTAAAGGGAAAATTCATTTTATTTTTGATTTGTTTTATGTATGTGATTAGATGTTTTCTTTGATTATAATCTCTATCCTCTCATATATCTCCGAAGCCATACCTAGTCGACACCAGAATGGACCCAATGGGACCTCGTCGATCTAGACGTCTTTTGGAACCCCCCCCCCTACTGGGAGGGGTTCCAGGTCTTTCGCCATTTAAGCGTCAAAGACAAAACACTGCCACCCTTATTGGTTCATCCTTTATTGAGGCATCTCTAGTTGGGAACCCTAGTCGGTCTCCCAAAGCCACACCAGTGAACACCTCTACAGGGTCACCACACACCAATCCTCCCACAACCCCTAGCGGGCTCAAGGGACCCAATACACAGATAGAAATACTGAAAAAAGAGCTACCCCCAACATCCATTTACAAACTATGGACAGCAATGCACCCAGACCCCAGCACAAGAACCGCCCATGTAGAATAATGCACAGGTAAAATTTTTGCAACCCTACCAAAATCAACCATGACAACCATATAACCAGGAGAACCCAAATTATCCTCCTAACGCGATTAAGAAAAAAGGAAAAAAAAAGCCTAAAGGAAATCTTGTACAGGGGGGAAATAATCAAAAATTCCCTTCACGATCTCATGCTGGAGGTAACTCTAAACGAAATCAAAACTAGGAGTCAAGCAACCCCCAAAGGCAGAACTAGAGGAAAATTATTCGGACAAACCACTCTTGTTAAATATGTGGTGAGTACGGCCTTTACACTCACCACTATCCTGACCTCCCCGAGATGAAGAAGCTACAGAGTATCCATGGAAAAGTGGGGCCCTCCCATCAGACAACAGTCATGAAGGATTCTTTCCCCCATCAAGGGAAAGTTAGCACACAGCAATATACTCCCGAAAATTCCAGAAAAAATAGCCATGAAATCTACATGACTGACGAAGAAATGTTTTTTCAGACACGGAATCGAAATTACGACACCCCACCAGACACCAATGTGTCAGGGGCTAGTACCAGTGCACCAAAAACACCTTTGACCATATCAAAGATAGCTAAAGGACCAACTAGGCAGGCATGAAACTATTCCAAAGTAGCACATAACTATAGAATTTTGGATGATCTAGCTCAATCTCCCACAGTTATATCAGCTTTGGATTTATTACAGTGATGCCCAAAGTAATGGAAAGCCTTACTTTATGCATTAGGTGCCATCGACCCTGCCGATTCACGCCTAATGGCGTTTAATTTAGATAAGGCCACCCCTAGGCTTCCTTCCATGGTCGCATTCTAGATACCAATATCAGTCCAAATCATTACCATTCACCAATGTATCATTAAGGAAGGTGCATCCACATGCATCATGTCGAAGAACGTTTGGTAGAAGTTAGGGTCTCCTGAACTAAAGCCATCAGACATCACGCTTAGAGCATACGATGGTCGCCCTTTAGCCCCTGTCGGTCTCTACCAAAACATCTTGGTCTACTTAGCCGAAAAGACTGTCCTTGTATAAATTGAAGTCTTGGATGCCCAATTGGACAACAATATACTCATTTTCTAGAGTTATATGTACACCATGTCATCCATCACCTCCTTCGTCTTCCGAACTATGATTTTCCCCCATGAGGACAGCATCGTTATTATCGACTAATTGACACATAGAGAAAAATGACCCCTAAAAAATACTGATGTCATTATACCCTATGTAGACACATCCGCGGACGTGCTTTCATGGTACCAAGAATATGGCCCTAACCAGTTCAAACCGTCGTCCATCCTAGGATCATTTCTAGGTGATCGCCCTGTTATCCCAGAGCCATCATCTGGCATCACAGACACCCCGATTTGCGTGATGTCCACATCAAGCACCAAATTTATTCAGGACGCAGAGACAAGCAGTAATGGCACTGAGTCCTCGGCCACGACAGCCTCTCTAGCCTACGCAACCTCCCAAACCCCTTTTCTCTAACCCCCAGCTGGTTTCGTATCCTATCAGGTCTTGGCCACTGTGGTGTTAACAAAAATTTCTTTTGCAATATTTTTTTGGTACCTCATTCCCCCTACTAGGACGAGAGCCACACACATCACCACTACATGGTTAATGCCCCTTAGTCCCGAGGAGGCCCCACTCGTTCAGGAAACTGTCGAAAACATCCCTACAAAGGAAACTCCCATTGAAAAATTGATGATTACGACTAAGAAAACCGAGAGAAGAGGAAAGAAGGTGGAGACTCCCATCACACAACGGGAATCACCAAGCTGCGCCATTTGTGATGTAGTAGGCCACCATACCCACATCTTCCCAGAGCTATATGAATTAAAACCGCTCCTTAGCTCTATGGTAAACATCATGACACTGCGTTCCCGTAAAAAAGAACCTACCACCAAAAGTCAAGGAAAAACATTACGTACCAACCACGCATGCACTATCTACAGCAATTATGGACACTATACCCATAATTTCCCAAATATCCCATGATATAGGGATGTCTTACATGCCATCGAGCAATCTTACCAAGAGGATCCTTCTACCCAGTCATCTGGAGTGAACCTCGCACCATCCTTTACCAGCAGGAGGAACGAGAGTGACCAGAAAGACTCCCAATCATACCTCCTCCTCCCATGAGCACTGCGTACTCTGTGATGAGTGTGATCATTTCATCATCGATTTCCTAGCTCTGGAAATGTTCTAGTGATGGTATCCAGTTCATGTAGTATATCACACTGACATGAACACCTAGTATTCATGTTAGATATGTGGGGGAAATCACCCGGTGCACCATTGTCATTACATCCCTAGATTCCATGCAGCGCTAGCTTGTATGCGATCAACCATAGTCTACCTCTCCAAGGAAGATGGCTCAGACTCAAAATATATGAATAGCTCGAAAACCCAAGACGATGTGACGAGTAGATCCATCCTCTTCCTGTCAGCTGAAAAGTGACCAATCAGGGAACATTTAGTTACCCCCAACCGTTCTCTTCAGAGAAGATCAACATGTGTATTATGTAAAATGCCCAATCATGTGGTCACCACCTGCCCTAACTTAGAAGTGCTACGCTACTGGTATCTCTTCACGCCACCAAATGAGCCCGATGGGCACCCCATATCTAGGCTATTTTTCCTAGTATGTCACGACAATCACTGTGGACAGTGTTGTACCTATATCCCGCAATTTCATCCTCTAATTGATATGAGACATACATTAGAGAAGAAACAAGATGATCTCCTCAAACGGTATAGAAAGTATATCACCCCCAGACCAGCAACCCTGAACCCACACTGGCATGATGGGAAAATTGGGACAGCGCACCAACCAAGCATGACCCAGGTATAACCTAGGATAACATGCGGACTATGCGACATGATTGGCCACCAGGTCAATCAATGCAAAGAACTGAAGCACCTCGCAAACAATTTTCGCACAGTCTCTCCTTTATCGCAGAAACTCTTCTCTAACCAAGAGAATATCATGCGTACTTATTATCGTATTTGTTCACACTTTCATCATACAATTAAATGTAAGCATCTCCCCAATATAAGAGCCGAAAGAGCAGCGTTATATCTACACTCCCCAAAATAGCTAGACACACCCACGTCGAAAACTCGAAAATGGAAGCAGAAGCTCTCATCTTCTACCACATATCCTTTCCAAGCATCCACAACTGGGACGAAGAGTAGTGTTGATTCCCACACAATCTACTCGGTTGACATAGTGGTACCTTGCACCATTTGCATTGGCCATAATCACGAACCATAGGCATACCTGCTAATGGAAACATTCAGACACCTCTGCACCAGGCACTATTTCCACCGACAAGAAATTTCGCATCCTAACGAGGGATCTAGCCTTGCACTCATGCAAGCTCCCATCATGGAGGTTCCCCCCAAGCCACCATACAGATACCAGGGACAGGGTTACTCGGTTGCCTCATGCTCTTGAATTACCACACGTGTCGATTACTACAGGTGATTTTATTGAGTCTTTGGCCCAAGGATGCCTAAGCAGCGGTAATTTGTAACACTGGGATCAACACTTCATAATGCCCAAAGGGCGACGACACACATTCGCACCCCCGAAAAAATATTTTTTTAGCGTCGGCAGGTATGCCCTCTCTCATCTTCTTTTTTAAGCACATGTTTTTCAAATAAATATTTGAATAAAGAGGATGCTTTCACTTGGGGTATTTATTTTTGCAGGTAGTGTGCAAGCCATCCACAGCTCCATCCACCGAAATTTCTAGAGCAGGTATCATTCTACCCCTAGAATGATAGAGTCCCAGAAAAACTCTGCATATCCTAACATCATTTATCCATCATAAATTAACCATAGGTTCCAAAAAACCTGTTAGTCATCAGTAATTATTACTATCTATAGATGACTAAATATTGGTTATAGATTTCTAAAAACAAAATTCCCCGAATATTTTGAGTTTTAGAAATGTCACTGCCTTCATTATCCTTATGGAAAATTTTTCACTATTCTACCATTTTTCCATTCCATGGTCACCCTACCACTCCTAAAGGACTCCCTATGGGCTTGTGCCACTCATCTCCATCCTTTTCTCCCACTTATAACCTCATTACTCTATTTTTTCCTTTTCCCAATACTCCACTTTCCATATAGGGTTACCTATAAGCCTACTCCTTCCCATGTTCACCAGGTTCCCCAAGCATTGATGGTCTCAAAACTATCGTTGTAGGCTCTTTAGATAAATCAAGTACATTGGATTTTGGACCTTTAATACACCACCTTGCCAAAACTTTGTTTTTATACTTGAAGACTCCAAGCAAATTTTCAGTCAAAGACCAAGTCAAAAAACCCTCCCACTAGGTTGTTGAAATTTGGTACCGGAGGACAGGTGGTTCCCTAAGGCTTTGATCTTTGGCCTAGGGAAAAGTGTCCAAAAGAATTTAATTTTTCTCCTAAAGTGACTTTATAATTTTTATAAAGTCAAATCTAATTTAAAAGTGACTTTAAGTGATAAAGTTACTAAAGTCTAATTTTAAAGTGACTTTAATAAAGTCAATGTAAAATTAGAAAGGAAAAGTGACTTTGGAAATAAATGACTAAGTGGGTCTTTATTAAAGTGGGGTGAATTAAAAAAATAGAAAGTGAGATTTAAATAAGCATTTAATCTCAGCCCTAGATCTCAATCTATTTCAGCCATTGGATTTAGGGATTCCCCAAAATTCACTTAGGGTTAGGTTAAAGGAGGAAAAGGAGGGAAAAGTTCATTCATTCTTTCATGAGCAGATTGAGAGAAGGAGAGCAAGAGAGCAAGGGAGATTTCTAGGCAGTGAGGAGAACGAGGCAGAAGCTTGGCACACATTCCAAGGTAGTGGTTCATCAAGTCCGTACAGCAGAGTTTGGCACACATTCCAAGGCAGTTTTTGGCACGATTTTCTAGAAGACCGTACAACAACTTTTTGGCACGATTTCCAAGAGGTTGTACAGCAGTTTGGCTCAGTTTTCGAGGCAGTAGAGGGCTGTTTTATTTGGTACGAATTTCTAGGCAGGCCGTACAGCAAGTTTCTGCTGTCCTCTTGCACAGAAATCGAGGCAGATTTCATACAACAAGTTTCCGCTATTCTTTTGGCACAAAAATCGAGATCCGTACAACATCATTTATTGTTGTTTTGCACATAAATCAAGGAGGCCGTACAGCTGCATTTATTGCAGATTTTCTGGGCACGAAAATCAAGGAGGACGTACAGCATTTAATTTTGTTCTGTTTTTTTGTTTACACATCTTCCAAGGCAGTGGTTAAGCACGGAAAACGAGATAAGTTGTAAATTTTACTTGCTGATTTTTTTGCTGAATATTTCTCTCACTGTAAAAAGAATTTTCCAGAAATAAGAAGGAGCTTTCGAACTGGTTTTCCCCAAGAGTTGTAGGGGGTTTTTCCAGGGTCACCTTGACCAAAAATCACTGTGTTTAAATGTGTTGAATGGCTATTTGTATGTGCTAATATTTATTTCTCCATTTTCCAGCATTCTGTAATTTTTCCAGAATTTGTGTTTTCAGCAAAATTTATTTTCCAGCTTGTTAAATGTATGGCTATGGGAAAGGGCATTTAACTATTTTGGAGAAATAAGGTGAAACTGAAAACTGGGGTGGGAAATAGAAAATTTCTACATGGTATCAGAGGTTGAGTGCTGAAAGAGCAGTTTGGGACAGCAAGGAGAAAAAATACAGCGTGCTGATTTTTCACTCAGAAAATTCCAGCAAGTTGATTTTTCACAAACAGAATTTTTATCTTTACTACAGCAATGCTATTTTTCAGTTTTAGGACAGCAGGATGTCTTTGGGACTGAGGGTGGAGGATAGGTTGGATGGGCATACCAATTACAGTGTTTGGAAGGAGAGAATGCAGAGTATCTTTGAGGAGGCGGAACTCTGGGACATAATGGTGCATACCGCACAGAACCCTGTAAATGTGCCTACTGATGCTACTCAGTTGGCAGCATATAATAAAAAGAACAACAAGGGTAAGAGACTGATTCTAGATGGAATCAAAGATCATTGCATTCCTCATGTGAGAGGAAAGAGAAATGCTCATGAGATTTGGACAACATTGACCAGCCTCTACCAGAGTACCAATGAAAACCGGAAAATGGTCCTGAAGGAGAAGCTGAAGAACATTAAGATGGGTAAGACTGATAGTGCAGTTGGATATCTCACAAAGATTACTAATGTTAGAGATGAGTTGGCAGCGATTGGAGAGGCCATTCCACCTACTGAGTTGGTGTGGATTGCAGTGAATGGCCTCCCCAGTTCATGGATGAACTTTGCTGATGGGGTTTGTGCACATGAGACCCTTCCCACATGGGAGAGGTTTTGGGATGATTGCATTCAGACAGAGATCAGGAAAGGTCAGCTTGGGGCAGCCAAGCCAGTTGAGCAGGATGAGGATGTAGCATTGTTGGCAGGACGTAAGAAAGGCAAAGGGAAGAAGCAGGCTTCCACAAGCAATGGTGGGGGCAAAGGCAAAGGTAAAGGTAAACAGGATAACACACAGAAGGAATATTCCAAGGTGAAGTGTTGGAATTGTCAGAAGATGGGACACTATGCAGTTGTGTGTCCGGAAAAGAAGAAGAAGAAGGGGAAGAACCAGAGCATGGCAGCTTCAGCAGAGGTTGAGGACTTTGCAGATCGTTTTGACCGGGAGTTTGGGTTCACTGCGTGTGAGTCCTCTAGTGCGGGATCATCTGCCATAGAGGTTCAAAGGGAGCATGCATTTCCCTTGATTAGCGGAGCATCTTCCGGTATCTGGTATGTGGACAGTGGGGCTTCACATCATATGACAGGAGTCCGTGAGTACTTCTTAGAGCTTTCAGAGAGTGGCACTGATATAGAGGTAGTACTCGGTGATGACAGAGTTGTTAGAGCAGTCGGTGTGGGAACACTGACATTTCAGAGGGAGTCTAAACATCCCTTGAAGGTTTCAAATGCTCTTTATGTGCCAGGGATGAGGAATAACCTCATATCCATCTCAGCTTTGGAGGAAAGAGGATATGAGATACTGTTCAGGGGTGGACAGGTGCTGATGTATCCCAGGGGCGCTCCAGCTGATTCAGCTAGAGTGATAGGTGTACGCCATGCAAAGGTGTACAAGTTTTCATTTCAGCCCCTTTTGGCATTGAGCAGTAGCACTGACAGCAGAGCTAGTAGTTCTGAGCTGTGTGATATTTGGCACCGCAGGATGGGGCATATGTATCATGGAGCCTTGAGGACCTTGCGGGAGATCACTATAGGTGTGCCAGATTTCAGTACTGATCACTTTGATACTTGCAGAGGATGTGCGATGGGCAAGTTTTCCAAATCCCCTTTTCCCAGCAGTGACAACAGAGCGACTGGGATACTTGATTTGATTCATTCCGATGTGAGCGGTCGGATGTCTCATGTTTCCTTGAGTGGATATGAGTACTATGTTTTATTCATTGATGATCACTCCGGGAGGACCTGGATTTATTTCTTGAAGACCAAGAGTGAGGTCTTCAAGCGGTTTCAGGAGTTCAGAGCTCTTGTGGAGACACAGACAGGTCGGAAGATCAAGTCCCTGAGGTCGAACAATGGAGGAGAGTACACCCTTGGAGAGTTTGTTGACTATTGTGCGGAGGCAAGCATTAGGAGGGAGTTCACTGTTCCTTACAACCCCCAGCAGAACGGGGTTGCGGAGAGGAAGAACAGATCCATCGGAGGGGCTGCCAAAGCCATGTTACATGATCGGGGGTTGCCATTGTTTTTGTGGGCAGAGGCCTGCAACACAGCTGTTTACTTGCAGAACAGGAGTCCGCATCGTGCCTTGGGGCACATGACTCCGGAGGAGGCTTTTTCTGGGAAGAAGCCTGATATGGGTCATCTTCGTATCTTTGGGTGCATGTCATACTCCTACATACCCAAGGAGAAGAGGACCAAACTAGAGCCCACCGCAGAGAAGGGTATCTTTGTGGGCTACAGTGAGACCTCCAAGGCCTTTCGGATTTACATTCCTGCATAGAGGAAAGTTGTTGTCAGGCGGGATGTGAAGTTCGAGGAGGACAGGGCCTTTAGGAGGTCACGGGAGTTAGAGTATCTGGATCAGCCAGACCCTCAGCAGCAGCTGAGTCAGTCACAGGGATCCAGTGGGCAGGGATCAGGAGGATCCGGAGGTACATCTATGATGATGTCAGGTCCGTCAGTGAGCAGTGGCTCACAGAGTCAGAGGTGTATGGGTAGCACGCGGAAACGATCACGGACGATTCACTAGAGTCCAACGATGGAGCCAGGAGTTCACATGGTACTTCAACATCTATACGTTCGGGTGCGGGCGGGAGGACAATACGGGGTTGTTCGGGAGTTCAGGCTCTCGATGATGATGAGGAGGAGGAGTTTCATTCTCCAATGGGAGAAGTATGCTCAGGGAAGAGGAAGCCCAAGTGGCTTCAGGACACCTTGAGAGAGGCCACATCTGTTGCTGCGCCTAAGAGGCCGGTCAGAGAGAGCAGACCACCTGAGAGGTTTTGTAACTATATGGCAATGGCTACCGGCATCCTTGACTCTGAGCCTTCTAGCTATGAGGAGGCAGCTAGCCAGCAGGTCTGGAGAGAGGCCATGCAGGAGGAGTATTCTTCTATATGAAGAATGATGTTTGGGAGGTGGTGCCAAGGCCTGAGGGAAAATCCGTGGTTACTTCCATATGGTTTTACAAGGTAAAGCATGTTGCAGATGGCAACATTGAGAAATTCAAAGCAATTTTTGTGGCTAGAGGGTTCTCCCAGGTAGAGGGAGTTGATTATGAGGAGACCTTCACTCCCGTGGCTCGATATACTTCCATTCACTCCATCATATCAATAGCAGCAGAGATGGGTTGGAAGATCCACTAGATGGATGTGAAGACCGCATTTCTCAATGGCTTCATACAGGAGGAGGTGTACATTGAGCAGCCACGGGGCTTTGAGGTGCATGGGAAGGAGTCCCATGTGTGTAGACTGAAGAAGGCCCTTTATGGCCTGAAGCAAGCTCCCAGAGCTTGGTACTCCAGGATAGATACATACTTGCAGGAGATGGGTTTCACAAAGAGTGATGCAGATCCGAACCTATACTTCATTGTGATAGGTGAGGAGCCTCTCATTCTGGTGTTGTATGTGGATGACTTAGTCATTACGGGTGCAGAGAGACTCATAGAGAGCTGCAAGAGAGATCTTGCGTCGGAGTTTGAGATGAAGGACATTGGCTTGATGCATTACTTTTTGGGTTTGGAGGTGTGGCAAGGGGAGGGGCATTTCTTCTGGGGATAGGGGAAGTATATTGTGGACATCCTTAGCAGATTCCACATCGAGGATTGTAGACCCATGTCGACACCGATGAACACCAACTAGAAGAAGCTTCACGCTTCAGATTCCGAGTTGGTGGATCCCACATTGTATAGACAGTTGATTGGTTCCTTGATGTATTTGGTCAACACTAGACCAGATATATGTTTTGCAGTCAACACTATGAGCCAGTTCATGTGTGAGCCTAGGAAGGTTCAGCACGGGTGGGTACAAAACACATTTGCGATACTTGTGGGGGCCAGGTGGATTATGGAGTACGGACTACGGGCGGGGGGATGGAGTGAGATTGGCGGGTTACAGTTCGATTGGGCAGGTTGTGCTTGATAGGAAGAGCACTTGGTCTTTGTTTTGGGTTGGGTTCGACCTGATGGGTGTCATGGTTCGGCCAAAGCGGCGGTCGGTAGCATTGAGTTTAAACGGAAGCGGAGTACATGGCGGTCAGTCCTAGCTAGTTGTAAGCCATCTCGCTTCAGAAGATGTTGTTTGGCTTATTTGGTCAGTCGTTGAGACCTTCAATGATTTACTGTGATAATCAGAGTTACATTAAACTCACAGAGAATCCATTATTTCATGACAGGTCAATGCATATCGGGATCAGATATCATTTCATTAGAGAATATGTTTAGAAGGGAGTTGTGAAGCTTGAGTATATTCCCACTGATGAGCAGGTAGTAGATATATTCACCAAAGCCTTACCATGGGGCAAGCATGTCTACTTCAAAGACAAGATGGGTGTGGTGAGGAACACTTTCCTCGGTAAGAGGGAGTGTTGAAATTTGAGTACCAGAGGACAAGTGGTTCCCTAAGGCTTTGATCTTTGGCCTACGGAAAAGTTTCCAAATGTATTTAAATTTTTCTCCTAAAGTGACTTTATAAGTTATAAAGTCAAATCTAATTAAAAGTGACTTTAAGTGATAAAGTTACTAAGTCTAATTTAAAGTGACTTTAATAAATTCAATGTGAAATTAGAAAGGAAAAGTGACTTTGAAATAAATGACTAAGTGGGTCTTTATTAAAGTGGGGTGAATTAAAAAAATAGAAATTGAGATTTTAAATGAGCATTTAATCCGGCCCTAGATCTCAATCTATTTCGACCATTGGTTAGGGATTCCCCAAAAGTCACTTAGGGTTAGGTTAAAGGAGGAAAAGGAGGGAAAAGGTCATTCATTCTTTCATGAGCGGATTGAGAGAAGAGAGCAAAGAGAGAGAAAGGAATTTACGGGCGATGAGAAGAAACGAGCGACGACTTGGCACATTCCAAGGCGACGGTTCAGCAAATCCGTCGTGATTTGCAACACATTCAGAGGCATTTTTTGGCATGATTTTCTAGAAGACCGTACGAAGCTTTTGTGCAATTCAAGCCCATTTGTAATAGTTTGGCTGAGTTTTTTAGGTAGCGGAGGGCTGTTTTATTTGCTTCAATTTCTAGGCGAGACGTACGACAAGTTCTGCTGTTCTTTTGGCACGAAAATCGAGATCCGTACAACAGCATTTATTGCTGTTTTGCACAGAAATCAAGGAGGCCGTACAGCTGCATTTATTGCAGATTTTCTGGGCACGAAAATCGAGGAGGCCGTACAACATTTATTGCTGTTCTGTTTTTGCTGTTTGCACATTTTTCGAGGCGGTGGTTAAGCACGGAAAACGAGATAAGTTGTAAAGTTTATTTGCTGATTTTTGTTGAATATTTCTCTCACTGTAAAAAGCATTTTCCTGAAATAAGGAGCTTTCGAACTGGTTTTCCCCAAGAGTTGTAGGGGGTTTTTCCAGGGCCACCTTGACCAAAAATCACTGTGTTTAAATGTGTTGAATGGCTGTTTGCATCTGCTGATATTTATTTCTGCATTTTCCAGCATTCTGTAATATTTTCAGAATTTGTGTTTTCAGCAAAATTTATTTTCCAGTTTGTTGAATGTATGGATATGGGAAAGGGCATTTAACTATTTTGGAGAAATAAGGTGAAACTGAAAACCGGGGTGGGAAATAGAAAATTTCTACATAGGTCATTAGGGTTTCAAAGGTTGAAGGTCATCATTGATGTTTTAAGCACTATTTTTCCTGTGTTAGGAGCTAGCTCAGATGTAATAGAATATTAGCACATGGTTATCCAAGAAATATTAGAAAAGCTCCAAAGATGACTACTTTATCAAGTTCAAGTTCTGCAAAAGGTAAATGTGAACTTTGACACTTCTCCAGGAGTGTTAAAATGACTATCAATAGAAATTTGGTAAGGTAAGAGGTCTGCTCCTCAATAAAAACATTCATAGCAAAGAGAGGTATAGCAGTTTCGTTTCAAGGAGAACTAAGGTTTTGAGCTTGATGGCCAAAAAGTGCCAAATAGTGAAGAAAATGGCAGAAATGACCATGGAGGAGGCGCACCAAAAACCAAACATGAAGAAAATATTTTCAGAAATTATGGATGAAATAAGGAAAAAGGTGAGGTGAAATAGACATAAATGAATGAACTTAAAAGGGCTATAGAGAACTTAGAAGACAACATTGATAATGTTTTTCAAGCATTCCATACATGTAGGGTTTTGGGAAAGTTTTCGAAGAAGGTGAAACCATGGTTTGGACTCTGTGATGATACCAGAAAGAAGGATTGTGAAGGTGCTAATGTGTGAAAGCATCCCAAAGTTTTCCAAAGTGACTCAAGAAAAACCTACAGAGCAAGGATATAAGGAGTATCAGTAAGAAAGGTAAAATCAGTGTTTTCAAGCACCTGCAAATCAAAAGTGGCCAAAGAAGGTAAAAGGTATGATTTTGAATTCCATGGTACAGGCCAAAGAGGGTTTCAAAGGTGTTTCTATGAGAGATATTCCCATAGGTATGTTAATGATCTTATCAAGACACAAGGAGCAAAAGGAAGAGTCACTTAAAGGTTTTCATGTCACCTGTAAGAAAAGGTCAATAAATATCACTGAAATAAAGTGAAAAAGGTTTAAAACATTATAAAAGTGGGTTGCAAGGTTTAAATCAAATTCCTAAGTCCATAAAGACCCATTCTACACCTCAAACAAGTTATTGTTTCCTTGAAAAAAGCTGAGAGCATTCACGAAAGAAGGCTGTGGATTTTCTGGGCTAAATTAGACAAGTTTACCCAGTGTTGCACATTCAGGTCGATGATGCACGCCTGAAGTTGGGTGTTGCGCCCCTACCCATTCCTCCTGTGCAAATTCTTCTGTGAGGCGTACCTGGAGGTAGGCGTTGTGCGCCTGGAAACACGTTATGCGTTTACCTGATTCACCTAACATGCCTGGAAAAAATACTTTGGCATTGTGTGTCTGGCACAAGGTGCTACGCCTTTGCCTCCTACACCTATAGACCCTCAAATCAGTTCAAAACCATCTTCAAGCTTCCATCAAGGGTTTTCAAGAAAAAACTAAATGGTAAGTGGATGCCTTACCTGCCTCAGAGCATTTTGATGGTTTGAAATTAAGATAAATTGAAAACCTAAGTTTCATGTTTAAAAACACTAATTAGGCCTCCCTAATCTGCTTATAAATAAATGTCAGTCAAAACAGGGGTAAATTGAGGTGGTTGCATTATTGGAGGTTTCTCATTCATCTAAGGTTATTCCTACACTCACCCCATTCACCAAATCAATACTCTACATCACAAAAATATTGACAGATTCATTGCCTTCCTTTATATCCATTTGCCATCAGTGAAAGTTATTGTCAAAGCATAATTGTAACCAGCAGCTGAGGTTGTCCTTGAGTTTTGCCTCTCACTCATATTCCTATACCCTTACCCTCACTCACCCATCCATATCATTCACTTGCAAAGACTGACATCCTCCATCCCTTCATCTCATTTTTATTGTGCAGTCTTAGGTTTTATTCAAAACAGAGTGATCAAAATGGCAAGGGAAGGTGATAGTGATAGTGGTGAGGGAGGCCAAATGCCAAGGAGGCATCAACACAAAGGTGGGAGGATCAAAAATTTTGAACCACTAAACACAATGGAGCTAAATGCATCTCCCTTAACTATCTCCTGCTTCCAAAATGTAGGCTGCTATGAATTTTGTGAGAAAGTAAAGCAAGTGCAGAATCTCCTCGAGCTGACTAGGCTCTTCATACTTAACCTACATGAGAAACAAGTCAACCTTGGAGGGGTAAACTTTAAGCTATCTTCAGATGCCATTGCCATTGCCATTGCCATACCTAGTGTGGGTGAAAAATGGTTCAAGTAGGCCAATTTAGACATAAGCTACTATGAGCCATACCTTAATCCCAGATACAAAGACTACAATAAATCTATATTTCCTTTCTCACATTTGCATGAGAGGTATGCACCCATGGTGAGGGTCATTATGAAATATTTCACATGTGAAGGAAGATTCTCCCGAATTTATTCTGATCACATCAGGTTGCTCATGTACTTCACTGTAATATCCCAAAATGGGGAAGCAACAATACATGAACATAAAACTGGAAATAACAATGAATAACATTACACCAAAATGTATAATAACCATGGAGCCATTTTATCATGTAAATCAGCAACAAATAAGTACAATAGAAGTGGGCACAACATAAATAATCAAGGCAAGCAAGCCTCCCATGAATACATATGCCAAATATGAAATGTTGCTACATAGCATAATGCCCAAGAACAAGTACAACGCAGTTTTAGATGGTACACTGCTACTGTAAACGTAAAATAACATAGATCTGCTAATGAATGGCTCTTAAAGTGCTGGGAGTAGAGTTCTAATATCCCAAACACATTTTCAAAACAACTCGGGAAGGATTTCTTGAAATATGCAAAAATACAAAATGCTCATTACGGGAATGTTGAGGTCCAAAATGGGCCTCCTAAGGAAATTATAAAATAATAGTGGAAAAAATCTAATAAGATTTGATGACATCATCAAATTTTAGAGGGAAGAAATGAAAAAACTAATTTTTCAACTCATATTTTCAACTTATCTCCCAAAGTTTTTACTCAAATTTCGAGCGGGAGTACTCGTTGGATGCGGAATTTAATTCCTCATCGAAGGAGTACCCATGTTGCATACTTTCGATGGGTCCTACTACACGAAAAATGAGAAATACATAAAAAAACGTGATTACAATCACGTTTTTTATGTATTTTCTCATTTTTTAAAATGTAAGGATTCATGAAAGTATGCAACATGGGTACTCCGCTGGATGAGGAGTAAATTCGCGTCCAACTCGCTCCGGAAATTTGGGTAAAAATTTTGGGAGATAAGTTTAAAATACGAGTTGAAAAAGTAGTTTTATTATTTTATTATTTTTTAATATTTTTACTTTTTTACTCCAAAAATGGTGAATCATCAATTATGGATGACATCATCATCTTGAATCCTACTGGTTGTTATAAAGTTTATTTTTTTTGTACATTTTTCTTATGAGGCCCATTTTAGACCTCAAAATTCCCCTAATGAGAATGCAGCCCTAGGGCTGAATAGCAGCTACAACTCAATAACTGTGTTACACCATTTTTTGGTCATCTAACCTATTATCATTAAATGGGCCCAAGTACATCATGTAAGACCAATTTTACTCCAAGTAAAATTTCTTTCAGTATGAAAATAACTTAGTAAATCACCTTTATTAAGTTGTTTATGGTCTAAACAGGAAACCCCATAAGGAAATATTAAATAAATATACATTTGTTTGATTTTCCTCAAGAAATAATTAGTTAAACAGTAGTTTAATTAATATTTTTGGTTATATTTAACCCAAAACAAGAAAATTAATTAGATAAATCATTATTTATCTTATCATTTTCTAAAGAATAATTGTTTAAATATTATTTAAATAATATTCTTTGTTAAATATGACTAATTCACCCTTAAATAATTAAACAAATCATAATTTGTTTGATTATTACTCAACCATATCCTTAAAATGATAAATAAATCATTTATTTATTTATTATTACTTAATCACATCCTTAAAATGATAAATAAATCATTTATTTATTTATTATTTACAAATAAGGGGATTTGACTCAAGTCAAATTCCTTTTCCTTCCAACAAATATAATAAAATATTCCATAAAAGTTGGATCTAGATTTTGTTAATAATATTTTAATTATGTGCCAATCTCTAGACTAACTCAATATTTTGTTATAAATAGAAGGGTTTTCCCATTCATTTGTCACCTTTTGTTGCCTAAAGATCACTCTAGATCTCAACGCTTGGTCTGGCTATTGATCCACCATCATGGCCATATTTTCCATTTTCTTCTGGGTTTTCTACACCATCAAGAGAGAGGAATTCTAAATCTGAAATGCTAAGGACTTACAAAAACCCATCACATTGAGGAGAACAGGGGACACCCTCTTGTGTTTTCCTCCCAAGTGCCATTAATAAAAATTTCATTGGATATATTCTTGTCTTGTCTATTGGATCTATGGAGTAAATCTTGTTTTTTCTACTGTTTAATGTCTTCTAATGCATAGATCTAGATTTTTGCAGCATTTGTCTTGATCATGTAATTGCAGATCCGAAGATATTAGCAGTCATTTCTGTTGTTAGGGCTGTTTGTTATGTGCAGCTAAAGTGGTCTTTTTTCGTACACTTCGAATCAAGATTCATACTAACAACTGGCGACTCCACACGGGTTTACAATTACAACCGTTGTCATTTTTATGATCCTTGAATATCCAGCTGCTTCAAACCCTAGTATTTCTCTGCAGCCCCTTGTTTTTGCATTTCTTGATGTTGTTTTTAACCCATAAAACCCTAAAACGATAAAAATTCTGACTTCCGTGTGTTTTTGAACCTATTGCGCAGGTGACAGACATCAGTCGCAGCTGAGATGGCAACTTTTTCTGAAATCTACCGCTGAGAGTGCTGGAAGTGAAGGTCGCACTTTTCAACCCAAAACTTGCAACCTAGACCTCCAGGGTGCACTTTACAGCCCAAAAAGTGCGACCTCTGCTGAAAACAAGTCAGAAACTGCAACCTGGACTTTTTGCAGGGATTTTTCTGAAAGTTTTCTAGGTTTCTCTGTGCCTTTGTTTAGGGTTGTCTAACCTCCATCTCCACCTATTTTGGACCTATACTTGTTCTATTTTTCTCAACTAAGTCAGAATCTAGCCCCCTAGGGCTTCAGTACCCTCCACCTTTTGTGGAAGAGTTTTTTGCTGTTGCAAGTTGTCTGAAATTTCAGAGTCTTCAGCCATTTTTTAGATCTAATACCTCACCTTCATATCCACTTCATATCGGCTCGTTATCCATCCAAATATCCTCAGTTAGCTTTGTTTGGGTTTTCCTTTAGGGTGCACTCTGGTTCCCTCTTGGAGATAGCCTTTCGCCGCCTCTTTTTACAGCACTTCTTCCTCTGATTTGTTGTTGTTTTCTGCACCACTTTCTAGCAGATTTTTGTCTTTTAGATCCCTATCCCTCCTGACCTTAGATCTATTAGCATTTTTAGTGTGTTTTGATTATTTTTTTACTCACTTATAGTCTAGTTGTTGAGAGCCCCACCTTCTTGGGTTTATATTATTTCATTATTAGCTGTTTATTTTCTGTTTTGCAGGCTCATATACTATCATTTGCAAGTTATTTATAGCTATACAGCACACTTTTTTCTTTTTCTCTACAAATGTCAGGGTTTAAAAATTAAAATTTACACACTTCATACACACACCCTAAGCAAAAAAGGGCTTGGTTAACACCACCAAGCAAAGACTCTAAAACATTGAAATCAATTGATCCCGCACCTCTCTGCCCTTGTTTCGACATTGTAATCGGTTGATCTTGCACCTCCCTGCCCTTTTCAATCTCTTTTTCCTTTGTACCGTGTGTGTGTCGTCATTGCTCAACCTCCCATGGGATCTGATTTTCCTCAGGGGGGGCCAGCACCTCCTACATATCTTTCCCTCCCGGTAGCATGTATTCAAGATACAACATGCCTCCTCTCTTTGCCCAACCTCTTTTTTACCACACTGTTACCCAACCTCTTCCATCTGGTACCCCTGATGACCAGATCCTCATGATTAAATCTTATCAACCTTCAACCGTAGACATCAATCTTCAAACTCGGTCCCATCGGTACAACAAGCCTCTCGTTGTGTCTGTCTCTGAGCTGCCTTCTTCGATTTCTACCAAACCTCTTTCAACACCTAAGGGTCCCTTGCAAATCCCTTAGCCTAGGGCAGAGGTTCATACCAAGATCCCCAAGGGACCACTACGTCGAAATGCTACTTCTGGAAAATCTGCCCATGCATATAGCATAGTCGATGATTTGGCACAATCTCCTACTGCCATTTCAACGCTGGAACTCTTTTAGTTGTGCCTTTCACAATGAAAAGATCTTCTATCTACCGTGGGTGATGTAGATCCTTCCTAAAATCGATTTATTTTCTTTGATTTTGACCGGTCAGAACATCCTCCTCTCCCTGCTTCTGTCGCTTTCCAAATCCCAGTCAAGATCCGAAACGCTAACGTTTCTCAGTGCATTATTGATGAGGGGGAATCCACCTGCGTGATGTCCACTTTGGTTTGGAAACAACTCGGATCCCCTGAGTTAGCTTCTTCCATGATCACCCTCTGAGCGTGGGATGGCCATGCCTCCAATCCCATTGGCTTACTCCGCAATTTTCCTATCACTCTTGTGGGAAAGACTGTTTGCGTTGACGTAGAACTCATAGACGCCCCCTTAGATTACAACATTCTATTGGGTCGTAGCTTCACTTATGCGATGTCTGTTGTCCCTTCCATGGTCCACCACAAGATTTCCTTCCCCCATAATGGACAGATAGTCACCATTGACCAGTTGACATATTATGAATCGATGTCTCAGACCTCCCCTGAGTCCACTATCTCTTCGGTGGCCAATAAGAAAACTGTCAACCCTTTGACCAGTGTCTCACTCGATGTCTACAAGGACTCCTCCTTGCTTGGTACATTCCCTGGTCTTCCTCCTCCCATCTTTGATCCCAGCTCATTGAATTTTTGTATGATGCAATCATCTCAGGCTTCTCTCAAGAGGCCCGCTTCAGCTAGTCAGCAGCCCCCTCACCTCCGTAGCTGTCTCCTAGCCCTTCGATGTAGCCTTTTGGACCTCCTCCTCCTGGCCCTTCAGCTGGTACTCATGAGCTACTTTATCCTCCCGGATCGGTTCCTCTAGGCCTCAACCATTTAGGAGTCGTCCCACCTAGCCATTACCCCTTCGGTCAGATACCGTTCCTAGTCCCTCCTCCAGGCATATATATGGCACCTGTCATGGCCACCCTCTCTCTTCCTAACTTGACCATTGGGATTCTAGTTTGGTACCTTGATCCTCCAACCACTACCCCTCCAGTTCAATCCAAACCTTATCTTGCTTTTACCCTGGTTCAACCGGTCCTTCTGACTTCTCCCGTTGTCACAGTGCCTCAACTACCTCAACAGGATCCACCTCCTATTGCGACCGCTTCAGGTAAGAAGGGTAGAGCTCGTAAAAAGGCCTCAAAGGACAAAGTTGCCCCGAGTGACCCTGCATATCCTCCGCCTCCAAAGCCCTGCGCTTTGTGTGATGTCGTCGGTCATGCCACCCATACTTGTCTCGAGTTGCCCCACATCAAGCCCATGGTTAATGTCACGTTCCCTGAGTTTACGGTCCCTGAAACCTCTGCTTCTTCATCAACTGCAACCAATAACACCAATAATATTCACACCAAACACCCTTGTGCTTTGTGTGTTCTTCGTGGCCATTACTCTCATAATTTTCCCCACCTTACACATTATCGTTCCTCTTTGGAGGTAGTTCGGGAGTACGAGATAGAACATAATCAATCCGCTTCTCCCATGCTTGCACAGTATGCTATATGCCAAACTGAGGATTTACCCGCTCCTATTGACATTCCCCCTCCTGATGTCAAAATGACGGAGCATGTAGCTACCATCCTCTACCTTTCATCATCCTTGAGACCCTTGACAGAAGCTCCCTCTGAATCTTCTCTTGTTCAGTTTTGCTTTACCTCCTTTCAGCAAACACCCCGAGCTCAACATCAGTGGATCCTTTATCTTCTTGTTCTTACATCATCCCTTGTGATGATGCGCATGTGAGCATTTCTTCTCATAATGATGAGTCAGGTAGCTTTGCCGCGTCATGTGGTCTTTCTTCCTCCTGTCATTTCACCTTCTTTTGTGATGATGACATCATGGAAGCTGTGGCCACCCCTGACTTCATCCTTCCCACCTCTAAATGGGATGCCATCCTCCATACTTGTGGTGACTTATGTAGCCTCAGCTCAAGCTACACTTCCAGTATCTCCCACACTCCCCCCCCCTCAGCAGCATGTGGGTAGTAGATATCCTATCCATATCACTCCCTTCCGCAGAGTGCGTTCGATTTCTACTTTGCGCTCAGGTTGCCAGCATTGTTCTTTATCCTCCCATTTATTGTCTTTTGGCACCTTTCATAGGGATCCACCATCCACATCTTATATTGGTTTTGACGATAGTGAAAGTCGCTACTCTCGGAATTTAGCCTCGGTAGGTTGGGCCATTTTTACCCCCTTGCATGTGCTTGTTCTTTTGAACGGTTTATGCATTGGTACTGCTACCAATAATCAGGCCGAATATGATGCAGTACATGGGTTATTAGTCAATGCCATTTCACATCGCATTCTCCACCTTCATGTTCATTTATATTCCCTACTTCTTTTCATGCAATTAAATGGTGTCTATCATGTGCATAATCCTATCCTTTTTAGAAGATATTTACAAGTGAAGATTTTGATGCGTGAATTTGAAATCATTACTTTCAATCATGTACCTAGAGCACAAAATCTCTATGTAGATAGCATTGCAAACCATATTCTGGATTGGCATTTGACACACACATTTAACACAAGACAATAACATAAAAATATCAAAACGATGCATATCCATACTATGTGTCATATAAAATGTTTTAGAGTTCAACAACTCTGATACATATGACATGCCCATAGCATGTTACAAAAACTCAAAACTAGGGGCACCACCTGCCCCTACACACTAATCACTATCTGGAGGATCCCGAGCCAATGGCTCTGCCCCTGTAGCCCATAGATCATGCATACCCTGTCCAGCCATCGCCATGCATTGCATGACCCCTCGTCATTCTGAGGGTAAACCAATACATGGCTCTATGTACTGGTCATCTAAGTCTTGCCAGCCACATTCCGAAACACCGGTCAGAAGCCTCTCACATCTATGATGGATGTCCTCGAGAAGGGCTGCTGCATCCTCATTGTGTTGCGCCCTTGATCCACTAGATCCTTCGGCCCCCAATACTGCAGGTCGTCCCATGTACCCGGCCAGTTTTACCGGTACTTTATTTGCATCCAAAAAGTAAAAGAATCAGTACCACATACACTATTCTAGAAACTTTACATGCACATAAAATATTAGCAATTTGTCACTTACCATCAGGTCCCCATATATGACCAGGTGGTAGTGGCAGATCTGGGTCTCCACAATAACTCATCCCACTATAGGGATAGTCGTCTATATATAGCGGCATCTAATCCCAATGAATAAATAAATTAGGATGGAACACCCGTCCAACTACTCCACCTCCTCCTCTGCATAGTAGTCACCCCCACTGGCGCATCCTAGGCTCTCTTGGGCCCCCATCTTGGAGTTGTATGCAAGGTTGAAGTGTTGCAATCTTCTCAAAGAAGAAAGAGCACACAACTATACCATATGCACAGTCATGGTTCACTTGATGCTTACATAGTGACAACTGTTGTTTCAATGACGACAGCATCATCTAGGCCCACCCATAGTAGGTCCCACTCAAAACACTCTCCACAAGCATCATTTTCCCCCCTGTGATGTGATGGAGTGCCAGGTTGCCCAGGATCTGTAGCACCACTGCGGCCACAACATGGGTCTCTAACCTCTCCAAATCCCCGATGGGTATCTGATTCCCCTTGACTTGGAGACCCAGCCGACAATGGCGCTATACAAACTCTATGATATTCCGCCCACGCGGTAATACTAGTTGAATATTCCCTACCATCCCAAGTGGTGAGATACCAGTCAAGAAATATATATCCTGCACTGTCAACTCGATCCAGTGCCCCTGCACTATAAAGACCTCATGGTTCGGGTCCTAATAGCTGGCAATCCGTGCCAATAAGGGCTCCCCAGCTCTCATCAAAGGGTTCTCCACAAACTTTAGAACCCAAAACCTGGCCAAAGCACTGTAGACACCCTGATCCTCCTGGATCTTCGACCGTAATGCGCCCAAGTCTCTCTCTCTCCAGTTAATTCGTAATGTTAAACACCATGTTAAACACACACATGGTGTATGAGAAAGATAAATACACACACACACAAGAGACTCAAAACACAATGAAGGATAGGCGTGAGGCTTTCTTATTTTTCCATTATACAAGATGTACATTTATAGTACAATGGTGTGACTCTTGGTTTCACATTCCAAGGTCACTTGGAGTCCATTGTGACTTTTCGCATTCCACACCTACCCATAGAGGATTAGGTGTTCCAACATCCCCCCTTAATCCGAAGGGGTATGCGTGAGTCCAAGAAGAGATTTGTAATACAAATCTACAAAGTATACATGGCAGAACTTGGGCTGAATCAAATCTCTGAAATGTTGGAAAAAAGAGGTGGTTTAAGGTTGACCACCAACACTGGAACGCAATACTTGTTGCAGTTCCCGGAACTCTTCCAAAACTGGCAAGAAGCTGAAAGCTTCTGCTAGAGAAATTGTCCCTCATAAAAAAGGGAGACCTTCAACCTAAAAGAAGGGAGGTCTAATACCTGTGATGGTTTTAGGATTACCAGCAACTCTGGAATGCTTTGAAGCATTTCTTGGTACTCAACCAAAGCTGGCAAGAAGCTGAAGGCTTCTGCTACAGGAAGTGTTCCTCATATATGAAAGGGAGACCTTCAACCTAAAAGAAGGGAGGTCTACTACCTGTGATGGTTTTAGGTTATCCACCAACCAAAGATGATGGTTTAAGGTTGTCCACCAATCAAAGGCATGCTCATGGGCATCCGTGTCTCTAGCTACATCTCTGAATCTGGAATGACGAATTGTGGCTCAGGCTTGCTTGAACTGTTGTGTCTCTGGCTACAACTATGAACATGGAATGAGAGATTGTGGCTCAGGCTCGCTTGATCTGACGTTGAAGCTTTTACATGACCACCATTTTCCCCCCTGTCAGGGACAAGGTGAGATGATGGCAAAAAATCAACTGCAAGTTTGCTCAATATTCGTGAACAAGTTCTGACATGTGTCTTAAACATCTTCTTGGCTGCTGATGCCCATTGCCAAGAAGCGATCCATCCAAGATGAATCTTTGTTCTTGCAGGAGGCTTGTTTCTGAAGCATCTTTCTGAAGAATGAGTGTGTCTACCACAGTGCTTGCATGGATGAAGATCAAAAAAATGATCTTTCATATGGCCAACTCGATGATAGTGTTGGCATTTTACAACCTGTTGTGGAAGTGGAGCATGATTTGGAACAACTGCAGGTGCATTGTCATATAGGAATCCAGCACTCTGAAATATGATGGGCTTGGTGTAGTCTGGAATATGAAAGGACATATCCTTGTCATATCCAAGACCAATTTGATGTTTGTTGTGGACAAGCTCTTCCCAAGGTCTGATGATGGGCTTGAGAAGTGCAGGCTGAGTTGTTGCATCTGCATGTACATCTGCTCTTGTGCAAGGAACTGAATGTGAATCAACTGCAACTTTATCTTCTTTCTTCCGATGAGAGTCCTTCTCAATCTTCTGAACAGAAATAGGTTCAGAATGGTGACTCTTTTGCTGAAGTTCGTCTTGCTGAAGCTGAGATTCCAACTGCAAAAACTCAATCTTTTCTTGTGCATCTTGTAAACAAGTTTGAATGTTACAAAGAGCATCCTTGCTCATTTTTATCATATCATCAACATTGGAATGAATGAGGTTATTCAACAACTCTAATGCCTCATTGATTTTAGCCATTTTTCAACAACTTAGGCTCAAAATATGAAAGGGTGTTGGCTTCAACTAAAAATGCACCTGTTTACAATGTGATTCAACAACAAATACAAATGACTCCAAAGAATTTCCAACTATGGAAATCTCAAAGTACAAAATCTGCTCCTCAAATGATGGAGGACAATTAACAAATTTTCCAACAACTCAAATTCTGATTGCAACTATGAAGAAGCAATATTCACTCACAATACAATGTCAGTTCAATACAATATCTCTACAAAATATGTGCAGCTGAAAACACTATGCAAGAAGCCTTTAAGGCAACTGATTTTTCTTTCTTCAAAAAGTTGTTTTGCACCAATGACAACTCAATTCAACTTATAAGGGCAGGGTGCATGAGGCGGGCAGAGGTGCGATGGTGCGGCAGTGATGGCTGGGATGCACGGTGGACGAAGGCGGATGGTGGCAAAGCGCGCAAGATCGTGCCGAGTAGAGTGGCGGCTGGATGCGGATGCGCCTGCAAATGCTGGTTATTTGCTGCAAGCGTTTTATGCGCAGGCGCGGGATGTCAACTGTATAACGGCGACAGGCAGAGTGAGTAGCGTGCTCACCGAGATATCAGGCAGAGATGGGCTTGGGGAAAGGTTTATCTGGGGAAGGTTTTGTTTGAGGGAGGTATATCTGATTATTATTATTTATTTATTTTTAAATATAAAAAAAGGGATTGATTAAAATGGGAGGGAATATTATAGAAATTAAAATTAAAAAATCGAGTGGTGGGAGCCAAGTGTAATGGGGCGTATTGTATGGTAGGGCGTGGTTGAGTTGTGAGAGGACGCAGAGGGGAGGACCATGGGCCACAGTGAGTGGGAGGGCTCAAGTGGTGGTTTGAGTGTTGAGAGCCGATAACCAAATGGTGGTCGAACGAATGGGAGGGGCGGAGTTCGTGTGCCGTGCAGGGAGGAGAGCTATGAGGTGAGGGCTTCGTGAGGGGTTAAGGGAGAGCAGGGTAGGGGCATAAGGGAGTAGTGGGGACGATTAAGGGGTGTTTACAGGTAGGTAAGGAGGGATGGCCGTAGGCCAAGAGGGGGAGGGCGGAGTATTATGTAGAAGGGCAAGGCAGAGGGTCGCGTGAGGGGGTGGACGAGAGGGCAGGGAGAGGGATAGTGAGCAAGAGGTAGGGAGCATGCAGGCTATGAGGTCGTGGTGAGGTCGTGTAAGGAGTTGAGGGCAATGTAGAGTTTTAGGTCGTGGGGAAGCGTAGGGGGTTGGGTAGGAGAGTACGCAGAGGTAGGGGATGGGCGGGTAGAGTAGAGTAGAGTAAGGTGGGAGGAGGGGCGTTTGAGGAATCGGGATAGGGGGAGGTCGTGGTAAGGCCAAGAGTGTAGAGTGCAGGGAGAGGGGGCCGAAGGGCTGTGTTTAGAATTTTTATTTTTATTCTATTTTATTTTATTATTATTATTTTTTTAAATTAAGTAAAACAGAGAGTAGGAGGTTGAATTTTCAGAAACAGTGGAATTTTAAGCAGTGATACACAGCATAGTAATGTGCATAAATTGCCAATAAAACTAGAAAATTTTTCTAGTAGCCCAGCAGCAGAGAATTGGACAAGATGAAGAAATTTTTCAATGAAAAAACCCAGAATTTTTTTATTTTTTTATTTTTTTAACCCACTTTGAAACACTATTCCAGCAGCTCTTAAAAATGCAGAATTTAATAGAAATTGCAGGAAAAATGAGCAGTGAGAAAACCTTCAGATGCACAATGCTAATTTTCTTAAAAACCAATGCGGCTCTTCTTCAAAACAAATTTCTGAATGCGGCAAAATGTAAGCTGCAGAAACTCTCTAAATGCTGCAAAAATGCCAAGAATTTTTGCAGATATGCATAGGCCATAAACACAAATGGCTCACTCAAGGTTGAGCTGGTTATGAACTTCTCAGCTCCGATACCATGTTAAACACACACATGGTTTATGAGAAAGATAAACACACACACACAAGAGACTCAACACACAATGAAGGATAAGCATGAGACTTTCTTATTTTTCCATTATACAAGATGTACATTTATAGTACAATGGTGTGACTCTTGGTTTCACATTCCAAGGTCACTTGGACTCCATTGTGACTTTTCGCATTCCACACCTACCCATAAAGGATTAGGTGTTCCAACACGTAATTCTGCCATATCTGCACAAAAACATCATATTTGTCAGTAAACAGATAGGAAATACTGTTTCTCATCAAAAAATCCTAGTGCTTAGCCAAAAAACAGTACAAAAACACCCTTCCATGACAGGTCACACTTTTCAAGCCCAAACCTGGGATAGGTCGCACTTTTCTAGCCAAACCCTGCTACCCAGGTCGCACTTTTTGCCCCAAAAAGTGCAACCCAGCCATGAGGAGGATTAGGTGGCTGTTCCTGAACCCTAGGTACCTATTCTAAATTTTTAATCCATTGAAAAGAAAGAGTAGGGTTAGGCCTCTTAACTACAACTGACAGATCTCAATTCCAACGGTCGATTTTTCTGCTACAATCGCCACAAGATTTAGGTCCTTCTCTCCTCTCTACATTCACCACAGCTCCACATGCAAATGAATGAATTTGGAGAGAAAATGCCTTATTAAAAGAGAAACCCCTATTTCTTCTTTCACCTACCGCAACCCAACCGTAGCTTTTTTTACCAAATTTTCCACACCGTTGGAAAGCTCTCACCGAGACCTCAAATGGGTATCTGTTAGTTTTTAGTGATTTGATACTTCACTAGGACACATTTTCCCAAGAAGCACCACTTCACCCTTCATCAAAATCGAATTTCTTCACTTGCAACACTCGTACCCGGGGCACCATGTTGCCTCCATACTTGTCCATGCTCGTGTCGACTTTCATCGTGAGATACCACCATGTACTCATGCTTTTATGGTTCCCATTGGACCCTTTACGTACGTGGCAGCACCATCGAGTCACCCTTGTTTAAAGCATCCGAGTTGAGTCATCATTTCTTTCATGGAGTTTATCCTGAGTCCCTTTGCATCTTGCCATAGTCCTCCATCGTTCATACTTGGTCCCTCTCTCATGCTGCACATTATGGCCTTCAATCCCACTGTGTCCTATCCCTCATGATGTTGTTTCAGTCGCTGCCAGGTCGTCCATGCCATTTATGCTCTAACAAGGGAAGTCGTCCATTCGCTACTCATATCCCCCCATTTCATCATCATCATTGGTGTCATTTTTTTCGTCACTCTACTATTCTCTCTCGTGCCCTAGTTGAGGATCCCTTATTGCCTCAGCTATGGCAGACCTCCTTCTGTTGACATCAGCTCATTCATTCCAGAAGATAGGTCTAGAGGGCGGTGTACCTTGGTTCTAGCTTCCACTCTTTTCTGGTGCCTCAAATCAGGCAAAGAGACTCCTTATTGCCCTTTGACTTAATTGTTTCTTAGTTGCAGCTCCTTTCTGCATGATCAATATTCGTATACTCGATTTTTCAGTAATGCAGCAACTGACATCAGTGATTCTCAGGTGTTTGTGAGATGTCTCAGCCCTCATGAAGGGGAGGCCCTACATGTAGCCCCCCACACACTCGAATGACCTCTTCATCATAGCCTTCGATGCAGCTCCATACATTTGATGATTTCAGCCTTAGCCGCTTGCACCGCCATTTTGTTTTCATGTATCAATCAGATTTTTAGAGCCCTTTCCTGTGTTCAGGGGCATCTGGGTTGCATTTATATCTCATGTACTCAGCTATTATTGTACAAGTCCTAGCTGTTATCCCAGGCACAATATGTATGTGGGATTCATTATCATGTTATTTATCTGGCTCATGTTTATGCCAGCATATCCTATATTATTCTGTCCCGTGGTTTTCCGGATGCCTTAATGTTTGTACTATTTCCTCAGCAAGCATAGGTATGCCTTCCCCGCCGCCTATAGCAGGTACTCACTCATCAAAGATTCTTTTCGCACCTACAAGTCACCTTCTCAGGGTCTAGGTCTTTCATCACTTCGGTTTACCTTCTACTTCTCTCCCTTTGACTTCCCCTTCGATGTCTAGTGACTGATTTCTTACAATGTACTTCGATCATACGATTAGCTCCTAACGCTCGCATGTTGGGGGGCAATCTGTTACACCATTTTTTGGTCATCTAACCTATTATCATTAGATGGACCCAACTACATCATGTAAGACCAATTTTACTCCAGGTAAAATTGCTTTCACTATGAAAATAACTTAGTAAATCACCTTTATTAAGTTGTTTATGGTCTAAACAGGAAACCCCATGAGGAAATATTAAATAAATATACATTTGTTTGATTTTCCCCAAGAAATAATTAGTTAAATAGTAGTTTAATTAATATTTCTGGTTATATTTAACCCAAAACAAGAAAATTAATTAGATAAATCATTATTTATCTTATTATTTTCTAAAGAATAATTGTTTAAATCTTATTTAAATAATATTATTTGTTAAATATGACTAATTCACCCTTAAATAATTAAAAAAATAATTATTTGTTTGATTATTACTCAACCATATCCTTAAAATGATAAATAAATCATTTATTTATTTATTATTACTTAATCACATCCTTAAAATGAAAAATAAATCATTTATTTATTTATTATTTACAAAAAATGGGATTTGACTCAAGTCAAATTCCTTTTCCCTCCAACAAATATAATAAAATATTCCATAAAATTTGGATCTAGATTTGGTTAATAATATTTTGATTATGCACAAATCTCTAGACTAACTCAATATTTTGTTATAAATAGAAGGGTTTTCCCATTCATTTGTCACCTTTTGTTGTCTAAAGATCACTCTGGATCTCAACTCTTGGTCTGGCTATTGATCCACCATCATAGCCATATTTTTCCATTTTTGTCTGGGTTTTCTACACCGTCAAGAGAGAGGAATTCTAAATCTGAAGTGCTGAGGACCTACAAGAACCCGTCCCATTGAGGAGAATAGGGGACACCCTCTTGTGTTTTCCTCCCAGGTGCCATTAATAAAAATTTCATTGGATATATTCTTGTCTTGTATATTGGATCTATGGAGTAAATCTTGTTTTTTCTACTGTTTAATGTCTTCTAATGCATAGATCTAGATTTTTGTAGCATTTTTCTTGATCATCTAATTGCAGATCTGAAGATATTAGCAGTTATTTATGTTGTTAGGGATGTTTGTTATGCACAGCTAAAGTTTTTTCGTACACTTAAAATCAAGATTCATACTAAAAAACTAGATGGAGATGGCTGAAGATGATGTCTGAATGAATAGATCTCCTACAATAGATCCTTCAAGTGAAAGGCTATTCCTAACACTGGAGATGTCACCCTCCAAATCAAGCACTGAAACCCCCATTGCAAATGCTCACTAAAATAATGCAGTCAAGGAGGGATATTGTGCTGTAGATGATGGGAATATGTTGGCCTGGTTCCAAGATGTGAAAGAAATCTCAATAACCTCCCTTGCTGATCTCCAAAAGAAAATAATGCTTCCTCCTCTTGTACATATTTACTCCTGCATGTAAATTTTCGGCCTGCCACCTTTTCTAAATCTCTTTCAGACCTCCGCTGTGGCCTAAAACCGCATGATCCTATTTGATATTACTGTCTCTGCCCAAAAATCCACTCTACAAAGGTCAAAAACCCAAATTTAAATGTATCGGGCCCCAGTTCTAAGATCTTAGCCCCCCGTGCTTTGGCTACCACGTGACCCGAGCCCAAGAACCACAGGCCAAAAAGAAAGGGAGCTTATTGTTTATATTCCAGGCGTGATTATGGCAGTCCAATCGAAGTCCAATCAACGGAGCAGCGATCGCCCTGTGTGGAGGGCCCCGCGCGCAAGAAACCAGTGGTATTGTCCCGCATCGCCTTCACCGGGCCGGCAATATTCAGCATGGGAGTGGCGATTCCATAGATAATATGCTGCGTCTCCCCAGTACGGGCAGGAAACCGCTTTTCCCCCGCGCGCTAACCTTCATTCAAGGGATGCGCAGCGGAATCATTATCCGCCGTCCGATCTTGTAGGCCCGATCCAACGGCTATAAATCTCTGGGTCTGCACGAGCTTTAACCTATGGTCCCTCGGGTCCCTGGCCCACCTTTTGATAGCCCCTCGACTCGTTTTGACCGTTAATCTCATTTTGATCGAGTGGCTCATACCATCCGTCTGATCGCCCTATGACCAAGTCCTCCGCCACGTTGTCTTTCCACCTGTCCCCCCGTACGCCCACGTGTTTGCTCCCGTGCATCCAAAATATTTCCCCCCGTCATATATATATAAGTGTGCATATGTTTTCATTCATACCCTTCAGTTTTTTTCACCCTTCACGTTCAAACTATTTTACGTAAGAAAGTCGCACTCCGCTTGTTTAATCTATGCCTCCATTGCTTCTCCTCCACCACTCTGCATATTTTTCCCGGTCGACCATGTATCCGTCGTCCTCGCCTACATCTGTGTCTGTTTTCTCTAATTTTTTGTGGGTTTTGCAAGTTTTAAGATGACAGAGAGGCCTCATAATTTATCTCCTCCATTGCAAAAGATAAAAAGCGTGTCAAAGGACGACATTATGCTGGTGAAATTTAAAGAAGAAGCCGAGGGTAGGTGTGGGAAATGACCACCATTAAAGAAGACAAAGATATGAATGTACATAACCCTCCAGAGAAAACCCAGGAACGCTCTGCCTTGCATTAAAGGTCCAAGATTTAAGTTCAGAGCTAAAGGTTGAGAGTACAGTACAGAATTGCAGACTATCTCAGGGTTTTATGGCAGCAGATTTTCCCTCTTTCAGTAAGAGGCAGAACGATGTATATTTTATTATTTGTGTCATGTTTATAAGGAGATTTTCATCTCCCAGCATTTATTTTTATAGACATATTTTAAAGTACAGTCATTTATAGTTAGTCATTCATAGAGAAGGCGCGAATGTTTTCCGCCATTTCATTCAAATTGAGTCATTAAATGTGCTCCATCTACCTCCTCCTCTAGAATTCTCTATCTTTCCTATAAAGGCCCGAAAAGAAGACATTGTAAGGGTTCCAGATTTCTATCAGCAAAATGTGTAGTGAAAAGGCTTTTGTATACATTTTGTAATATTTATGTATGAAGGTTCAGAGCCCGTAGGGTCTCAGTGAGGAGGAGTTATAACTGTAATGAGGATTCTGGTCTTTGGTATCTCACAGTATGTAATTTCTCTTATGTGTTAATACAATATCTCATTTCATGCTATTGATCTTCTTGTATCATGTTCTAGAATGCGAGTGGCTCACTAGTTTGCAGTAAGGATTCATCCTTGTTGGTGCCCTTTCTGGAATTAGTCAAGCGCTTTAAATAGGCCTAGTCATGATATATTGTTCCATGTTCATCTTTTCATATTTTCTACTATATTAGTTGCATGAGGAGGGTGCTTTTAAAACTCCATTGTCATATAAGGATTCATTGATTGGTATGCCCTTATGTGGTTCTGTTGTGTATCTAGGTATCAGTCTCATGATAACTAATATCTTCTTTATGTTTCCTCACTGCACTCACTTCCTGATATTTGATTTCTGTTATATATTATTTGAACCAGCCCTCTTTACAGTAAGTTGTCTCTTAACTGTCTGATGCCTTTATATTGGAGTTTTACATGATGTCCCTACACTATTCTTATCTTTGTGTCAGCTTCTGAGAGAGTTTGGTCCCATTCAAAACTTGTTTCCTTGTTTTACAAGAGATAGTAAGAGAGCTTTTGGATTGACAACCCAAGCTATATGAAGAGCTCCTTGCTATATTAATATGTCCTAGGCACTCGTCTATGGAAACTCTAGACTATCTCTAGGAGGGTGACAAAATTGTCCACAGCATCTTTGTGGCGCCGTTGCCGGGGAGCGAATTTAAGAATATCAGTTTCCCTGGGTCTCGACAAATTGTTTTCACTCTCTAATCAGGTGAGCACAGAGAGTTGAAGAGTTGCATATCTCTCACCTTAGCGACTCCACTGGTCTTTATTTGATAAATTTTATTGGTAGTCCTGGCTCCTCGCAAGCCACACTTGTGGTCAGATACATCTCAGTCGAAAACACCTTACGTGTCTGACCCATAAAAGATCATTCATAAAAGAGTTTGGAAGGAGAGGAAGTCAGCTCGTGCTGAAAATCCTAAATATTCCGTTGAATATTATCCTCCCTCTTCTTCTCAAGAAATCAGAACAGAAAATCCCGAGTTTTACTCAGAAACTCCACGTAGAGGAAGTGCCTGGATTGAAGAAGAATCTCATCCTACTTTTGAGGCTGAAGAAATTAAAGAGGTCATAGAAGTAGTTGCTGTTAACCGTGAGTTATTCCCATCCACACCTCAGGCCTCTGTGCAATATATTCCCATTGTTATTCATACTCCACTTCCTCCTGCTCCTCTCCCTTCATTCGTATATCAGACTGTTGTACAACCCCCACCTCCCCCAATGGCTAATGTTCCTGCTTTTCTGTTGAACAAATATGCCCCACTGGCCTTACCCCAAGTGCTAAATGATATGCCCCAGGATTATCTAAAGATTCTGCCAAGATTTAATGGTGAAAATGAAGTCAATGCTCAGAAACACCTTGAGACCTTCTGCTCCTTTGCAGAGAACTTAAATGTTGAACATCTGGATGTGGTATTGAGATTATTTGTGAAGTCTTTGGAAGGGGAAGCCAGAAAATGGTTCAAGACATTGGGAAACCGTTCAATAACCACCTGGGATATTATGGAAAATACTTTTCTCAGGAAGTGGGGAGAAAAGAAAGATCATGGTCAATGTCTTACTGAGTTTAATACTATGAAAAAGAAACAGAGTGAAGGGGTATCAGAGTTCATTAAAAGATTCAACAAATTGTATTTGAGTCTGCCTCCTGAGATGAAGCCCCATGAAGCTGCTACCAAGATAATTTTTATAGCAGACTTTGATTTTGACTTCGGATTCTCCTTGAGAGAAAGAAAACCTGCCACTTTAGACGATGCACAGTCATATGCTCTGGAATTGGAAGCGAACTTTGCCTCCACCGGGAAACTGAAGGGGAAAATTGAACAAGACACTAGGAGAAAAGGCAAAGAAGAGGTCTCCACCTATAATCAGGAAAAGGATTAAGATAAAATGGATGAAATAAGCAAAATGATAAAGAAGATGGTCAATATTGAACTGGAAGCTAAAAATGCAGCTCCCAAGAACTATTACAATGCTCCAAACAGGGGGTATAATCCCCAGTACAGAAGGCCACCCTTGCAGATATTGCCAAGAGAAGCAAATGAATCACAAGACCAGGTGCCCCATCCCTTATACCTAGAAGGACCAGTAGATGACTCCACTGGAGATACAGCCTATGGGTTAGAAGACTCAAATCTGTATTTTTCTAATACTGATGATATGGAGTGCCCATTGCAAGATGAAGATGAAGAAGCAGAGATTGACATTATTGTAAGCAGTTTTTTGATTTCATGCAAGCACAATTTAATGTAAAATATGATCTCAGATCTTCAAGGAAGAGGACCAGAACTCAAGATCAAGAAGAGGAGCCACCTCATAAAGAAGCATCTGCTCCGAGGGAATCAGCAACAAAGAAGAGCATAGAAAAAGGTAAGAATCCTCTGAATAATTCCTTGCACTCCAATGATCAGATTCCTTCTTCTTCTAAAATAATCAGTCCCCCTAATGCTGAGCTAGTGTCAAAAGAAATTAAGTCTTCAGCTGAAAATAAGGAGTCAAAAGAAATGGTGATAGAAAAACCCCCATCTGCTTTCAATTTGCAAAAAGAACTTGAGAAGATTAAGATTCCTGTCCCCATGATTGAGTTATTAAAGCAGCCTGTATATCAGTCTCAAGTCACTTCCTTTATACTTCCTCCTGAAATACCTATTGCACCTGGTAGTTTAAACCTTCAAGAAGAAAGACCCATGGTAGTCTTTGGCCCACATGTCGAGGAGATAGACCATTCTACTCCTCCTTTTTATGTGTCTCTAGTTATACATGACCTGCTATTACACAACTGTATGTTAGATTCTGGGGCTTCCCATAATCTTATGCCTCTGTCTGTCATGGAACAACTAGGACTGAAAATTACAAGACCATACAAAGATTTATATTCATTTGATTCCAAAAGGGTTAAATGCTTGGGAATGATTAAAGATTTAGTGGTCAATTTGGCTCAAATTCCAGCAAAGAGTGTGGTCATGGACATTGTGGTTGCTGATATCCCAGCCCGCTTTGGCATGCTGCTGTCAAGGTCCTGGGGTACAAAGATTGGGGGATCAATTAAGTTGGATCTAACATATGCTACTTTCCCAGTCTTTGGAGGATAGGAGAGGAGGTTATACAGGGAGACTAGATTTGTTAAAATGGTAACAAAGTCTGACTGCTCAGAGAACTCTCCAGTCTATAACAAAGAGGGAGACTTTCCATGTTTCATGTTAGAAGAAAATCAAAATTGCGCTCATGAGCCCCTTTTTGGTCAAATCCAAGCTAAGCAGCCCAAAGGAGATCAGGAATCAGAAATATGGACTTTGCATTTTGATGGAGAAAATTCAAGAGAAGGCAATGGGGCTGGGGTACTGTTGATTTCTCCTACAGGAAAATGGGTGCCACTGTCTTTTAAATTAGAGTATGAGGCTACAAACAATGTAGCTGAATACGAAGCACTATTATTGGGGTTACAGACAGCTTGAAACATGGGCATACAATGTTTAAAAGTCTTGGGAGACTCTGAGCTGGTAGTAAGGCAGATCAAAAATGAATGTCAAACTAAGCACCCTCAGCTCAGAGCATATAGAAACGAAGTATGGGACATGATAGAAAATTTATTCTTGGCATTTAATATACAGTTCATGCCCCGGGAGCAGAACAGGATAGCAGATTCTCTTGCTATAGCTGCCAGTACGTTTCGTCCTCCTCAGAATCCACTTTTAAGGTATGAAGTGGAGGTACGGTACAGACCATCCATTCCAGATAATATAAAGCACTGGCAGGTATTTGAAGATGATGAAAAAATGAAGAGATTCATGGAGACGGTGGGAGAGTTCTCCAATACAGAGATTGATGATAATGAGGAGGAAGAAGTTGGAAATATTGCAGAAAACAAATGGGAAGAAAGAATAGCAGGAAATAAAGTGCTGCAGCTGAAAGGAAATGTTATTCCTAGAGGGATGGTGCCTCTAGAAATATTATTTAACAAAGATGACATTCCTTTGCAGCCAAACAAAATGACAGAAGAAGATCAAGTGGGAGATTTGAATCTGGGTACTTCTGCTGATCCCAAAATTGTCAAATTATCTAAAAGAGTCCCAGAAGAATACAAAGAAAAATATTTGAAGTTGTTTCAATCTTATAAATATGTATTTGCTTGGTCCTATCAGGACCTAAAAACTTTTTATGTTAATATAATGCAACACAAGATTCCATTGAGGGAAGATGCAAAGCCATATAAGCAGAAGCTCAGACAAATAAACCCTCTGCTGCTTCCCTCTATTGAAAAAGAAGTCAAGAAGTTGCTGAAAGCCAAGATAATTTTGCCATTAAGGTACTCAGAATGGGTAGCAAACCTTGTTCCTGTTCGGAAGAAAAACGGAGAAATAAGGCTCTGTGTGGATTTCATAAATTTAAATAGAGCATCATTGAAGGATAATTATCCACTGCCTAAAATGGACCACATCCTGCAGAAAGTGGTGGGAGCATCCAAGATGTCAATGATGGATGGATTTTTTGGTTATAATCAGGTAGTTGTATTCCCAGAAGACCAGAATAAAACTGCATTTACTACACCATGGGGAACATTTATGTATGCTAGGATGCCATTCGGATTAATTAATGCAGGAGCTACTTTTCAGAGGGCAATGGACATAGCCTTTGTTGGAGAACAGGACAAGTTTTTGGTGGTATATCTTGATGATATCACAGTGTTTTCAAAGAATGATGATGAGCATATTGAACATCTAAGAAGAACTTTTGAAAAATGCAGAAGGTACGGCCTTTCTCTCAACCCTCAAAAATCTTTGTTTGCATTAGATGAGGGAAAACTCTTAGGGCACATTGTAACTAAAGATGGTGTGAGAATTGACCCTAAGAGAGTAGAAGTAATAAACAACATTCCTTTACCAAGAAATAAGAAAGAAGTACAGGTGTTCTTAGGCCGAATTAATTTTTTGAGAAGATTTATTCCTAACTATGCTGAGATAGTTAGGCATATAACTGATATGTTGAAAAAGGAGAATGAAGTAAAATGATCCCAGGAGTCTAGAGATGCATTTACAAGGATAAAACAGGAATTTGTTGAAGCTCCTGTGCTAGCAGGGCCAGATTACAAAAATCCATTTATGATTTTCTCATTTGCCTCCCCTCACACAATTGCTGGAGTATTATTGCAGAAGAATGAAGATGGATATGAACAGCCTATAGCTTTCTTCAGTCAAGTACTTTATGATGCTGAATTGAAATATAATATATTGGAGAAGCACGCATATGCCCTGGTAAAGTCCCTTAAAGATTTTAGAGTATATGTTTTGCAATCTCATATTACTGCATATGTTTCCACAGCAGCTGTCAAAGACATTCTTGTTCAAGGGGACAGCGAAGGTAGAAGAGGGAGATGGATTGCAAAAATTCAGGAGTATGATTTAGATATAAAGCCTACCAAGTTGATTAAAGGACAGGGACTTGCTAAGATGCTATCTAAATCGAATCATCAAGCCTTGGGCATCAATTTATCCATGATAACAAATGAAGAGTCTGAAAAAGAAGAAGAGCAGCAAGGACTGGAGATGGCCACTCAAAAGATACATGTGAAATATCTAACTAGTCCTTGGTACAAAGAAATTGTTGAATATCTTTTAACACTTAGCTATCCTCCAAGTTGTGATAAGGTAAAATACAGAGCTGTTAGGATGAAGTCTCAGAAATATATAATTGCCAATGGACATCTATATTGGAGAGACCCTTCAGGTATATTACTGTTATGCCTCACAGAAAATGAAATAGAAAACATATTGACAAAATTCCACGAGGGAATATGTGGAGGACATTACAGCTGGAGGGAAACTACTCATAAAATCCTGAAGGCTGGTTTCTACTGGCCAAAACTGTACACAGACACTTTTGCTTGGGTCAGAGCATGTGACAAGTGCCAAAGATTTGCAGAAAGACAGAAACTAGCAGCTTTGCCCTTGATTCCTATTCATGTGAATGAACCTTTTCAGAAATGGGGATTAGATTTTATAGGAGAAATACATCCCCCATCAAGTGGCCAATATAAATGGATACTAACAGCCACAGATTACTTCACGAAATGGGTGGAAGCCATACCTACAAGAAATGCTACAGATGCTGTGATAATGAAGTTTATGGAGGAAAATATCATATCTAGGTTTGGTTGTCCTGCTAGAATTGTAACTGATAATGCACAAGCTTTTAAATCTGCCCGATTTGTGAATTTTTGCCAAATGTATAATATCATCCTGAATCATTCCACAACATATTATCCACAAGGAAATGGTTTAGCAGAATCTTCCAATAAAACCCCGGTGAGAGCCTTGAAGAAAACAATAAGTGAGAATCAGAAGAATTGGGACTCCCAATTAAAGTTTGCTCTATGGGCGAATAGGATAACCAGCAAAAGAGCAACAGGGAAATTCCCCTATGAGCTGGTATATGGGAGAGCAGCTGTGTTTCCCGTGCAATTGGCTTTGCCAGTAGCACATTTTATGCAGGAAATTCAGGAAGAATCAGATGATATGATCAGAAGAATAAATCAATTGGTTGAATTGGAGGAAACGCGGAACCAAGTAAATCAAAGATTGATAGAATATTAGGAGAAAATGAAGAATGTCTTTGATCAGCATGCAAAAGATAGGAACTTCCAAATCAGTGACCTGGTTCTCAGATGGGATGTTCGCAGAGCAGAGAAGGGCAAGCATGCTAAGTTTGATCCGCTGTGGTTTGGGCCATTCAAAATAGTGAAGCTGGGAAGAAACAACACTTTTTCTTTAGAAAACCTATAGGGTGATTTGCTGGATGCCCCTGTGAATGGCCAATTTCTCAATCCATACTTCCAATTCTGACCCAGGTTGGAAATGCCTGATTGTATTATATTGTATATAAGTGGTTTTTAGTTTTTATTTTCATAAATAAAGGATGCTGGCAATTACCTGAAGGAGAAGCGCAGGGAGATTGGAAAACAGGATGAAATATTCAGTGGTCTGCGTGTTCTCGACATGCCCGAAGACGAACATGCCGTCCCCAGATGGAGCCGATGTTGTACATATTTACTCCTGCATGTAAATTTTTGGCCTGCCACCTTTTCTAAATATCTTTCAGACCTCCGCCGTGGCCTAAAACCTCATGCTCCTGTTTGATATTACTGTCTCTGCCTGAAAATCCGCTCTACAAAGGTCAAAAACCCAAATTTAAATGTATCGGGCTCCAGTTCTAAGATCTTAGCCCCTCGTACTTTGGCTACCACATGACCCGAGCCCAAGAACCACAGGCCAAAAAGAAAGGGAGATTATTGTTTATATTCCAGGCGTGATTATGGCCATCCGATCGAAGTCCAATCAACGGAGCAGCGATCGCCCTGTGTGGAGGGCCCCGCACACAGGAAACTGGCAGTATTGTCCCACACCGCCTTCACCGGGCCAGCAGTATTCAGCATGGGAGCGGCGATTCCATAGATAATATGCCGTGTGTCCCCAGTACGGGAAGGAAACCACTTTTCCCCCACACGCTAACCTTCAGTCAAGGGATGCGCAGTGGAATCATTATCCGCCGTCCGATCTTGTAGGCGCGATCCAACGGCTATAAATCTCTCGGTTTGCACGAGCTTTAACCTATGGTCCCTCGGGTCCCTGGCCCACATTTTGATAGCCCCTCGACTCGGTTTGACCGTTAATCTCATTTTGATCGAGTGGCTCATACCGTCCGTCTGATCGCCCTACGACCAAGTCCTCCGCCATGTTGTCTTTCCACCTGTCCCCCCGTACGCCCACGTGTTTTCTCCCGTGCGTCCAAAATATTTCCCCCCGTCATATATATATAAGTGTGCATATGTTTTCATTCATACCGTTCAGTTTTATTCACCCTTCACATTCAAACTGTTTTACGTAAGAAAGTCGCACTCCGCTTGTTTAATCTATGCCTCCATTGCTTCTCCTCCACCACTCTGCATATTTTTCCCGGTCGACCATGTATCCGTCGTCCTCGCCTACATCCGTGTCTATTTTCTCTAATTTTTTGTGGGTTTTGCAAGTTTTAAGATGACAGAGAGGCCTCATAATTTATCGCCTCCATTGCAGAAGATAAAAAGCGTGTCAAATGACGACATTCTGCTGGTGAAATTTAAAGAAGAAGCCGAGGGTAGGTGTGGGAAATGACCACCATTAAAGAAGACAAAGATATGAATCTACAGAACCCTCCAGAGAAAACCCAGGAACGCTCCACCTTGCATTAAAGGTCCAAGATTTAAGTTCAGAGCTAAAGGTCGAGAGTACAGTACAGAATTGCAGACTATCTCAGGGTTTTATGGCAGCAGATTTTCCCTCTTTCAGTAAGAGGCAGAACGATGTATATTTTATTATTTGTGTCATGTTTATAAGGAGATTTTCATCTCCCAGCATTTATTTCTAGAGACAGATTGTAAAGTACAATCATTTATAGTTAGTCATTCATAGAGTGGGCACGAATGTTTTCCGCCATTTTATTTAAATTGAGTCATTAAATGTGTTTCATCTACCTCCTTCTCGAGAATTCTCTATCTCTTCTATAAAGGCCCGAAAAGATGACATTGTAAGGGTTCCAGATTTCTATCAGCAAACTGTGCAGTGAAAAGGCTTTTTTATACATTTTGTAATATTTCTGTATGAAGGTTCAGAGCCCGTAGGGTCTCAGTGAGGAGGAGTTATAACTGTAATGAGGATTAGAGGTCTTTGGTATCTCACAGTATGTAATTTCTCTTATGTGTTAATACAATATCTCATTTCATGCTATTGATCTTCTTGTATCATGTTCTAGAATGCGAGTGGCTCACTAGTTTGCAGTAAGGATTCATCCTTGTTGGTGCCCTTTCTGGAATTAGTCAAGCGCTTTAAATAGGCCTAGTCATGATATACTGTTCCATGTTCATCTTTTCATATTTTCTACTATATTAGTTGCATGAGGAGGGTGCTTTTAAAATTCCATTTTCATATAAGGATTCATAGATTGGTATGCCCTTATGTGGTTATGTTGTGTATCTGGGTATCAGTCTCATGATAACTAATATCTTCTTTATGTTTCCTCACTGCACTCACTTCCTGATATTTGATTTCTTTGATATATTATTTGAACCGGCCCTCTCTACAGTAAGCTGTCTCTTAACTGTCTGATGCCTTTATATTGGAATTTTACATGATGTCCCTACACTATTCTTATCTTTTTGTCAGCTTCTGAGAGAGTTTGGTCCCATTCAAAACTTGTTTCCTTGTTTTACAAGAGATAATAAGAGAGCTTTTGGATTGAAAACCCAAGCTATATGAAGAGCTCCTTGCTATATTAAGATGTCCTAGGCACTAGTCTATGGCAACTCTAGACTGTCTCTAGGAGGGTGACAAAATTTTCCACAACACCTCCTCTAAAAAACTATCTCCGGAAGTGGGTTTCTCAACCTTCCACTGCAACACCTTGCAACACAACACAATACTCTACAAAAACTATGTTGTGGTTGAAGACTGATGCTTGGCCTTAAGCCTAAATGTGGAAAATGAAGTGAAATTCTCCCCCAAGAGGCCTCTCAAGAAAGGATATGGGATTCCCGCTCGAGAACACCTGGTGCTAAATAGCACAGTAATCTTAACTAAACAGCTGAAGAATGCAAAATAGTCATGCATACCATAAAATCAATAATCAATAACATGCCCCACTATGGCTGCCTTTCCCTCCTTATAATCAAATGTGAGCCTTCTTACATTGGGTCCCACTCATTAGGGTTTCCACCATCATGGAATGTTCCTCACACTAACACTGCATTGTCTCTATTGATGATCAAATCCATCCATACCAGGACTATTGAATTGGTCAAACTTGACCTTGTTCACATGTATTTTCCCCTGTTCACACATGAGGGTGCTTTTTCCAGCTATAAAGATAATCCATTTTCATATTAAAAGGTATTTTATTTCTACTAAAGAGATCTATGGGCCTCCCTACCCATTTATTTATCTAACTAAATGATAAGAGAAAAATTAATATTCCAATTAGCAGCATGCTAATTTAGGAATATTAAAGTCTTCCCCTCCCAAATGTTGCTTGTCCTCAAGCAACTGCAAGGATAGAAATGAAGAGCCTCCTATCCTCCTCCTATAGCATCCTCATATAATAAACTCCTCCAAGGAATAAGATGTTTTCTCATCAATAAATCTCCAAATTGCCTCTGCCAAGTATGCAAGTTAGCTTTTGGTGACCATCGCAAATAGCTATCATCATGAAGAAGTAAAATACACATGGAGGAAACAATGTGTTGTCTAGAGGTCCTCTCGAGGCATGAAATATGAAATACACTAGGACCTATCATTCCCATGTGAAACCTCCATCCCCAAGCTATCATCCATACAAAATGAGTCACCTTCCAACATGGCAACTCATGAAAAATTCTCTCCACCTTAAGCTCCTGAAAAATTTGTGGGCTGCATAGCTGAACATGATGGATCAAATTATCCATCCCACATTGTATCTATCTCCACTTTTGATAAGTGTAGAGCTACTGCTAAATTTGGGTTGCAATGATGTTTCCTTTATGAAGAAAAAAGGCAGTTGGATCTTCAAAGATCCACTTTTTGGTTCTTTTGCATACCACCCAATATAAAGTGAATATGACTTTATCATCATATGGGATCTGTTAGCCACTGATAAATTATGTTATACCAAGAAGTGGCTAATTTTGTTCTTCAAACTTCAAGAGATAATTCCCTTTGAAAAACCTATCATCTTTGAAGTTTTTTATGAAGATAAATAATCGTTTAGTTAATTTTCACTGCTGTTTCCCTCATGAACCTGAAAAAATTTGCTGTTTGCAAGGAGAAAGACTGCTCAAAACCCCTTTTTTCCTTCATTTTACCCCTCCTTCCATCCATTAACAAAACCATTTTCATACCCATTTTCTCCATAAATTTCCTCCTTTTCCCTTATTTTCCTTCATCCCCTTCATAAATTCCCTTTGATAAGGTTTAAAACTCCTTTTTTAACCATATCGAAACCCTCAAAAACATCTGAAAAATCCTCATTTTGGCCTAAAAACCTTCATTTTTGTATAAGGCCTTAAACCCCTTTTCAGCTTTAGCCCCATGCCCCTTTTTTGCATAAATCCTAGAGCTGTGACCAAGCGCTAAGGCCTAATCGCAAATCACAAATCAGGAGCTTTCTATAAATGATTTTCCTTTGTTCCTTCAAAAATCTCCGATGCGATGAGTTTTCCTCCTTTGGCCCCAGATCCAATCTCCGTCGTTGATCTTTATAAAATCCAACGGCCAGCGCTAAAGTCGCATTCCACCCATAACCTTCCTCCATTACCCCTCCGATTGAATATTGAATGTCGATCTACTCCTAGATCTAACGGCTGGTGCTTAATCGCATCACGCAAAATCTGAAGTGCCATCCCTTTGCCTCCTCTGATTTTGCGATCTTCGATCCAATCTCGATCGTTCGTTCCCACATATCTGACGGCTGAGATATAATCGCACTCCGCCATAGCCCTCCGACCATCGCCCCGTCGATTAAATCTCCACCATCGATCATCCCTCCGATCTGACGGTAAATACGCAATCGCATCAGAACTTTCCACTTTCTCTTCTGCCTTCCGCGATGTCATCTCCAATTAAATCTGGACCGTCTATTCCAAAAATATAACGGTCTAGATCAAGCCAGACCTTTCTTTATTTTTCTACAAGCCCGACAGTTTAAAATTTTCGGTAAATATCCACCATTGATCTTTGCAGATCAACGATCCTCATTTAATCCACCGATCTCCTCCTCCGTACTTCCAGTCCCACCACCAATGCCCTTTTTTACCCTCATCTTCATTGTTTTCCTATGTATTTTCCCATATGTAAAGTTTTACATTTTTACATTGGAAACCATGTTATGCACATAAATTAGTTTAAACCTTGGTTTTTATAAAGTATTGCGCCTTTCTCCACCATGGGTCCCACATTCTCTTTACCCCGCAGCTCTTCATCCATCACGCTCTATCTGATCCGTTGGATCTGGATCCTCCCATCCAACGTCCTAGAATCAATATCGCGTATTTTTTTCTCTTGAACATTAACACCAAAAAATTACGCGATATAAGCGGTTTTGAAAAGACACGTGCTGAATGCAGACCTATATCGCATTTTTTGGGCCAAAATCTAAAACCGCCTAAGAGCTGCGCGAAAATCGCTTCCAGTTTTCCACTATACCACTCCTCCCTCTGCAATATAACTATAGATTAGATTCTAGCCGTCGATCTCTGAGATTGGATGGTCCCAATTTAACCTTACCACCAATTCATTTGCCCTCCATCATTCCTCCAAATGACCTCATTGAATGATCTCAATCATAGATCTTCATTCTTTGATCTAATCCAACGGCCCTTATTCAATATTGCGCCCAAACTCCATTCTTCACCTAGTTAGCTATTCTGCCAGGTTTTTCTCCCTTTTTCCACTGCATTTTCTCATTCGCACGGCTCCAAAATTCCCTCCATAAATCCTCCAAAGTAGTTTAAACCAATAAAACACAGGATTTCAATAATATTTTTTTTTTGTGTAGGTTTAATGAAGTTAAAGTTAGAACTTTCCACAGGTGATTACACTATTATTGGCCAAGGATGACAATCCTTGTGGCCTTTTGATACATATTAAAGGGTTTCAAAGGGATAATTAAACATTTTCATGGAAATGATAAGTCATGATTATCAATTTTCTGAAGCAAAAACTCCAGTAAACCCTCTGTGCACTTGAAAAACAACAAAACATAGTTAGCATCAATTATGAAAGCGTATCAGTGTCAAAGATGAATATTATGGTTTAATCAAGCCTAAAAACCAATCCAAATATAAATCACTGTGTTTAGGAAACAAAGAATCAGATCCAGAACACCTCAAAGCCATACTAAAAGGGCTAATTGATTCCCCAGCTACTATATTGCCACCTTGCAGCTCTCTTCCTCAAAGGAATACCCAGATCAAATCTCAGTCTGAAACATTAAGGCCAAAGACAGCTAAATAATTATTACAAGAAAAACAAATATTCCAACTGTCAGTATAAGTTATTGAAAATATAAGAAAGTGACTTAAAGTCAATCTTTTTACCCATTGAGCCTTAAAAAGCATAAACAGAGTAAATGAAATAGAGTTGTAATTCGATTCATTCCTGCCTTATGCCTTGCATGGTTTTCAAGGCTAGGAGCTGCATTTATTGTATAATTTATTACACTTGAATCCTAAAAGCTCTTCCACCTCCTCATTTCTTCTATAAAAACTTCTGAAGAAGATGAGATACAGGTTGATTGTTCACTAGTTGTAATACTGAAACTCTCTGAAATAATACATAGTCTGTCTGAAGTTGAGGAAGAAAATGAAGTCTTGGAAGCTTGATGATGTTGTTGCATGCTTGTTCTTGAGAAGGCTCTATCATTGGATCCATGAGCTTGGTTGTTGGTGAAGTATTCTGAACTGTTTGATGTTTTCTCCTATTTTCATTTTGTTCCATAAATGCTTACTATAGTAGGATGAAATTTTTAGGCTAAGAAATCACTCCTGGAAGCACCTTAGACCTGTTTGTCCTTCACTGTTTTATGTTTTCTTCTGCTGAGGTATTTTATAGTATTTAATCTCTCTCTTTAGTCCTCATGCTTGTTTATTTCTCTAATAGTTCAAATAGTTGGTTAAAACATTATTTATGATTTTCCCTGCTTGTTTGTTGCCACTTGAAAGTTGTTATTGAAGTCTACCTTTGAAGTACCATTGTTTGAAGTTAGTCAAGGAGGTCTGTTTTGATCATGCCCTTTGTCCTTACTTGAAAATTTTTTTTGAAGGTCTTTATAGTTGTGATCATAGATGTTTTTAGGTGTTCCCTCTTCTATGACTGCAATTATCAGTGGATCTTTTATGTTTTCTAATTCATTTGAAATAAAATCTTTGAGGAAATAGGATGTGCTCCCGAATCTTAGATTTCATTTTAAAATTTGTTTTGAAGTCATTATTTTCTTAAAGTGTGGTTTGTAGAATTCATGGTTAGCCTTGTCTATCAAATACCTCTTTATTGTTCAAGTTATGCTTTCAAATTCCCTTTGTTGAGAATTCAAATTCTCTTTCCAAATCATTAATGTCCATCTCATTCCAAAAAACCAAAGGATCTTGTGGCCAAGTTAGATTTTCCCTTTGATATCCCATATCCATTGATGAGTTTGTCGTGACCTCTTCTTGACTCAATTTCCCAATGAATCAGATGTTTATCCTTTATACCTATCTTTCCTAGACCTTTCATGTTCTGCTATGTCTTTCAACCAAACAAATAAACAGACACTTGCACTTAATAACTAGTCTAAAACCAATACTCAAAGTAAACAAGATAAACCTTTGCAAACAAGTAAATTTGAGAGATCCCTCTCGGAGAACAGGAGGACTAGATCGTGGAACTCTAAATATTGGTTTTGATGTTGCCTTGTCTTTTGATTTGGCAATCTATCAAAACACAGGACCCCAACATAATGGCGATCACGGTGGGACCCTGAGTAAACTACTTAAAATAAAACACTCATTGTCCAGTACTAACATAAGTAGCCTTCTTCAAGCACTACCAAGCATAATGGTAGTCATGATAAGACTTATTTGAATCAGTGAAAAACTAAGTAACCCTTAGGATTCTCATAGAAATTTATCAAACCTTGAAGAAATCAGCTAGTAAGCCATAGGAGTGAATTCCCTTTGTTTTAAACACCTTAGCAAAGTGTTGAATCAGATTTAGGACACTCTCATAACCCATAGGACTGAAAAAACTTAGAAAAACCCCAAAAATATTTCATATTGGCTTCATAATAAAAATGGTGGTGGAACCATCCAATATTTTACCTTCAAAGAAGCTGAAAAGTTTCCACCTGGCAACTCCACTAGCCCCAGTAGGCCTATTACTCATCTAGGTCTCAAAATCTCTTTAGGATTGTGTTAAACAGCCTTGAGGAAGTTTATAAGCCTAGTCCCATGCTAGAAAAGACATTGTGAGAGGAAATACTTTAAAAACAATCCCAAAAAATTTTAACCTCTCCCATTTTTGAAAAGCAGTCTGGCTTCACATAGGATCAACACTAGATCTCATCCAGTCCCTAATCCTCCTACAATAGTTGACAATCCAGAGAGAATTCTATGGAAGACTTCTAAATCTATAAAATCAGCTGTTGATAGGAGCCTCTTAAGAACAAAATTTGTCGCTGAAAACCTTGTTGTTTTAGAGGATTTACACTTTGATATACATCATACAAAGAACATCTTTAGAACCAGATATCAAGGTGATTTGAACCAAACTGATCTTGACATTTCATATTTGCAACAGAGCATCAGTAGAGAAGCCACACCTTCCACTCCTCCTGATTCCTAGCTTCTTCATCACTTTAGCCTTTTCCATAACAAATCTGCTCAAAACCAGTTTGCTGGCCCAAGTGTTTCTTCCACTCCAATCCATACTACCATTGTTAAAACACTCCATTTCAGCCCACTTTCCCTCTTGTAAATCCACCCCTTGTAAATCCACCTTTCTTTCCAGCCATGGAAACATGGTATGCCCCATTAGTGTTACCACAACCTCTGCTTCCCTTACCAAATGATTACCAATCCAAAATTCCCCATTTCACTGCAAAAGAATCTACCATAGCTCAACATCATGTAGATAGGATGGAAGATGCATTTGATTACATGGAGATAGAATAAGAAACCATTAAGATGAGAATCTTTGCCCAAAGTTTAGGAGGAGATGTAAATAAATGGTTTAAAAACTTACCTCCTAACAGCATCAATGATCTCCCTTCTTTGCATCAAACATTCATCAACAAATGGGAAACCAAAAAGAACCCTCTCCAAATACTATCAGAGTATAGCAACCTTAAAATAAATTAAGGGGAGAGTGTTCATGATTACTCCACTAGGTTCAACAGCGTTTACAATGCTCTTCCACCTCACATGAAACCTCCCTAAGGCATGGCCTTAGTAAGATATCTAAAGTTTTTTATGCTGAAATGGCCTATCAACTAAGGGAGAGAGATTACTTAACTCTAGAAGACATGCAAAAAGGAGTTGTGAGTGTAGAAGCAAACATAATCGAGAAAAGAAATAGGTTGAGATCAGAGAAGAGGGTAACTTATAAAGATGACATTTCACCCTCAACCTCATCTTCTGACACCAAAATTGATAACCTAGTGAAGTAATGGAGAAAATGCTTGAAAATATCAACTTGAATGATAGAGTGCCACCAAGAGAACCTCAAAACAACCTGAATAGAAATAGAAATCAGAATTATAGAAGAGAAAACAATCAAGATAGGCAAAAGGAAAATGACCAACAGATTAGACCTCCCTTCCAACAAAACTATGTAGATCAATATGAGGAAGATAGGGAGATTGAAAGGTTGGGAGAAGGTCATGTAAACTTGATTGGATCAGACAGTGGGGATGATGTTTTCCTCACTGAAGAAGAAAATTTTTTGTTCTCCTCTGATCAAAATACAAACACCTATGAAGACTCTGATGATGATAGATTGGGGTTTGAAAATGCAATCATAGAAGTACACAACAAATATGATCTTAGGAGCAAAGGGAAGATACACAATTCAAAAGATAAAAACACTAATACTGTTGTTAAGAAAAATGCAGAAAATTAGCCTAAGAAAACAGCAGATAAACCCAACATTTTGGCTAAGAAACCAGACTTAAACAAAGAGAAAAGTAGCCAATCCAATGTTGAGCAAAGAACCCCTAGCGCTTCAACTAGTAATCCTAACAAAACTGCCCCGATTACCAGTCCAAACAAAGTTCAGCAAATCAAAATTGCTGAAAGGAATTCAACTGAAAAAACATATGTAAATATGACCAAATCAATTGTTCCTTTTAGCCTTGAGGGAGATATTCCAAAGATAAAAATTACCATCCCCCTAGCTGAACTAGTAACCCAAGAAGTGTACAAAAACCAAGTTTTAAAAGCTTTGAACTTAGGAAGTGATACTGATACCTTAAACTTGACAGATGACAACCCTGAGTTGTTGTTTGGTCTAGAAGTTGAAGTAAAATACCAAGAAGGGGTTGTCCCTCCCTTCTATGTTAGTTTGAATATACATGAGAAAATTTTACACAATGCCATGTTACACTCTAGAGCTTCACATAATCGTATGCCTAAAGTATTAATGGAAAGCTTAGGCTTAGAAATTACTAAACGATACAAGGATTTGTATTCCTTTGATTCAAGCAAAGTCAAATGCTTGGGCTTAATCAAAGATTTATGTGTTAACTTATCTCAAATCCCTGCTAAGAGTCTAGTAATGGACATAGTTGTAGCTGACATTCCCCCAAATTATGGCATGCTTTTATCAAGATCATGGGGAGCCAAACTTCAGGGAGGCCTTCAAATGGACATTTCTTATGCCACCATCCCAGTTTTTAACCAAAGCAGAAGATTATACAGAGAATCCCACATGAAATATATGGTGAGAAACATAGATAAACCAAAGAACTCCTGAATATATTCCATTCAATCAAGCTTAGATTCATTTATCTTGTACAATGAAGATGAAATCACGCAACAAGAAAAAGAAAACAAAGATGAAATCAGTTTACCAGAACAATCATAACTTTCCTCAAATCAGATACAAAACATTAGCAATCAACATCAACAAGAAAATGAAAATGAGGAAAATATACTTTGGGCAATAAAATTTGATGGATCTTGTAATAAAACAAGTGCAGGGGTAGGTGTATGAATTCAAAATACCAATCAGAGTTATTCATATAAACTGGATTTTCCATGCACAAACAATATTGCTGAATATGAAGCACTTCTCCTTGGCTTACAGTTGCTTAAACAATTACAAGCCCAAAGGATATCAATCCTAGGAGATTCTAAACTTATCATAAGACAAATCCAAGGAGAATATTCAGCTAGAAACCCAAGACTTAGAGAGTATCGAAATGTTGCCCTTGATTTATTAAAAATCTCTGAAAAATATGAACTCATTTTCATTCCTAGAGCACAAAATCATCTAGCAAATGAACTTCCTTTCAATTCCAACATCTGCCAAATACCTGAGATAAATGAAGAGCTTAGTGTAAAGGTAAAACACAGGCCTGCAGTGCCTGATAATGAGGATCACTAGCAAGTGTTTGACTCTGACAAACACATATATGATTTCTTAAAATCAGAAAATGATTTTTCCATACTAATATCAGAAACCAACCATAAAGAAAATTGTTTATATATTGAACAAATCCTAGAAGTTGAAATGACATATTCTACTGATATAAATCAATATGAGTATCCTTTTGAAGTAGAATTAATTGATTGCGCAAACCAGAAAGACTTGGAAGTTTTACAGTGCAAGAATGATACAATTCCAAGGGGTCTCACACCTTTAGAACACCTCTTTGATTTAAATGATGTAGCCAAAGAACCAAGAATGGATTTTGTGGAAACATATGTAGAATAACATAACATAGGCAGCCTTGTAGAACCCAAGATGATTAAACTGTCCAGCACTCTCCCATCTCACATAAAATTGCAATACATAGAGTTTTTCAAAGAATATAAAGATGTGTTTTCTTGGGAATACAAAGATCTGAAATCTTATGATACTAGCATAATTCAGCACAAAATTCCTCTTAAGGAAAATCAAAAAACCTTTCAAACAAAAACTAAGGAGAATAAACCCTGTTTTACTGCCTTTAGTTAGGAAATAAATTGAAAATATGTATGATGTTGGGATTATAGTACCCATTAGATACTCAGAATGGGTGTCAAACTTAGTTTCTGTTAGGAAGAAAACAAGGGAAATCAGGCTCTGTATTGACTTCAAAAATCTAAATAGAGCCTCCCTAAAGGAAAACTAACCCTTACCCAAGATGGACCATATACTTCAAAGGGTAGTTGGGTAAAAAATAATATCACCGTTGGATGGGTTCTTGGGTTACAATAAGGTGTTAGTGCTCCCAAGTGATCAACTCAAAACTGCTTTTACTACACCTTGGGGCACCTTTATGTATGTCAAATGCCATTTGGTTTAATGAGTGCAGGGGCCACCTTCCAAAGGGCCATGGACATAGCCATCTCTGAAGATATTGGTTATTTTATAATCATTTACCTTGATGACATATCTATTTTCTCAAAAACTGATGAAGAACACTTGATTCATTTAAGAAAAGTTTTTGAGAAGTGTAGGAAATTTGGCTTATGTTTGAAACCTAAGAAGACACTCTTTAGTCTCCAAGAAGGTAAAATTCTTGGTCATATAATTTTAGAAGAGGGAATCAAAATATACCCTAAAAGGATAGATGGCATATTGCAAATCAGCCATCCAAGAAGCCTCAAATAATTACAATCTTTCATTGGAAAGATTAATTTTTTGAGGAGGTTTATCCCCAACCTTGTTAAGCTATTAAAAAACATTACAAACATGCTTAAGAAAGAGGTAGGGGTGAAATGGAATTTACAAGCTAAACAATCATTTGAACAGGTTAAACAAGCTCTTACTCAAACACCAATCCTAATTAGTCCAGATTTCACCAAAGATTTTTATATCTTTTCTTTTGCATCTGAACATACAATAGCTGCGGTATTACTTCAAAAGAATGACTTGGGGAAAGAAAAACCAATATCCTTCTTTAGTAGGGCCTTGAGAGATGCTCCTCTCAAATATAACATCATGGAGAAGTAAGCCTTAGCATTAGTGAAAGCATTAAAAGACTTTAGAGTCTATATTTTACACTCTCACATAATTTATTTTGTTCCAGATACTGTTTTCAAGGATATTCTAAGTCAAGACCCTGATGGTAAAAGGGGAAAATGGATTGCAAATATTCTTGAATTGACTTAGAAATCAGGCCCACCAAACTAGTTAAAGGGCAAGGATTAGCAAAACTTATGGCTGAGTCTAGCTTCCAAGCACTAGCTATGAATATGGTAGATGTGTTAGAATAAATAGAAGAATTCACTACTCCTTTCATTAAGGAAGCATTTCTGAATTCTCCTTGGTATGCTGACATCATTTGTGTGCTTTTTTATTTGAATGCCCCTCCTTCTTTTTCTAAAACTAAAGCTAGATTTTTGAAACAGAAAGCTTGAAGTTATTGCATTTTAGATGGGGTATTATATTGGAAAAATGTTTTTGGAATTTTGCTTAAATGTTTACTTGAAGATGATGCAGGAAAAATCATGCATGAGCTGCATGAAGGAGAATGTGGAGGACACCTCTACTGGAAGACCACAGCAAACAAAAGTCTTATATCTAGTCACTATTGGCCCACCCTTTTCCCAAATACTCAGAAGTTAGTCATGTCTTGCCATAAGTGTCAAATTTTTGGTGGCAAAAGAAAACTCCTTCCCTTACCTTTACATCCTATCAATGTTGAGACACCCTTTCAACAATGGGGCTTAGAATTCATTGGGGGAATTCACCCATCTTCCTCAGCCCAACATAAGTGGATTCTCATTGCCACTGACTACTTTACCAAATGGATAGAAGCTATACCCTCTAGGAATGCTACTAACTCCATCATTATCAAGTTCCTTGAAACAAATATCCTATCTAGATTTGGTTGTCCTAGAAAAATCATAACAGATAATGTTGTTGCATTTAAATCTAAAAGAATGGTTGATTTTTGTCACAAATACCACATTACCTTGGGCCAATCTACTGCCTACTATCCCCAAGGAAATGGATTAGCTGAATCCTCCAACAAAAGCCTCATCAATATCATCAAAAAGTTGTTGGAGCAAAATCAAAAATCATGGCACAGTAAATTGATTCATGCCTTATGGACTGATAGATTAACTACCAAAAATTCAATAAATATGTCTCCCTATTAGCTGGTCTATGGCATGGATGTAGTCTTCCCAACCTCATTAGGAGTTCCAGTCATGAAACTCCTCCAAGAAGTGCAGATTGAAGAGAATGATATGCAGAGAAGAATCAACCAAACAATTCATTTACAGCAGACTAGAGAAGAAGTCTATGAAAGAACACAATTCGTCCAAGAAAATATCAATAAACTCTTTGATAAAAGGACTAAGGAAAACAATTTCCAAGTTGGAAATTTTGTCCTTAAGTGGGATTCAAGAAGGGAAGAGAAGGGAAAACATGGCAAATTTGAGAACTTGTGGAAAGGGCCCTATATTATTCATGCTGAGAGGGGTCACAATGCATTTTTCCTGAAATAATTGAATGGAGAAGATTTATATGGAGGTCCTGTCAATGGCAGGATGCTAAAGCATTACTTCTACCAAGAGTCATGAGTTTCAAATCATTTTATGTTTTCCATTGTAAATATCATTGTTTAAACATTGCATTCAAAGTTAGAAAAATAAAAAATACAAAAACAATAGAAAGAGAAAAGAGGGCAGATTGTAAAACAAGAAAGGTATAGCCCCATACCAAAAAAGAGAAACAAAATCTGAAAGTTTGCAAGCTCAAATTCCACTCCTAAAAACACACTTCTAGTTAGTCATACATTTTAATCATGACTAATTAGCTTTTCAATTTACTGTTGATAGGATAGAGAATTAGATCAGCCAAACAACATAATCTTGGCTTATCAGTAAAGTAGATTAGGTTAGAAGAAAGAAGGTTCTAACATGCTCAAATCCTGAACCTTTGATATTGAAAGATACTTGGTTCTAATATACTCAAAACTTGAACCAAAAATAAAGAAAAGGCAGCTCAAACAAATTCAAGAACAGAGCTAAAAATATAGTGAACGATGTTTTTAATTTTCAGATCTTAAGCCTTCTTATTTTGTTTTAAATTTTCTGCAAATAGTAATCTATGTGGAGCTTGTTTTTATGCCATAGATCACAGCAAGTCAAACAGCTTAATCTTGGCTAGACTGTTTTTAAATTTTTGTCTTAGAAATTAGAGAATAAAAGTCTGTCAGACAGTCTAATCCTGACAGACAGTAGTTAGGTAGAGAAGCTTATGAACTCAACTATTTAAACTGAGTTCATGGAGAAATAAGATTAGACTTATATTAGTTTTTGTTTAAAAAAAAAATGTTGTTGAAGACAGATTTCCAGTCTAAATGCACTCTGAAAGAAGAAAAAATGTTAGGATCATTAGGAATGGGTAAGTAGACATGTTGTTTTGACAGAATTCCATTGTTTTTAATTACTGTAGAGATCATCAAATAGAAAGGTAGCTGCCCAATGGATCAAGGCACTAGTTAATAAAAGCCAGAGATTTGCAGCCGAGGTTCTAGACACCTAAAGACCCAGTTGACTTCCCCAAGTGGAGCCACTGTTAGCCACTGATAAATTTTGTTATACCAAGAAGTGGCTAATTTTGTTCTTCAAAACTTCAAGAGATAATTCCCTTTGAAAAACCTATCATCTTTGAAATTTTTTATGAAGATAACTAATCTTTTAGTTAATCTTCACTGTTGTTTCCCTCATAAACCTGAAAAAATATGATGTTTGCAAGGAGAAAGACTGCTCAAAAACCCCTTTTTTCCTTCATTTTACCCCTCCTTCCATCCATTAATAACACCATTTTCATCCCCATTTTCTCCGTAAATTTCCTCCTTTTCCCTCATTTTCCTTCATCCCTTTCATAAATTCCCTTTGATAAGGTTTAAAACTCCTTTTTTAACCTTATCAGAACCCTCAAAAGCCTCTGAAAAATCCTCATTTTGGCCTAAAAACCTTCATTTTTGAATAAGGCCTTAAGCCCCTTTTCAGCTTTAGCCCCATGCCCCTTTTTCTCATAAAACCCAGAGCCGCGACCAAGTGCTAAGGCCTAATCGCAAATCGCAAATCAGGAGCTTTCTATAAACGTTTTTCCTTTGTTCCTTCAAAAATCTCTGATGCAATGATTTTTCTCCCTTTGGCCCCAAATCCAATCTCCGTCGTTGATCTTTATAAAATCCAACGGCCAGCGCTAAAGTCGTATTCCGCCCATAACCTTCCTCCATTACCCCTCTGATTGAAAATTGACCGTCGATCTACTCCTAGATCTGACGGTTGGCGCTTAATCGCATCGCACAAAATTCGAAGTGCCATCCCTTTGCCTCCTCTGATTTTTCGATCTCTAATCCAATCTCGACCGTTCGTTCCCGCAGATCCGACGCCTGATATATAATCGCGCTCTTCCATAGCCCTTCGACCATCGCCATGCCGATTAAATCTCCACCGTCGATCATCCCTCTGATCCGATAGTCAATATGCAATCACATCAAAACTTTCCACTTTCCCTTATGCCTTCCACGATGCGATCTCCGATTAAATCTGGATCGTCCATTCTAAAAATATAACGGTCTAGATCAAGCCCGACCTTTCTTTGTTTTTCTACAAGCTCGGTAGTTTAAAATTTTCAGTAAAGATCCACCATTGATCTTTGTAGATCAACGATCCTCATTTAATCTGCCGATCTCCTCCTCCGTACTCCTAGTCCCACCACCAACGCCCTCTTTTCCCCTCATCTTCACTATTTTCCTATGTATTTGCCCATATGTAAAGTTTTACATTTTTACATTGGAAACCATGTTATGCACATAAATTAGTTTAAACCTTGGTTTTATAAAGTATTGCGCCTTTCTCCACCATAGGTCCCACATTCTCTTTACCCCGTAGCTCTTCATCCATCGTGCTCTATCCTCTCCATTGGATCTGGATCCTCCCATCCAACGTCCCAAAATCAATATCGCGTATTTTTTTCTCTTGAACATTAACACCAAAAAATTACGCGATATGAGCAGTTTTGAAAAGACACTTGTTGAATGCAGACTTATATCACGTTTTTTGGGCCAAAATCTAAAACCACCTCAGAGCTGCGTGAAAACTGCTTCTAGTTTTCTGCTATACCACTCCTCCCTCCGCAATATAACTCTAGATTAGATCCTAGCCGTCGATCTCTAAGATCGGACGGTCCTGATTTAACCTTACCACCAATTCATTTCCCCTCCATCATTCCTCCAAACGACCTCATGGAATGATCTCAACCGTAGATCTCCGTTCTTTGATCTAATTCAACGACACTTATTCAATATCACGCCCAAACTCCATTCTTCACCTGGTTAGCTATTCTGATAGGTTTTTCTCCCTTTTTCCACTGCATTTTCTCATTCGCACGGCTCCAAACCACCCTCCATAAACCCTCCAAAGCAGTTTAAACCAATAAAATGCAGGATTTCAATAATATTTGTGTGTTTGTGTGCAGGTTTAATGAAGTTAAAGTTAGAACTTTCTGTAGGTGATTACACTGTTATTGGCCAAGGATGACGATCCTTGCGGCCTTTTGATACATATTAAAGGGTTTCAAATGGATAATTAAATGTTTTCAGGGAAACTATAAAAACTATAAGTCATGATTATCAATTTTCTGAAGAAAAAGCTCCAGTAAACCCTTTGCGCACTTGCAAAATAACAAAACACAGTCAGCATAAATTATTAAAGCGTATCAGTGTCAAAGACGAAGATTATGGTTTAATCAAGCCTAAACACCGATCCAAATATAAATCACTTTGTTTAGGAAACAAAGAATCATATCTAGAACACCTCAGAGCCATATTAAAGGGGCTAATTGATTCCCCAGCTACTATATTTCCACCTTGCAGCTCTCTGCCTCAAAGGAATACCCAGATCAAATCTCAGTCCGAAACATTAAGGCCAAAGACAGCTAAATAGTTATTACAAGCAAAACAAATATCCCAACTATCAATAGAAGTTATTGAAAAGATAATAAAGTGCCTTAAAGTCAATCTTTTTACCCATTGAGCCTTAAAAAGCATAAACATAGTAAATGAAACAGAGTTTTAATTCAATGCATTCCTGCCTATGCCTTGCATGTTTTTCAAGGCTAGGAGCTGCATTTAGTGTAGAATTTATTACACTTCAATCCTAAAAGCTCTTCCACCTCCTCATTTCTTCTATAAATACTTCTGAAGAAGATGAGTTACAGGTTGATTGTTCACTAGTTGTAATACTGCAACTCTCTGAAATAATACATAGTCTGTCTGAAGTTGAGGAATAAATTGAAGTCTTGGAAGCTTGATGATGTTGTTGCATGCTTGTTCTTGAGAAGGCTCTATCATTAGATCCATGAGCTTGGTTGTTGGTGAAGTATTCTGAACTATTTGATGTTTTCTCCTATTTTCATTTGGTTCCATAAATGCTTACTACAGTAGGATGAAATTTTTAGGCTAAGAAATGACTCTTGGAAGCACCTTAGACCTATTTTTCCTTCATTGTTTTATGTTTTCTTCTGTTGAGGTATTTTAGAGTCTATAATCTCTCTCTTTAGTCCTCATTCTTGTTTATTTCTCTAATAGTTCAAATAGTTGGTTACAACATGATTTATGGTTTTCCCTGCTTGTTTGTTGCCAATTGAAAGTTGTTATTGAAGTCTACCTTTGAAGTACCATTGTTTGAAGTTAGTCAAGGAGGTATGTTTTGATCATGCCCTTTATCCTTGCTTGACCAATTTTTTTGAAGGTCTTTATAGTTGTGATCATAGATCTTTTTAGGTGTTCCCTCTTCTATGAATGCAATTATCAATGAATATTTTATGTTTTCTAAGTCATTTGAAATAAAATCTTTGAGGAAATAGGATGTGCTCCCGAATCTTAGATTTCATTTTAAAAGTTGTTTTGAAGTCATTATTTGCTTAAAGTGTGGTTTTTAGAATTCATGGTTAGCCATGTCTATCAAATACCTCTTTATTGTTCAAGTTATGCTTTCAAATTCCCTTTGTTGAGAATTCAAATTCTCTTTCCAAATCATTAATGTTCACCTCATTCCAAAAACCAAAAGGATCCTGTGGCCAAGTTAGATTTTCCCTTTGATATCCCATATCCATTGATGAATTTTTCATGACCTCTTCTTGACTCCATTGCCCAATGAATCAGATGTTTCTCCTTTCTACCTATCTTTCTTAGACCTTTCATGTTCTTCTATGCCTTTCTTCCAAAAAACCAAACAAACACTTGCACTTAATAACTAGTCTAAAACCAATACTCAAAGTAAACAAGATAAACCTTTGCAAACAAGTAAATTTGAGAGATCCCTCTCTGAGAACAGGAGGACTAGATCCTGGAACTCTAAATATTGGTTTTGATGTTGCCTTGTCTTTTGATTTTCCAATCTATCAAAACACAGGACCCCAACAGGATCCAAATGAGAGAGGTACTGAATATTTTTCAGATGTAAAGTACCAACAATCTCCCAAGTAGTCACAGCGTAGTTTTTCTAACTGTTGTTTCAGAGAATAACATGGCAAGTTGTTTCTTAACAAACTGCTATTTGTGTATGTCATCACATCTACAATCAATAGTAAATGGCTTTGTATATCAACTGAGCATATAGAAAATAATAAAACACTTGCCCAAAACCATACAAGAGATGGCTATCCCCATCATATATATTGGCCCAAAATTGACCATGAGACCCAAAGAGAGACTTGCCCTCTTGTGGAGCAATGCACTATATAAAAATGGTAAGAGAATGCAATTACTATGTTAGATAATCAATAAATGAAAAAACATAATTCTTACCATGTACTAAGAGTAAGATGATAATAAGATCCATGAATAATCCCTCCATAGTGGTATGAAATGCTCCTATGAAGAGGAATGAACAATGTGTTGCATAAAGATCTTTCTTCTTATGCTTCGAAATCCAATTCAAGATCATATCATGGTAATAAATGTCTCCATCCACTACTCCATCACTCTCACCCCCTCCTTGCCCATCAAGTGCATCGTATGTGAAGTGATCTTGGGAACACTCCATCAATGAACCCAAGCTCCCAAGTGACGGCGTTGTTGGCCTTTGTAATAAGGCTCCTGCCATCTGAAGCCTCCTTTTTTTGACATATCCAATGTCAAAGTCATCTACGATAATGCTGCTGTATATGGGAGATTCCTTCCAAAGTGGAAGTACCTCCTGATCTTCCAAGGCTAAGGAGTAGCCCTTTTGTACCATGTTAGTGCCATCACCTACTCTTGCAACATCATGTAAAGCATTGGAGAGAATCAACCCATACTCTCTTAAGAATAACTAAGGTAACAACATCTCTTGTTGCCCCCTCTTCTTTCCCTCTTAAAAGTCATGGAGTAATATCATGATAGTTGACTTGTAGAATTCCCCATACAACCAAATCTTTTGCTGCCATAATACATGGGGGCCATGCAATTCCTCAACCCATAACATACCCTTTGACAAAGGATAAGTCACATGATGGCCAAACTCTTTTAAGAGTAGCCAGCGCAGCCTTGCCTCTTGTTGCCCTTTGTCATAGATCTGAAAGTGGCTTTCTAGCCTCTTTCTCATCAACATCACCCATCCATATAAGGGTGAGTTTCTATCATCATGCCCCACATTGGCATCCTTCCAATGAATAATACCATCTTCCCAAATCATATTCCTATATTTTCATTTCATGGTATGTTGAAATGTAATCTCCTGGAGATCTCCAAATGAAGACCACTCATCAATGACCCAAGTTGAATCCATAAGGATCCACATATAGTGTATGCAAGAACTTCTCATCAAGATGTGAAGTGCTCATCAAGAAGTATTCATAGAGGATGTCATCCATCATAAGACTCCCTCCATCAACCATTTGCCTATCCACTGCTACACAAGTGTGTTGGTCATAAAAATGTCTCAATATTAGTTGGGCCCCCAACTCATCATTGTTGCTCATTGACAGTGTTGTTGATCTCCATGATGGTGCATCTTTTGTCTTATGGTCATGCTCAGTGTTGAACATATGGCTTTTCATTGCATTGTTTTAGACAAACCTCATCCTTTTCTCCAACAACTTGCACTTCAACCTCAATAGTTGTGTGCAGCTCAACAATGAATAACAAGGATGACTATATATCTCTTCCTTGATTATATCAAGGCCCCTCAATGCACTGATAGTGTGCTGCTCCAAATCAATAGTATATCTTGACCCTAGATCATGCAATGGCATCTTCCCACACTCCTCCATAAGATGTGCTGAAATAATATAAAGTGGAAATGTTTGCATACCTTCGTTTTGCTTGAGAATATCTTGTATTTCTACAAGGGTTCCTTCCTCCAATGTGATGGTTCCCCCAACTGCTAGTGTTGATGGCTGCTCCTCCATAGTTGTATCATCACTGGTGTAAGCCTCCTTAAGTGGTGGCGAGGGCTTCTCCTCCTCTAATTTCTTCTTGCCAAATTTTTTTAGCACCCTTTGAGTAAATTCTGAAAAAGTAGTCACTCTTGCATGAATCAAATGGCTGAACCACCAATTGTTTGCTTCACCCTCAAGATACAGCGCTGCAATCTCTACAACCTCTCTTTCTACCACTGGATGTAGTAGGAAGAATGCATCTAGTTTCCTTTCCCAATCCCTTGTTGTACATGTGGATGACCCATCAAAAGTAGATAATAAAAATCTATTGCCCTTGATTCTCCTATTGCTGCAAGGTATCCTTTCTTCCTCAAGATGAATGAACTGTGGGAGAGTTAGAGTCTCCTTGAAAGCTATAGGTTGAGATTTATATTCTGCAAGGTATTCACTTAGAATATCATGATCCAAGTTTCCTCCATCTCCATGCATTCTTCATTCTCCTTCAAAATAAAAGGGCATAGTGTATTGATTTGGACCTCTATGCAACACTGGTTCTTTCTTCTGTTGATAGTAGGTACATGGACCTTCCTTATCCTGAAAAACTAGTGTGGTTTCATGGCTTCTCTCCACTCTTGTTTTCTTGACCTCCTTGGTGAGGTCCTTCTTAGGTCTGAAAAGAGATGAGATAAAACTCATTCTTCCATCATTCTGATATCTTCCTTCTTCTTCTTATTCTCCTGATAGAATAATGGCTGAGATCCACAGGTTGAGCCAAGATTATGCTCCGATACCACTGTAATATCCCAAAATAGGGAAGCACCAATACATGAACATAAAACTAGAAATAGTAGTGAATAAAATTACACCAAAATGTATAATAACCATGTATCCATTTTATTATGTAAATCAGCAGCAAATAAGTACAATAGAACTGGGCAAAACACAAATAATCAAGGAAAGCAAGCCTCCCATGAATACATATGCTAAATATGAAATGCTGCTACATAGCAGAATGCCCAGGAACAAGTACAGTGTAGTTTTATATGGTACACTACTACTGGAAATGTAAAATAATATAGATATGCTAATGTATGGCTCATAAAGTGCTGGGAGTAGAGATCTAAGCTCCCAAACACATTTTCAAGACAACTCGGGAAGGATTTCTTGAAATATGCAAAAATACAAAATGTCGGAATGTAGCCCTAGGGCTGAATAGCAGCTACAACTAAATAACTAGATGGATATGGCTGAATATGATGTCTAAATGAATATATCTCCTCCAATATATCCTTCAAGTGAAAGTCTAATCTTAACACTGAAGATCTCACCCTCCAAATCAAGCACTGAAACCCCCACTGCAAATGCTCACTAAAATAATGTAGTCAAGGAGGGATACTGCACTGTATATGATGGGAATATGTTGGCCTAGTGCCAAGATGTGAAAGAAAGCTCAATAACCTCCCTTGTTGATCTCCCAAATAAAATAATGCTTCCTCCTCTGAAAAACTAGCTTCGGAAGTGGGTTTCTCAACGCTCCACTATAACACCCTGCAACACAATACAATACTCTATAGAAAGTGCATTGTGACTGAATAATGATGCTTGGCCTTAAGCATGAATGTGGAAAATGAAGTGAAATGCTCCCCCAAGAGACCTCTCAAGGAAGGAGATGAGATTCCCGCATGGGAACACCCGGTGCTAAACAACACAACAATCTCAACTAAACAACTAAAGGATGCAAAATAGTCATGCATACCATAAAATCAATAATCAATAACATGCCCCACTATGGCTGCCTTTCCCTCCTTATAAAAAAATGTGAGCCTTCTTACATTGGGTCCCACTCATTAAGGTTTCCACCATCATGGAATATTCCTCCCACTAACACTACGTTGTCTCTATTGATGATCCACTCCATCCATACCAGTGCTGTTGAATTGGTCAAACTTGACATTGTCCACTTGTATTTTCCCCTGTTCACACATGAGGGTGATTTATCAAGCTATAAAGATGATCCCTTTTCATATTAAGAGGGATTTTATGTCTACTAAAGAGATTTATGGGCCTCCCTACCCATTTATTTATCTAACTAAATGATAAGAAGAAAATTAATATTCCAATTAGAAGCATGCTAATTTAGGAATATTACATTCACTAGGGTTAAGATGCTACATCTACCCTACTACCTCTATAGTAGTATTGACAAGATGTCTTATATTGTATAGAACAGAGGTTTCCCTCAGCAGATGCAAAGCTTATTTCACCACTCATCAAAATGGTTGTGATGCATCAATTGCAGCAAAAGGGTATCCCATGGGAGGTTTTCATTTCCCATGAAGTGTTCACCAATCCACAAGCCCATCCTCAGCAAAACATGCATTCATCATCTCATCCTTGTATCCTTACTCCTTCATCATCTCCTGCTGAGAATGTTTCACCATCTACCCATATTCCTTCACCTCAGGACAACCCTCCTTCATCACCCTCTCACAATGCATTAAATAATGAGGGAGAGGGAAATAATGAGTCAGGAAATGAAGAGGAAAATAGTGAGTAGTCAAACAATGAAAAAAAAATCATTGAAGAAGATGAAGGCAGTGAGACAAATGGTGATGAAGCACAATTCAGTGGATTGGATGAGGAAAATGATGAAGAAAGCAGCAGAAATGATGATGATGGTGGTGGTAGTGAAACAAAGAGCCATGATGATAGTGAAAACAGTGAGGCACATAGTGGTGATAAGGGAAATGATGCAGAAAGCAGTGATGCAGAAAATAGTGATGCAGAAAACAATGATGCAGAAACCAATGATGAAGAAAGCAGCCCATATGAGGAAGATGAGGTTGATGGCAATGAGGCAAATAGCAGTGAAGAGGAAGAAAATGAAGAGCATTATATCATTGAAACAAATATCAGTGAGGCAGAAGGAGGTAGTGAAGAAGAAGAAGACAGTGAAGAAAAAGGACATGAAGAAAGCATTAAGGCTAATATCAATGAGGAAGAGTCAAGCAATAAAGATGGAAATAGTGATGCAGAAAAAAGTGAAGCAAAAACCAATAATGAAGAAAGCAACAAGGAAAGTGAGGTTTATGTCAGTAAGGAGGATATCAGTGATAAAGAAGACATTGAAGAAAATGGTAGTGGTGATGTTGAGATCCATGTTAGCAGCCATGAGACCAACCAAGAAATCAGTGATGATGATGGCATTGAGTCTAAAAGCAGAAAAGAAGAAAACATTGAATGAGAGAGCAATGAAGCAAGAAGCAGCAGTGATGAAAACAACCATGATAACAGTGAATCAAAGGGCCATGAAAACAATGAGGATATCAATGATAATGATATTCATGATGGCAACTGTTGTGAAACCAGCTCCAAAAAGAGAAGAAAAGAGATATCAATGCCTTAGAAATAAGCCACTTCGAGGGGCAACCTCCAATACATTACATGAATGAAAAATTCTTGGATGATACAATTTACAAAACCTCCTTTCTATATATAGGAGTCCATGTGGCCATAATGTAATCCTAGTGGGCCACAATGTAATCCTAGCCGACCTAACAATAATAATTTAAGGGCACAATAATAACAAAATGGGGGTTACAAGGGTACAATAATAACAATAAGGGGGTTACACTAACAACAATAAGGGACTATGCTAGTCATATAGGGACCTAACATGCCCCTCTCCTTTAAAAAAGTGTTGTCCTCAACGCTTGAGTAGCTCTGGGTGCTTCTGTATAAAATTCTCATCCTCCCATGTAGAATCTTTAGTGGGTAAGTTCTTCCACTTGATGAGATACTCTGAAATTGATCGATTCCATAGTTATCGAGTTCTTGTTTCCATGACCGCTTCAGGTTCCAATATGATTTTTCCTTCCTCATCAAGTTCTGGCAATATTGTTTGAACTGGAATATTTTCACCTATAACCTTCTTTAAGCATGAAACATGGAAAACTGGATGTACTCGCGAAGAAGCAGGAAGCTCCAATTTGTATGCCATAGAACCAATCTTTTGCAACACCTTGTAAGGACCATAGTACTTTGGTGATAATTTATTATCCTTCCTAGCTTGCTTGAGGGACATTTGTTTGTATGGTTGTAGCCGTAAAAATACCCAATCTCCTACATCAAAACTTCTCTCGCTGCGATGTTGATCTGCCTGTTGTTTCATTCGATTTTGTGCCAAATTCAGGTTATCCTTTAAGAGTTGGAGAACTTCTTGCTGATGCTCGACGTGATCTTCCACTGCTTGAACCTTCAAATTTTCCCTTAAATATGATGTGATCGATGGTGGATGATATCCATAAAGTGCCATAAATGGGGTCATTTTTGCTGCAGTATGGAAGGAAGTGTTATACCACCATTCAGCGAGAGGTAACCACTTGACCCATTGTGTTTGTTTATCAGAAACAAAACAACGAAGATATCCTTCCAAACATTTATTTACTATCTCAGTTTGACCATCGGATTGAGGATGATAAGATGAGCTATGAGCTAATTGAGTACCCAAACAAGAAAATAACTCCGTCCGAAAATTTCCAATAAAAATGGGATCTCTGATGCTCACAATAACCCTTGGGTTTCCATGTAGCTTTTGAATTGTGTCCATAAATGTAGTAGCAACTGTACTTGCTTTAAATGGATGAGATAATGCACAAAAGTGTGCATACTTGGTAAGTCTATCAACTACCACCATGATGACATTCTTTCCTTCAGACTTAGGTAAACCTGTGATAAAATCCATTGAAATCTCCTCCCAACGCTGACTTGGAATGGATAAAGGTTGTAGAAGTCCCGGGGTCTTAATTGTATCCACTTTATTCTGCTGGCAAACCAAACATTCCGCCACAAACTTTTGAATATCAGATTTAAGGCCATCCCAAAAAAATTCTTTCTTCACCCTGTGGTAAGTTTTTAAAAATCCTGAGTGTCCTCCTAAAGGAGAAGTGTGCAATTCGAGAAGAATATTTTGTTTTAGTTGGGAATTCTTACAAAGATATAAGCGATCTTTGTACCATAAGGAATCATTTTTCCAACTAAATGTATCAGATGTACTAGGATCTTGCTGCAACTTTTGAATGAGTGTCCATACATCTTTGTCCTTCTTCCATTCATCTCTTGCTTCGGTTATCCAATCCGGTTGGATAATATAAATGGCACAAAGCAATGCTTCCACCTCTTCATTCTTTCTTGAGAGTGCATCTACAACAACATTAAGCTTTCCTTTTTTGTAGATTATTTCAAAGTCATAACCCAACATCTTTGTGACCCATTTTTGCTGCTCTTCTGAAGATAGTCTTTGTTCCAAAAAAGTGTTTAAGACTATCATGATCAGTTTTTACCTTGAAGTGTCTTCCCATTAGGTAAGTTCGCCATTTCTTTAGTGCATGTAGTATTGCTAACATTTCCTTCTCATAAATAGGTTTCCGTAAATACTTTCCTTTGATTGGACGACTTTCAAAAGCAATGGGTCTTCCTTCCTGCATTAAAACTGCACCAATTCCATTTCCTGAGGCATCACATTCCACAATAAAGGTTTTTGTGAAGTCTGGTGTAGCTAAGACCGTTGCTAGGCACATTGCCTCTTTAAGACGTTCAAAGGCCTTAGTTACTTCAGGAGTCCATGAAAATGCATCTTTCTTCAATAATGTTGTTAGAGGTGCTGCTATTCTCCCATAATTCTTAACAAACTTGCGATAATACCTTGTTAACCCGAGAAATCCTCGCAACTGCTTTATGGTCATGGGGACTTTCCATTCCTTAATGGCTTTAATTTTGTTAGGGTCTACTTTAACACCCTCGTGAGATATAATATGACCCAAATATTCCACCTCTTGTACTCGAAAGAAACATTTGGATGTTTTTGCATATAATTGTTTCTCCTGCAATAGTTTGAGCACCCTGTCAACATGTTCAACATGATCCTTCCAAGACCTGTTGTAGATTAGTATATCATCAAAAAATACTAGCACAAATTTTCTAAGGAAGGGTTGAAAATGGAATTCATCAACCCTTGAAATGTAGAAGGTGCATTGGTAAGGCCAAAAGGCATGACCAAAAATTCATAATGACCCTCATGAGTTTGAAATGTTGTTTTTGGAATATCTTCATCTTCATTCTAATTTGATGATATCCTGAACGAAGATCCAACTTGGTAAAATAAATTGCTCCATGTAATTCATCCAATAATTCATCAATCACCAGGATAGGAAATTTATCTTTAATGGTGAGCTTATTGAGCTCCCTATAATCCGGACACATGCGCCATGATCCATCCTTCTTGTGTACCAATACTACAGAAGCAGAGAAAGAACTTTGACTAGGTTGAATTATGCCCGCCTCTAACATTTCTGCAATCATATGTTCAATTTCGCTCTTTTGGAAGTAAGGATATCTATAAGGCCTGATGTTTGGAGGAACACTTCCTGGAATCAAATGAATAGCATGATCATGATCACGAATAGGTGGGAGTCCTTTGGGAGTTTCAAACACCTTGGAATGATTGTCCAAGACTTGTTGGAGATCTGCCAAAATAGATTATTTTGATGTCTGAACTTCTAGTGAGCATAATTGTGCAATTACACCTCGTTGTTATTTCTTTAGAAGCTTTTTCATGACATTAGAGCTTATTATCCTTCCCGGCTTCCCTTCAATACCCCGTAATTCGATTTCCTTTCCTTCTGAAAAAAATTTCAAGAAGAGTTCTTGAAAATTAAAAGCTACCGTCCCCAAAGATTGTAACCATTGTACTCCTAGTACAACATCAGCACCTCCCATAGGAATGGAAAGCATTGGAATAGTCAATACATATTCCCCCGTGGTTAGCTTGATATTATGGCATTTTCCAGAGCAATTTATAGTTCCTCCATTTTCAACCATCACTTGACATTCTGTTGCTGGGTATAGGAAAGAATTTAATTCGTTGGCTACCTTACAATGAATAAAATTGTGGGTGCTACCTGAATCAATCAACACTATTACTTTTTTCTTCTTGATTTTTCCTTCTATTTTGAGAGTTTGAGGAGTGGTAATTCCTGCCAGTGCATTACACGATATGGTCAGATTCATTTCTTCCTTTTCTAGGGCTGGTTCCTGGTGTATATCCTCTTCTTGTTAATTTTCTTCTTCCTCTTCACAATCTATGTAAAATAATTTCTTCTCAGCACACTTATGACCTTTAGTGTATTTTCTATCACAACTATAGCAAAGCCCTTTTGCTCTTTTTTCTTCAAATTGTTGTGGTGTCAACCTTGTAGGTTGTGGAAATCTAGGCGTAGCAACACTTCCTTCTTTATAGAATTGAGTGGTAGGCTTCCTTGTCGCCATAATTTTACATTCAACTTTTCTTGCCAAACTGAATGCCTTCTCCAATGAATCAGGTTCCAAAACGCGAACTTCATGTTGGATGTTATCCTTTAAAGTGCCTATGAAGAGATCAATCCTATGTTCCTCTAGAATATCAGTTACCCTTATATTCAATTTTTGGAAGTCCTCAATGTGCTCCCCTACTAAACCCTTTTGTTTGAGATTTATCAATTGGCTAAAGAAGGTGTTGCTCTTTGTATCCTCATAATGTGCTATCATTTCCTCCGTAAAAATTGACCAAGTGAAAATTTTTTTACGGGAGCAAAGCCATCGATACCATACAAATGTATTTTGTTCTAAATGTAAAATTGCAATGCGTACCTTTTGTGTGTTTTGCACGTTATGGAGATCAAAATATTGCTCCATCTGTAGTATCCATGTTACAGGATCCTTTCCATCAAACTTCCTCATATCCATTTTTGGAATATGGTGGTTCTTCCCGTCAACATTAGAGTTTATGAAATCACGATTAACATTCATTTTGTTCTCATCATGAGGTTCTTCTACTATATTTTCACCATTAGGAAACATTTCCTGTATCAACTTTGTCAAACCTTCGATGTCTGTTTTTAGATCATTCTTCATGTTTTCCATGTTGTATTTCATGTCATCCATCTTAGCTTCCATGCTAGCTTCCATGCCATCCATCTTAGCTTGCACGCCATCCATCTTAGCTTCCACGCCTTTCTTCAAAACTTCCATTTCATTTTTTGTTGCTCTTTGCGAGAGTGAAATTTGTTGCACTTGCTCTTGTAATTTTGATAGATCATGTTGCAATTCTTCATCTTCATGAGGCATAGTAGAGCCTTCTGAAGGCTTAATGGGTGTTGAATTATTTTTACGAGGCATATTTTAGAACCCAATACTGATATCTATTCTACAATATGCCCTTGGAATCAATTCAAATTGATTCTTCAAACAAGACTTATGCATTTTTGGAATCTAAGCTTCTGTGATCCATAATATAAATTTGTAGAAATTCTTTCGGTAGTAATCACATGCAAAAGAACGAGGTCGACGCGTTTCGAACCAACCAGTGTGGTTCATCATCAGGACTATGCAATTCGGAAAAAAAATACACACCTTTTTCTTGCTTTTGAGGAGCTCGATATTGAAATTGGATTATCTTTGTGATTGCAGCACTTTAATATTTTATTTTCATCACCAACGTAGCCTTCTGAATTATCTTTCAAATGCCATAGGTCTGACCTGATTTGGATTCTCCAAGACAAAGTTGTGTCCAATCTCCCACAATGACCTAATTATGGACTGGTTCAGTACAGCAAAATTGTACGACTTGCCACGTGTAACTGTTTCATCCTTCGTCTCTGAAATTGATAGAAAAGAAACTAAAGTCTATGTACTTGCGAATAATTTTTACGGCACTCCAATCCGATGCCCAGAGAGAGAGTTATTGAACTTTTCCCACGATCACCTCTTTGAGATGAAATTCAGAAGCTTGAAAAAGCACTACCTTCCACAGATCATATCTCCAAAAATTTTGTGAACCAAGATCTGAAATTTTTTGACGACTTTCTTCAGGATTTCAACTTTGCACCGTAATAATTTCAGATTCTGAACCTTCGTAGAAAAAACGTTATAGCGCAAATGCCACGATGACCTGTTTAGGAGCCTGAAAAAAGACCTAACTTCCACAGATCATATCTCCGAAAATATTGCGAACCAAGCTCTGAAATTTTTAGAAACTCTTCCTCAGGATTTCAGATTTTTACCCTAACAATTTCAGCTTCTGAAACTTGGTAGAGAAAAATTTATTGCGAAAATTCCACGATGACTTGTTTGGAGCAGTGAAACCCTAAAATCCAAAGCTCTGATACCAAATGTTGTGAAACCAGCTCCAAAAAGAGAAGAAAAGAGATATCAACTCCTCAGAAATAAGCCACTTCAAGGGGGAAACCTCCAATACATTACATGAATGAACAATTCTTGGATGATACAATTTAAAAAACCTCCTTTCTATATATAGCAGTCCATGGGGCCATAATGTAATCCTAGTGGGCCACAATGTAATCATAGCCGACCTAACAATAATAATTTAAGGGCACAATAATAACAAAATGGGGGTTACAAGGGTAAAATAATAACAATAATGGGGTTACACTAACAACAATAAGGGACTATACTAGTCATATAGGGACCTGACAGCAACGATAGCAAAGGAACTCAAATGATCAATATTGAACCTTTTCCTTTAACTTACCAAAGGGGAAGTAGGTATGTGTTTGCTGCCCTCAAGAGGTAAGGGGCCATGCCTTCTACTTCAACCAAGTAGCTTGGAAAAGGCAAAGAGAAGGTCATGAAGGAAGAAGAAGAATATCATCATGAGAATGAGTAGGAATTTGAACTCATTCATGTTGACAATTATGATGAAAATGAGGCAAGGATCTGAAGCATGCTGCTCAAAGGTAAAGATTCCCAAATCAACTATTTTCAAGCCAATCTAACTAGGGCTAAGAATTTCATTCATTATTATGAGATTGAAAACAAGCAGCTAGAGACACAAAAGGCCATTTATGAGGTCAGGGAAATCAAAGCTCGAAAAGAGGTTGAAAGGACCAAGGTTAGGTTAGATGAGTTCTTGGGTGTTTTTGATGAAAGTGAATATGAAGAAGGTCAGTTGTCTAGGAGAAGGCCAAGAAAAACAGGCTTGAGGAAGGCCTTAGCCAAGGAGAAGGAGCAAGAAATAACCTTGGCAGAGCATCTCACTCCAACTGAGCTGCTTTCCATGGAGATAGAGTATGATCGGGAACCTTGGTTAGAGAGGGCCAATACACACTTGGAGGATCAGCTGGAAAAGACAAAAAGAGATCTTGGATTTCAAAAGAAGATAGCCAAGCACTATGCCTTAAGAAATCAAATTGCAAGGGACAAGCTCAAAATAGCCCTTGCTAAATTCAAGCTCTCAAGGAGGAAAACGGTAAGAAAAACCTTGAAATCCTTGTTGATTCTTCCCTACAGGCATCCCAAACACCATAAGCAAGGCAAATTCAAAATTTTGGCAACTTTTGATAATTTTGGTTTTTGATTGTTTTTAAGGGCCAAGGGCGCAGTGCCCTTGGCGCTGCGCTCTTTATTTGGGAACTTTCTTAAGGATTGGTTTGAATTTTTGGGTTCATATTTCTAATTACATCACACACACAAAATTTCATATCATTTGGAGTAGATTTGGTTCTCCAAAAGGGTCAAAAACATGCAAAAATTCACCATTCTGCCCTATTTTCAAGGTTGGCATTGTTCCATTAGCAATCTTGGGAGATTTGGCTTTTTAATAGGTAAATGAAGTCCAATCAGAAAAATAAGGGTATTTCCAACAAGCTATCACGGAGCTCATTCCAATACCGGGAAGACCTTCAAAACTTAGCTACAAGGTGACCGATTTTTCTGGTGCAGGCACTGTGCCCTTGGACCTCAATGTTGTGCCCTTGCCTGCAAACTCAACAAAAGACACAAATTTATTGAAAATATATATTTTGTGATTTTTTGGGCAAATCACTCCAAAGTTAGGTGTTAGAAGTTATTTTTCATTTATTTCATTAGATATTTTGTGCCTTGGGCCTTGCATGGTCTTAATGGACAAATTTAGCATTTATGATGTATTTATGACATTTTGGAAACCCTAATTAGGATTTTGGTCCTGCTTTCTTGTTGAATACATCATTGAGGCCTCATTTTACATGTTGGATGTTTATTGAGAGTAATACATATATTTTGAGATTGAAGAGAAATTGGCTTTGGTTTTTGTGGATGGCTTGACTTGCTTGACAATGAAGAAGGCTCACTTGTAGGATTCATGAGCATAGTTAATGGTGTTGTGTTCCTTATTTAGTTCTTTTTTTCTTATGTTATCATTTTTTTCCATCTTTCTATTGTAGTAGGACAAAAATTTTAGGCTAAGAAATGTTGTTTAGAGGCACCTTAGCTATGTTTGTTCTGTACTGCTTCCATGTTTTCCTTTGCTAGGTCAGTTTAGAGAATTCTTAGTTGCTTTGTAAACACACTTATGATTTTTTATATTAAATATGATTGGATAAGGCAAATGTCAAATTATTTTTATGGTTAGCCCTGCTCTTTTCCATTACTTAAACATTGTTTTTAAGATCTTTTACTTTGAAGTATTTCTAATTAGGTTTAGCTAAAGAGGTTTATGATTTTCCATGCCCTTTTGCTCATCTTAAATGATTTCTTTGGAAGTCTTTGTAGTTTTATTAATGAAGTTAGGAGTTCCCTCTTCTTTGATCTCTGCTATATGTTTATCTTAAATTTTTTGTTAGCTTAAAGGTGAAATCACTAGAATATTTACAAGTTTCTTACCTTCTATAGTTCACTGGATTGTTGTCTTCATGCTTACTTGCTAGGGTTTAGCCAAAGAAGTTATTAGTATTCCATGTCTTTGATTATTTCTTCATGCTTAGTAGTCTTAAAGGAAATTCTTGTTAATATATTTTTTGAAGGATTATTAACTTCCATTTTTCACCTACAATGTTCACAAATTTGATGTTCATTTCATTCACATAAGATTTTAGATCCATTTGACTTTGTTAGATTTTACCTGTGATACACCCTTGACCTATTGTTAAACCTTTCAAGACCTTTTTTTAGACTCCATATCCCAATGGCTTAAACCTCTTTCACTCTATCTATTCTACTTGAAAACCTACCCAACCAACCAACCAAACAAACAAACCCTAAACCTTATAAGTAGCCTAAAATCAAAACCCTAAAAACAATCAAGTTCACATCCTTTACACAAACATGGAGAGAGCCCTCTCTGAGTCCAGGAAGGCTAGGTCCTAGGACTCTAAGGACTGGTTTGATGTTACCCCTATACATTTGGTCTTTCCAATCTAACAAATTATGGGGACCTAACATAATGGTGATAATGGTGGGACTCTGAGTCAGTAGCATCCTAAGTATACCTTAAGAACTCTCAAATCCCTGTCAAACTTAAAAAACCAAGTGTTAGCCAGGAGTAGTATCTAATTGTTTCACCATACTAGCAATATGATGACTCAACTGGAGAAAACTCATTGAAATCTTAGTGTTACATAAGAAACTCAGAAAACCCAAAACATCTCTAGATTGGTTTTTGAATTGTTGATGGTGGAAAACAAGCCAACCCACAAAGCAGTAAACCTCATCCACCTGGTGACTCCACTAGCCTCTAGTAGGCCTACTAACTTCAATAGCTCTCATATACTCCCCTGAAAATACACTAATCAGTCATAACAGTCTAGAACCCAGTCACTCATTGTGTGAGCTCAGTATCCTTGCAGATAGGTATGTTTTCATGACACTCCTAAACTTTCATCCTCTCTACATTATTGATCTTGAAATATGGCTTCGCAAAGGATTAGCATCAGATCTCATCCTGACCCTAGCCCTCCTACCATAGTTGATGACCCAGAAAATATTTTGTGGAAAACTTCTAGGACTAAAGATTCAACTACTATTAGGACCATTCACAAAGCAGGTTATGTCCCTGAAAAGCTCATAGCCTTACAAGATTTCCGATTTGACTTATACCATAGAAAAACCTTTTCAGAACTATGTCTCAGAGTGGGATATACCAGACAGACGTTGAGCCCATTTATTTACAACAGAGTCCTAGTAGAGAAGCCTCTCCTTCCACTCCTCCTGATTTTTAGCTTCTCCAAAACTTTGGCTCCTTCCATTCCAAATATACTCAATCTCAGTTTATTGGTCTGAGTACATTTTCCACTCCCATTGACACATCCACTTTGCAAACCACTCCACTTCATCCTCCACCTCCTCTCACAAACCCTCCTTGGGTTCCTTTACCTCTAATCATGGCAACATGGTTTTCCCCCTTGGTTCTACCCCAACCTTTACTACCCATGCCTCAAGACTACCAATCCAAAATCTCTCACTTTACTAGAGCTAACTCTACCACTGCCCAACAGCATGTAGATAGGATTAATGATGCCTTTGACTATCAGGAGATAGAAGAGGAGACCATAAAATGAGGATGTTTGCCCAAATCTTAGGAGGATAAGTAAATAAATGGTTCAAAAACTTGACTCCTAACAGCATAAATTATCTCCCTTTCCTCTATCAAACATTCATAAACAAGTGGGAGATTAATAAAAACCCTCTCCAAATCCTCTCAGAGTATAACAACCTTAAGAGAAGTGTTGGGGAAAATGTCCAAGACTACTACACTAGGTTCAATAGTTTATACAATGCACTCCCACCTCACATGAAACTCCCACAAGGCCTAGCCTTAGTAAAATTTACATAGGGTTTTGATCCAAACATGACCTACCAATTGAGAGAAAGAGATCCCCTAACCTTAGAAGACATGCAAAGGGGAGTTGTGAGTGTAGAGGTCAATCTAATTTAGAACAGGGCTAAGATGAGGTCAAAAAATAAGGTCACATACAAAGAGGAAACCATAGCCTCCACATTTGATGCCAAAATTGATAATCTAGTGAGAGTAATGTAAAGAATGATGGAGAGGATCAACTTGAATGAAAGAGCACCTCCTAGGGAAAACCAAGAAAATCCCCAAAACAGAAATAGAAACCAAAACTTCAGAAGAGACCCTTCCAAAAAAAAAAAAAAAAGAGACAATGACCAACAAATCATGCCTCTTTTCCAAGACAACTATGTAGATGAAGAGGAAAGAGAGACTGAAGAACTGGAAGAAAACCATGTAAATATGATAGGTTCTGACAATGAGGGTGATGTTTTTCTCACAGAAGAAGAACAATGGTTCTTTTCCTCAAACTAAACTAATAGAACATATGAGGATTCTGAAGAGTACAAATTGGGATTTGAAAATGCCATAATAGAGGTGCATAGGAAATATGAGCTTAGGAGGAAGCAAACTCAAGATGCCTCCAAAAAGAACAAATTATAAACTATTGTTAGAAAGACCCATGAAAGCATCCTTAAGAAAAAAGCAGAAAACATCACCATAATGGCTAAGAAATCTGATAAAAACAAAGAAAAAATTAGCCAACAAAATGGTGACCCAAGCTGCCCTAGTACATCAACTAGTGGCCCTAGAAAAACTGCTCTAAATGACAGTCCTAATATAATTCAGCCAACTAAGGTTGTTGAAAAGACTATGTGTGATAGGAATGATGTAAATATACCAAGAACACTAGCACCTTTCATTTTTGAGGGTGAGATTTCCAAAATCAAAATACCTCTTGCTGAACTAGTAACTAAGGATGTATATAGGTCCCAAATGTTGAAAGCTTTGAACATAGGAAATGACACCAACACTCTAAACCTAACTGATGACAAACTAGAGTTGTTGTTTGGACCTGAGGTAGAGGGAAAATACCAAGAAGGAGTTGTCCCTCCATTCTATGTTAGCTTAAAAATTCATGACAAAATCTTGCACAATGTTATGCTAGACTCCGGTGCTTCACACAATCTCATGCGCAAGGTGGTGATGTAGAGATTAGGCCTCGAAATAACCAAACCTTACAAAGACTTTATTATTTTGATTCAAGAAAAGTCAAGTGTTTGGGTCTAATCAAGGATTTCTGTGTCAATATGGCACAAATACCTACTAAAAGCCTAGTCATGGACATTGTAGTAGTTGATATCTCCCCCGAAGTATGTCATGCTTCTATATAGATCATGGGGAGCCAAAATCCAAGGAAACCTCCAAATGGACATGTCCTATGCTACCATATCGGTCTTTAACCAAAAAAGGAGATTGTACTAGGAATATCACATGAAATACATGGTTAGTAGCCAAGATAGGCCAAACAACACCCCTCTTTATTCTATCCATTCAGACCTTGACTCATTTATCTTGTATAATTAATATGACATTGATGAACAAGTAAATGAAAACAAGAAAGAGCTAGGCCTACCAGAATAGTCAAACCAGACACAAAAGGAAGAACATGACAACCAAAACTCTAGTAGCCCTGAACAACAACATAATGGCAAATCTGAGCTTGAAACACTTTGGAACATGAGCTTGGATGGCTCTTGTAGCGAAGCTACACAAGAATACCCTAATGAAGTGCCAACACCCAAAATAGAGCTGCCTTGTACTGCTGATATAAATCTTCTAAAACACTTACATAAGGCAGAATTTTCTAGGGACCTAGATCAAAAAGACCTTGAAGTATTGCAATGCAAATATAACTCATTACCAAGAGGTCTTACCCCCTTAGAAGAGTTGTTTGACTTGAATGATGTTGCTAGGAAGACAAAAATGGAATCTAATCTATAGAAACTGATGTGGAAAAATGCAACAAAGGCAGCATAGAAGAACCCAAAATGATAAAGCTGTCCAAAACTCTGCCACCTCACATAAAAAAAAAATACATAAAGTTGTGAAAATAGTTTAAAGATCCTTTCACATGGGGGTATGAGGACTTGAATCCCTATGACACAAACATTATTCAAACTAAGATTCCTCTCAAGGAAAACCAAAAACTATTCAAGCAAAAATTGAGAAGAATAACCCCTGTCCTAGTACCTCTAATTGAAAAAAAAATAGAGAAGATGCATGATGCTGGTATCATAGTCCCTCTTAGGTACTCAGAATGGATTTCCAACCTTATGTCAGTGAGAAATAAAACATGGGGGTTTAGGCTATGCATAGACTTTAGAAACCTAAACAAAGCCTCCCTGAAGGACAACTACCCTTTACCTAAGATAGATCATATACTGCAAAGGGTGGTAGGTTCTAAGAAGATGTCATTGCTTGATAGTTTTTCAGGTTACAATTAGGTGATAGTACTTCCAACTGATCAGCACAAAACCAATTTCACAACACCTTGGAGCACCTACATGTATGAAAAAATTCCCTTTGTGTTGATGAATGCGGGGGCTACTTTTCAAATACCCACGGACACTGCTTTTTCTGAGGATTTAAGTTACTTCATTATGATATACCTTGATGACATCATTGTCTATTTTAAAAGTGATGAGGAATACCAAGTTCACCTAAGAAAGGTCTTTGAAAGAGAAAAAGTGTTGAAGTGGTATTCAAGGAGGGAGGACCAAGCCAAGCATGGAAAATTTGAAAATTAGTGGGAGGATCCTTACATCATTCAGTCAGTTAGAGGTAACAATGCTTTATTTTTACAAGAGTTAGATGGACTAGAGTTATTTGGAGGTCCTGTCAATGGCAGGATGCTCAAGCACTATTTTTGTCAAAATTCCTAGTTTGAAACTTTCATTCATTGTACATAACATTTCTTGATGAAAAATCAGAAAAGAAAAAACACAAAAACAAATAAAATAAGAAAAAGAGGGCAGGGAAAAGAATAGGTACAGCCCCATACCCAAAAAAGAGTATTGCTGAAAGTGTGCAAGCATAAATGCCACTACTTGTTGAAAATAATATTGTTCAGTCATCTAGCCTAATCATGACTAAACCCGTTTTAAATTTTTGCTGATAGGTTAGTGAAAGAATACTTGTCAAACCATTTAAGCTTGGCTTGTCAGTATATTAAATTAGGAAAGATTGTTGGTTCTCAATTCTCAAATCTGAACCAAAGAGAAAGAGAGGGATGTCTAACAAATTCTAAATCACAACCCTCATGTTTTCTAGTTTTTTATTGTACAAAAATGTCATTGTGCATCTTGTCCAAATTCCACAACCCATGGCAAATCATATTTCTCAATCTTGGTTTGATCATGTTTCAATTCCATGTCAGTAGGATAGAGAATAAAGCTTGTCAAACAGCTTAATCTTGAAAAATGAGTAGGCTAAGTAGAGAATAAAAGAGTTCATTAGCCTAATCTGGACTCCTAGAAGTGATAAGGGTAAAAGTAGATATTTTTTATGCTTTCAAAAGAAAATAATGTCAAGGGTTTTCCAGTCCAAGTGCACCCAAAAGAAGAAAAAATGTTGGGCAAAGTAGGATGGGTAGGTATAATTGAGGTTGAACCATACATGTCTTTCAGATTTTGAGATCATAGCTTCAAAATAACATCATCAAATGAAGGAAGAGGGATCTACCAAGTACAAATAAGGCACTGGTCTTCAAAACTCAGAGATTTGAACTCTGAGGTCCTAGACACCTCCTAAGAAGGAGTTGCCCTCCCCAAGTGGAGCCACTATTAGTCATTAGTAATTTTTACTATCTATAGATGACTAAATATTTGTTATAGATTTCTAAAAAAAAAATTCCCTGAATATTGTGAGTTTTAGAAATCTTATTGCCTTCATTATCGTTATGGAAATTTTTTCACTATTCTACCATTTTTCCATTCCATTGTCACCCTACCACTCCTAAAGGACTCCCTATGGGCTTGTACCACTCATCTCCATCTTTTTCTCCCACTTATAACCTCATTACTCTGTTTTTTCCCTTTCCCATTACTCCACTTTACATCTAGGGTTACCTATAAGCCTACTCCTTCCCATGTTCACCAGGTTCCTCAAGCATTGATGGTCACAAAACTATCCCTGTATGATCTTTAGATAAATCAAGTACATTGAATTATGGATCTTCAATACACCACCTTGCCAAAACTCTTTTTTTATACTTGAAGACTCCAAGCCAATTTTCAGTCAAAGACCAGGTCAAAGAACACTCCCACTAGGTCATTGGGGTTTCACAGGTTGTAAGGTCATCATTGATGTTTTAAGAACTGTTTTTCCTGTGTTATAAGTTGGCTTAGATGTAATAGAAGATCAGCACATGGTTATCCAAGAAAGATCATAAAATCTCCAAATAGGACTACTTTATCAAGTTTAAGTTCTGCAGAAGGTAAATGTGAACTTTGACACTTCTGCAGGAGTGTTAAAATGACTATCAGCAGAAATTTGGTAAGGTAAGAGGTTTTCTCCTCAATAAAAACATTCATAGCAAGGAGAGGGGAAGAAGTTTGGTTTCAAGGAGAACTAAGGTTTTGAGCTTGATGGCCAACAAGTGCCAAACAGTGAAACAAATGGTAGAAATGACCATGGAGGAGGCACACCAAAAACCAAACATGAAGAGAAGCTTTTCATAAATTATGGATGAAATTTGGAAAAATGTGAGGTGAACTGGACAAAAATGAATGAACTTAAAAGTGCTATAGAGAACTTAAAAGACAACGCTAATGATTGTTTTCAAGCATTCCAGACACCTAGGGTTTTGGGAAAGTGTTCAAAGAAGGTGAAACCATGGTTTGGACTCCATGATGACAGCAGAAAGAAGGATTGTGAAGGTGTTGATGTGTGCAAGAATCCCAAAGTTTGCTAAAGTGACTCAAGAAAAACCTACTAATCAAGGATATGAGGAGTATTAGTAAGAAAGGTAAAATCAGTGTTTTCAGGCACCTGCAAATCAGAAGTGGCCAAATAAGGTAAAAGGCATGATTTTGAATTCTGTGGTATAGGCCAAAGAGGGTTTCAAAGGTGTTGCTATGAGAAATATTCCCATAGGTATGTTAATGATCTTATCAAGAAACAACGAGCAAAAGGAAGAGTCAATTAAAGGTTTTCATGTCACCTACAAGCAAAGTTCAAGAAATATCAATGAAAGAAAGTGAAAAATATTTAAAACATTAGAAAAGTGGGTTGAAAGTTTTAAATCAAATTCCTAAGTACATAAAGACCCATTCTACACCTCAAACAAGTTATTGTTTCCTTACAAAAAGCTTGGAGCATTTAGGAAAGAAGGTTGTGGACTTTCTGGGCTAAATTGGACAAGTTTACCCAGCGTTGCGTATTCAGGTCAGTGCTGCGTGCATGGAGTTGGGCGCTACACCCCTACCCATTCCTCCCATGCAAAATTATTTTGTGTTGCGCATCTAGAGGTAGGCACTGCGCGCCTCGCAACGTGCTGCACGTTTACCCGATTCACCCAGCAGGCTCAGCAAGAATACTTTGGCATTGCGTGCCTGGCACAAGGCACTGCGCCTTTGCCCGACCTGACTCACCCGTGACCTAGGCACTGTGGGTTTGGCCAGGAGGGCCTCCTACACCTACAGACCCTCAAATTAGCTCAAAAACAACTTCAAGCTTCCAGCAAGGTTTTTCAAGAAAAAACTAAATGGTAAATGGATGCTTTACCTTCCTTAGAGCATTTCGATGGTTTGAAATTAAGAGAAATTGAAAATCCTAAGGTGAAAACCTAAGTTTCATGTTTAAAAAAACTGATTAGGCCTCCTCATTTGGTTATAAAGAAATGTCAGTCAAAATAGGGGTAAATTGAGGTGGTTGCATTATTGGAAGTTTCCCATTCATATAAGGTTGTGCCTACACTCACTCCATTCACCAAATCAGTCCTCTACATCACAAAAATATTGAAAGATTCATTGCCTTCCTTCATATCCATTTTCCCTCAGTACAAGTTGTTTTCAAAGTAGAATTGTAACCATCAGCTGAGTTTGTCCTTGATTTTTTCCTCTCACTCATATTCCTATACCCTTACCCTCACTCACCAATCCATATCATTCACTTGCAAATACTGCCATCCTCCATCCCTTCATCTCATTTTTATTGTGCATTCCTAGGGTTTTTTTCAAAACAGAGTGATCGAAATGTCAAGGGAAGGTGATAGTGATAGTAGTGAGGGAGGCCAAATGCCAAGGAGGCATCAACACAAAGGTGGGAGGATCAACGGGTTTGAACCACTAAAAAAATGGAGCTAAATGCATCTCCCTTAACTATCTCCTACTTCCAAAATGTAGGCTACTATGAATTTTGTGAGAAAATACAGCAGGTGCAGAATCCCCCTGAGCTAACTCAGTTCTTCATACTTAATCTATATGAGAAACAAGTCAACCTTGTAGGGGTGAAATTTAAGCTATCTTCAAATGTCATTGCTATTGCCATAGGGATACCTAGTGTGGGTGAAAAATGGTTTATCCAGGCCAATTTAGACATAAGCTACTATGAGCCATACCTTAAGCCCAGATACAAAGACTACAATAAATCTATATTTCCTTTCTCACATTTGCTTGAGAGGTATGCACCCATGATGAGGATCATTATGAAATATTTCACATGTGAAGGAAGATTCTCCCAGCTTTATTCCTATCACATCAGGTTGCTCATGCACTTCACTAGGGTTAGGATGCTGCATCTACCCTACTACCTCTACAGGAGTATTGACAAGATGTCTTATATTGTATAGAAGAGAGGTTTCCCTCAATAGATGCAAAGCTTATTTCAGCACTCTCTTATCAAAATGGTTGTTAGTATGAATCTTTTGTCGTAAAAGATCCCTTTAGCTACGCATAACAAATAGCCCTAACATCGATTATGGCTGCAAAATATCTTTAAGTCTGCTGCATAAATTCAGATCTAAGCACAAAAATACATTAAGCAGATAAAATATAGTATGGCTCCATGCATCAAATAGACAAGACAAGAACAAAGTGTTTAAAAGAATGATTTGTATTATATTAAATAATGGGGCACCTGAGAGGAAAACAAGAAAGGTGTTTTTCGGTTCTCCTCAGTGGCATGGGTTCTTGGAAGTCCTCAGTGTTTCAGATCTGGAATTCCTCTCTCTTATTGGTGTAGAAAAAAAAACATGGAACTCAATGGGAGTTCATAAAACAAAAATGGAAAATGGTGACCAAGAGTAGATCCAGAGTGATCTAATGCAATGAATGTGACTAATGAATGGGAAAAACCCCCCTATTTATAACAAAATATTGGTGCAGTCTAGAACTCGGTGCATGAATAAAATATTATTAATCAAATTCTAGAAGCACCTTTTAGGAATATTTTATTATATTTATTGGAGGGAAAAGAATTCTTGACTTGGGTCAATTCCTTTATTTATAAAGAATAAATAAATAAATGATTTATTTATTATTTTAGGGGAATGATGGGAATATAATTAAATAAATAATGATTTATTTAATTATTTTTGGATGATTTAGTCAAATTTAACTAAGAATATTATTTAAATAATGATTTAAATAACTTGTTCTTAGGAAATAATTAAATAAATAAGGATTTATTTAATTAATTTCTTTGTTTTCGGTTAAATATGACCAAATAAGTTATTTTGTATGGTGAAAGAAATTTTACTTAGAGTAAAATTGGTCTTACATGGTGTACTTGGGTTCATCTAATAATAATAGGTTAGATGACGAAAAAAATGGTGTAACAGATTGCCCCCCAACGTACGAGTGTTAGGAGAAAATCGTATGACCGAAGTACGTTGTAAGAACTCAATCTCTAGATATCAAAAGGGAAGTGAGAGATAGAAGTGTAATGTTGTCTGATGTACAAAAGGACTAGACCCTGAGGAGATGAGACTTACAGGTGCAACAAGTCTCTAGTGTATGAAGTGGTACCTATGCTAAAGGCGGCGGGGGAGGCATACCTATGCCCGCCGAGACAAAGTACAAAGAATAAGGCACCCGGAAAACCATGGAACGCAATAATGAAGCATGTGATGGCCTAAACATGAGCCAGATAAATAACATGATGAATCCCACATACATGTGATGCCCGGAATAATCGTCAGGACTTATACAATAATATGGTAGTACATGAGATACAATTACACCCAAATCTCCCCTACACACAGGGAAGGGCTCGCAAACTCTGATGGATACGTGCAAATCGAAGAGGCGCCACAAGCGATTGAGGCTGATATCATCAAATGGGAGGAGCTGCATCAAGGGTGGAAATGAAGTCATCTGGGCATGTGGGGGGCTACCTGTAGGGCCACCCCCTCATGAGGGTTGAGACATATCACACATGCCTGGGAATCACCAATAACTGCTGCTACGTCACTGGACCATCAAGTGTATAGATCACGATCATGCTGGGAAGAGCTCGAACCAATGGTACACTGCCCCCTAGACCTATCTTCTGAAATAAATGAGCTGATGTCGACAGAAGTAAGTCTGCCATAGGTGAGGCAATAAGGGAACCCCAACTAAGGCACGAGGGAAAATAGTAGAGCGACGGTCAAGTAGATACTGATGATGGTGATGGAATGAGAGGAACGGAGGAGCGGTTGGACGACTTCCCTTGTTAGAGCATAAAGTGTATGAATGGCTTGGTAGCGACTGACACAATAACATGATGGATGATGGACAAGGGTATGAATGGATATAATGTGTGACACGAGAGAGGGACCAAGCAGGAAGGGATGGAGGACTATGGGGGGGTATAAAAGGACTCAGGATAGACTCCATGAGTGTGATGGTGACCCGACTCGGATGCTCTAAGCAAGGGCGACTCGATGGTGCTGCCTCATATTACGGGTCCAATGGGGGACCATAAAATCATGAGTACAATAGGGTGACTCATGACGAAAATCAACACGAACGAAGACGAGTAAGGAGGCAAAGTGGTGCCCCAAGTACAAGTGTCGTAAGTGAAGAAATTTGATTTTGAGAAGAGGTGAATAGACCCTTCGTGGACAAAATGGGTCCTGGTGAAGTATCAAAATATAAAAAACTGACAAATACCCATTTGATTTCTCTGTGAGAGCTTTCCAACGGTGCAGACGGTGTGTCAAACGGGGCTACGGTTTGGTCGCAGCAGACGAAAGAAAAAACAGGGGTTTTCTTCTAATAGGGTGTTTTCCCTCCAAAATCATTCATTTGCTTGTGTAGTTGTGGTGAATGTGGAGAGGAGAGAAGGCCCTAAATCTTGCGGCGATCGTAGCGGACAAACCAACCATTGGAATTGTGATCCGTCAGTTGTAGGTAAGAGGCCTAATCCTAAGCTTTATTTTTGATGGATTCAAATTGCAGATTAGGGCTTTAATTCTTGGTAACTACCCCTACTTCATCATTACAGTCGGGTCACACTTTTTGGGGCAAAAGTTGCAACCTGGGACGCAGGTTTTGGCCTGAAAAGTGCGACCTGGCCCAAGTTTTGCCCAAAAAGTGTGACCTGTTATATGTGGGGGGTTCAGTGCTGTTATGGGCTGAGATGTTGTTTTAATGTAGTTTGTTGATCTAGAGGCTGACAAAAATGATGTTTTTGTGCAGATATGGCAGATATACAGATCAAGTGGAGAGAGAGAGACTTAGTTACATTACGGACGGAGATCCAGGTAGATCAGGGTGTCCGTCGTGCACTAGCTAGGTATGGGGTGCTGAAATTTTTGGAGAACCCTTTGATGAGGGCTGGAGAACCCTTGTTGGCCCGTATTATCAATTACTGGGATCCAGATCAGGAGGTGTTTGTAGTACAAGGTCACAGGATCGAGCTGACGGTCCAGGATTTGTATTTCTTGACTGGTCTCCCACCATTAGGGATGGTGGGAAATACGCAGCCAGTGTTACCATGTGGGCGTAACATTATGGAGTTTGTTGAGTGAGATTGTCGACCAGGTGTTCGAGTTAAAGGGACTCGACTATCCATTGGTGATCTAGAGAGGTTGGAGACCCGGGCAGTGGCCGCAATAGTGTTGCAGGTCTTGGGTAGCCAGGCGTTGCATCACATCACTGGAGGGTAGATGATGATCGTGGAGAGTGTGCTGAGTGGGACCTACTATGGGTGGGCCCAAATGATGTTGGTGTCGGTGAAACGACAGCTGTCGCTATGCAAGCGGCAAGTGAATCATGATTGCGCCTATGGGACGATGTTGAGCTCTTTCTTCTTTGAGAAGATCCCGACCTTACGACCTCATGTACAGTTGCCTAATGGAGGTCCAAGAGAGCCCCGGATGTGTCGGTGGGGACGACTACTGTGTAGAGGAGGGGGAGGGGTGGTCGGACAGGTGTTCCGACCAGAGTTCTTCAAGCATTGGGATCAGATGCCATTATATATAGACGACTATCCCTATAGTGGGATGAGTTATTAGGGAGATCCGGACTTGCCGCTTCTGCTTGGTCGAGTGTGGGGGCCTGATGGTAAGTGACAAGAAACTAATATGTTATGTTTATTTTAGAGTTTTGTGACTAGTATACATGATGCTAATCGTGATGTTTTATGAAATGCAGATATAGATCCGGTAAAACCGGCCGGATATATGGGACGACCTGCAGCGACAGGAGCTACAGGTGCCAGTGGATCAAGGATGGCGTAGAGTGAGGATATGGCTGCTATGGTGGATGACATTCATCGTAGATGTGAGGGGCTACTGACTGGTGTATCGGAGCGTGGTTGGCAGGATTTAGATGACCGGTACATAGAGTTATGTATCGGGCTACCCTCGGAGTGGCGAGGTATCATGTGACGCATGGCGATGGCCGGTTAGGTTGTGTGTGATCTACGAGTTGTGGGAGTAGAGCCATTGGCCCGGGATCCTCCAGAGATTGATTAGATGTAGGGCAGGTGGTGCCCCCCAGTGTCTATGCAGGGACAAGTGGTGCCCCCCATTTTTGTAGTTTTGTTATTGTGACATGCTATGGGCATGTGGTATGTTTCAGAGTAGATGGACTCTAAAAACACATTTTATATAATATATATGATGGATATGCATTTGATTGATGGTGTTAAATGGTATTGTGTTGTGTGTGATAAATTCCAGTCTAGAACATGATTTGCAATTTGATATATGTAGTGATTTTGATCTCTAGGTATATGGTGAAATGTAATGAATATAAATTCACGTATAAAAAGTTTCACTCGTAAATATTGTCTAAACAGGAGGGGATTATGCACACGATAGACACCATTAAGTTGTAAGACAACAAGCAGGGAATCTAAATGAACATGCATATGGAGGATGCGGTGAGAGAGGGCATCGGCTAAGAGACCACGAACTGCATCATATTCGGCCTAATTATTGGTGGTCGTACCAATGCAGACCCCATTTGCAAGGACCAGGGTATGCAAGGGGGTAAAGATGGCCCATGCTGCTGAAGCGAAGTGGTGGGAATAGCAACTTGCTCCATCGGCATAGCCCAGATAAGGTCCGGACGAAAGGGCCGATGTAATAGTCTCATAAGACAAGAAATGGGAAGGATGAGACAAAGGAGGGCAGCGTGAGTAGAGGATAGACCTCCAATGACAGCTATGGGAGGGAGCAGTTCGGGTAGGAAGTCTAGGACTCATGGATCGATGAGAGGGAGAGGAATGAGAGCGATGGGATGGAGGGTGGGCACTCACGCTGCGAAGAACGTCTAAGATAAAGATGGTATGATCATGTTTAGGAGAGGGAATGGAAGGGTCAAAGAGACCAGACAGTGCTGCAAAGGTACCGAAATCATCAGTATGGGAAGATATGAGCAGATACGGGTCATCGCAGGGAATGACAGAAGAAGAAGTAAAAATATGGTCAAAATATGAAGAACCCGTGTTTGGAGGAGAATCAAGCAGAATAGGTGGAGTGGGTTCAGAAGGAATGTACTCCGGGGAGCGTGCGGATGATGATAGGTATAGAAGCATAGTGGTGAGTGTAGAAGCAAATCTGATAGAAAAACGAGCCAGAGCTAGGGCAAAAAGAAGAATGCCTATGAATGAAGAACCTTCAGCTTTTGAAAAGAAGCTGGATGTTGGAGACCTGAGGGAACTGAATCAGGAGGGTAGGAAGGTTCCTGAGTGTGATGGGAAGGGTCAGGGGAAAAAGGTTCGGTTGGCTGAAGCGAAGGGCTAGGAGCAGGAGGCAGCGAGCGAGATAGAGGTTGCTGACTAGCTGGAGCAGGTTGTGGAAGGTTAGCCTGGGACGATTGCATCATGCAAACATTCGCTAAGCTGGGGTCAGAGATGGGAGGAGGGGGAGGGCCAGGAAAAGTTCCAAGAAAAGAGGAGTCTTTGTAGACGCCGGGGGAAACACTGGTCAATGAATCAATAGTTGGTTTATTGGTGACATTAGAGATGGTGGAATCAGGGGAGGTATGAGATTTTGGTTCATGGTAGGTCAATTGGTCAATGGTGAAAATCTTGCCATTATGAGGGAAAAACATCTTGTGGTGGACTGCGGATGGGACGGCTGACATGGCATAAGTGTAACTACGCCCCAAAAGTATGTTGTAGTCAAGAGGGGCATCGATAACTTCAACGTCGACACAAACAGTCTTACCGGCAAGGGTGATAGGACAGTTACGAAATAGGCCAATGGGATGGGAGGCATGGCCATCCCATGCACGAAGGGTGATGGTGGAAGGGGCCAGTTCATGGGATCCAAGTTGGTTCCAAACCGAAGCGGACATTACGCCGGTAGATGCCCCCTCATCAATAATACACCGAGCAACATTGGCGTTGCAGATTTTGACTGGGATTTGGAAAGAAACTGAAGGAGGAAGAGGGGGATGGTCTGACTGATGGGCGTCGAAAACAATCAATTGGTCATCAGCAGGATCTACAGCACCCACGGCAGATAGGAGAGCCCTCTTTTGAGAAAGACATGATTGGAGGAGTTCCAGTGTTGAAATGGCAGCAGGGGATTGGGCCAGATCATCTACTATGCTGTATGAATGGGGAGCCTGACCAGAGGAAACATTTCAGCGTAAGGGTCCCTTAAGAGGCTTGGGAGGAACCTCGGCTGTGGGCAGAGAGAGTTGCAAGAGACCATTGGGTGTTGATAGAGGTTCTATAGGACTTGACGATGGAGACTCAGAGACAGACGGGACAAGAGGTGTGGAATACTGACGGGACTGATTTTGAAGGTTGAAGGTGACAGTGAGAGGTGGGTCAGAAGCCATCATGATAATCTGGTAATCAGAGGAACCAGAAGGGGAAGGTTGAGTGGTTACTGGGGCGCGAGGTGGTTGAGTGGCCACGAATCCTTGTTGCGGGAAAGAATCGGTAAACACAGCAGGTTGAGAAGTAACGAGGGTGGGAGGGGTAGTAGGGGAGGAGTGCTGTCCCCGTACGGTGGCTTGAGAATCCCAAATTTACTACATTTGGGGTAATAAGGGACAATTGTGAGTGTAGTGACCATAAACACCGCAACACGAACAGGGCTTATTGGTGTGAAGTGACCTGTCCAGCTTGGGATGAGAGCCCTGTGGCTAGTTGGCAGTGGTAGGGTCGAGATTGGAAGGATTGGGTCCACGATTACCAGAAACAGATTGATTGCCTCGTATCCTTCTTTGAGAAGGAGGAAAATTAGGTGCCCCCTGTTGTGCAAATACTTGCCCTGGAGGGGGTAGTAAGTGCGGTTGTGGGGGCGGAGAAGGCAAGGGAGTGGGAGGTCCAAATGCTGGAGGAGCTAGGACACCAGGGTGTGAGTAAGGATAAGGGTTAGGATGGGTAGCAGTGAGGTAAGCAGGAGGAGGGGCAAGAGGGGGAGGTATGCCGTATCCAGGGTACATGCTACCGGGAGGGGGAAAGGTGCTAGAGGTGCTGGCCCCTTCTGGAGAGAAACCATAGCCCATAGGAGGGGGGGCAAAGGTATGGGAAAGAGATCCAATGATACCGTCGACAGAGTGGGATGCCCCCGGTGCGTTAGTGCCACCGGGCTTGGGGAGGTAAGGGAGGACGGTATAAACATAACCAGATTGGGCGTAGATAAGGTCATACTTTAAGGCTATTTGGAGGGCGACTTCTTCGGTTTGGGGAAAATGGGATGCGACATCTTTGCCAATGGGAGGTAAGAGAGAGCGAAGGAACCAGTCCATGTAAACCCGATCTTCAAAGGGGGGAGCGCGTTACAAGCTCCGTCTTCGCTGCCATTCCTGGACATGAGCGGAAAGGCGGGTCGAAGAGGATTGATGAAAATAGGTTAAAAGCTCGGTACCAGTGTCGTATCGAAGGGGGAGCTGGAAATAAGATAAAAAGGCTTGGGCAATGGTCGCAAAAGTGGTATGGGAGGAGGTGGCCTATTTAACATACCATTTAGAAGCGTCGCCTGAAAGCATGCGTTGGAACAATCTAAGACGAATGGAGTCGTTGGTAATGGAATTGGAGGAACACCACATATGGAAGGATCGGATATGGTTGGAGGGATCCTCACTAGCAAGGCCTTCGAACTTGGGAATGTCAGAGGAGAGCTTGGTTGGCATAGCAGGCCAAATAACGTCGTGGCGGATAGGATCATTAATCAGCTGATTGAAGTCAGGAAGACTAAGGCCGGCCATATAAGGGAGAAATGAGGCAGTCGAGGTAGGTCCCGAGGTGGTTCCACTAGAAACAAACCCAACAGTAGTACTGGGGTTGCTGCTGGTAGTAGGCCCTGAAGAAGACATGGTAAAAGTGGCAGGGGGAGAACCAGGAGTAGGGGGAGAACCCGAACAATCAGAGGAAGAGTCGGAGTGTAGACTCGGGGGAGGACTTACTCGATGATGACGGGAAGGAGGAAGTCGACCAAGCCAAAACTGAGGGTGAAGGTCAAGAAGTCTCCAAGAAAGGCGCCTTGGGGGCACAATGATGACAGGAAGAAGAGAAACTAGAAGGGGCAAGGGGGGACAAAATCAAGTGAGGTCAAGGGCAGAGAGGTGCAGTGAAAATTGATTTTAAAGTCTTTGCCAGGCGGTGTTAACCAGGCGCTTCTTCGCTTAGGGTCAGTGTGTGGCGTGTGTTTAATTTTAATTGTTTAAACCCAGACGTTTTGAGAGTAAAAGAAAAAGTGTGCTGTGTAATGGAAAAGAAATCTGCAGTAAACTAAAAAAACAGAAAATTAACAACTACAAAGGCAGCAATCAAACCTAAGAAGGCGGGTCTCTCAAAACTAGTCAATAAGAGGGAAAAACTAGGCAAAGCATGCTAAAAAGAGGCCAAAAGATCTAAGGTCCGGAGGGACTAGGATCTAAAGGGTAAGTCTGCTAAAAAGTGGTGTAGAGAACAGCAAAGAGGCAGAGGCAAGGTTGCTGCTAAAAAGGAGGAGATCAGCTAAAGATAGAAGAGACAAGGTAGTGGCCTTAGGAATGAACCCAAACAAAACGATATGAGGTGTTTTGAGAGGGAGAAGAGCTGATCTAAAGGGATCTGAAAAGGAGGTATCAGATCTGAGAAAAATAGGGCTGAAACTCTGTAAATTTAGACGTCTGAAAAAACAAAGTCTTGCCCACAAAAAGTGGAGGGTACTAGAGCCCTACGGGGCAAGATTCCCTCTTAGTTGAGTGGAGTAGATCAGAAACAGGTCCAAACGGGCAGAGACAGAGGTTGGAAAACCCTGACAGAAGCTTCAGAAAAACCCAGAAAAAGTGCTGAAAAATTTGCAGGAAAAGTGCAGATCGCAGGTTTTGACCTGTGTTTAGTCTAGGTCGCAGGTTTGGGGTAGAAAAGTGCGTCCTGAGGCTCAGGTCACACTTTTTGGGCCGATAAGTGCGACTTGCAGATCCGACTCTCTCGACGGAAGATTTCAGAAAAATTGTGTCGTCTCAGCTGCGGCTGCTGTCTGTTACCTGCGCAATAAGGCCAAAAACACACAGAAGTTAAAAATTTTACTGTTTAAGGGTTTTAAGGGTGAGAATCACCATAAAAATAGGAAAAAAAAGAAATGGAAGAGAAACCCTAGGGTCTAAAACAGCTGGATATGCAGGAATAGATAAAACGACAGCGGTCGCAAAAGAAAACCCGTGTGGAGTCGCCAATTGTTAGTATGAATCTTTCGTCATGAAAGATCACTTTAGCTACGCATAACAAATAGCCCTAACATCGATTATGGCTGCAAAATATCTTTAAGATTGCTGCACAAATTCAAATCTAAGCACAAAAGATATTAAGCAGATAAAAAATAACATAGCTCCATAGATCCAATGAACAAGACAAGAAGAATGTATATGAAAGAATTTTGTATTATATTAAAGAATGGGGCACCTGAGAGGAAAACAAGAAAGGTGTTTTCCTTCTCCTCAGTGGGATGGGTTCTTGGAAGTCCTCAGTGTTTCAGATCTAGCATTTCTCTCTCTTATGGATGTGGAAAAGCAAACATAGAACTCAATGGGAGTTCACAAAGCAAAATGGAAAATGGTGACCAAGAGAAGATCCAGAGTGATCTAATGCAATGAAGGTGACTAATGAATGGGGAAAACCTTCCTATTTATAACAAAATATTAGGGTTATCTAGAACTCGGTGCATGAATAAAATATTATTAATCGAATTATAGAAGCACCCTTTAGGAATATTTTATTATATTTGTTGGAGGGAAAAGGATTCTTGACTTGGTTCAATTCCTTTATTTATAAATAATAAATAAATAAATGATTTATTTATCATTTTAGGGGAATGATGGGAATATAATTAAATAAATAATGGTTTATTTAATTATTTATGTATGATTTAGTCAAATTTAAATAAGAATATTATTTAAATAACTTATTCTTAGGAAATAATTAAATAAATAAGGATTTATTTAATTAATTTCCTTGTTTTGGGTTAAATATGACCAAATAAGTTATTTTATATGGTGAAAGAAATTTTACTTAGGGTAAAATTGGTCTTACATGGTGTACTTGGGTTCATCTAATAATAATAGGTTAGATGACCAAAAAAATGGTGTAACACCTAATCTACTATTTGTTGGGATTAAACTGTCCAACAGATTTGATTCACTAATTTCTAAAACAGAAATTCAAAAGCATACAAGTCAAGATTGAACAATCTAACTTGTTGCTGATATATGGCACAAAAAAACAAGCTGCATGTAGATCTTATTTTGCAGAACATTAAAACAAAATGGAAGGCTTAGGATCTGAAATTTCAAAGCATTGCCTTCTTCTTTTTTACAGCTCTGTTTTGACTTTTGCTTGAGCTGTTCTTTCTTTGTCAACTGGTTTAGATTTTGAGCTAATTGGAACCAGATTTACATATTTTTTAACTCAGAATTTGATACAGATTTGAGTCATTCTCTTTGGAAACTTAGGTTCAGATTTTGAGCATGTTTGAACCTTTAATTTCTAACCTAAACTATCTACTGATAAGCCAAGATTAAACAGTTTGGAAAATCGAATTCACTATCCTATCAGCAGAAAATTTAAAACTAATTAGTCAAGATTAGGCTGTTTGACTAACTAGAAGTGTGTTCTTTAGGAGTGGCATTTGAGCTTGCACACTTTCAGATTTGTTTCTCTTTTTGGTACGGGGCTATACCTTCCTTGTTTTTACAATTTGCCCTCTTTTCTTTCTTTCTTGGTTTTTGTAATTTTTATGTTTTTGATTTTTCTTCAAAACAGAAAACAACAAATAAATACATGCTTAGAACTGAACTTTATTGACATTCCTATCTAATCTATTCTAACTTGAAGTATTTACATCTTCATATGATACAAAAGTGCCAATGTAGCCAGCTGAGTAATGTCAAAAAGAAGAAGAAACTCTGGTTGCTTGTCAAGGGTATCCATAGTACATTTTGAAGATTAATCTTCAAAACCAAGACTATCACAAGTGGTGACAGTTTCTCATGCATTTGGCTCTTGCAGGATCCATGCTTGATAATTTGAGCTAGTTGGGAACTCCACACACTCTTCCATAGGATCAACAAAGAACAGATGAAGGTTCTCTTCTTTTTGGTTCTTCATATTTGGTAGATTGTCTGCTTCCAAGACTTCAACTTTGAGGAGTATATCTTCAGAATGTTGCTTGGAAGTATCATCATCCTTAACCTGCAAAACAGTAAGCAGTGAAGTTTCTTTTTTCTCTAAATCTATGCTTACTTCTGATATAAATTCAAGTTCTTTGGATGATAGATTGACATTAGTGAAAAGAGAAGTTTCTTCTTGGAAAGATGGTATATCCACTATAGGATATTCTTCTATTTGTTTTTCTCCTTCAAAGTTTTGCCAGTATCTTTTATTGTTTGGGACAGCAGGTCTGAATTTTTCTTGGATTCTATATCGTTTGCTCTCCCAAGCTTTTAAACATGTACTAGCCACAAGGGCTAAACCACTAGAAAAACTGTTTTGGTTTTTAGGAACAAGGATAAGTTGGAAATCTTTAAAATATTTTAATAAATCTATGGTATCATCCTTATAGGCTTTAAGTCTCGGATGTTCAACCATGCATTTTTCTTTCACTTGCCTAATTACCAATTCTGCACTTCCGTGAACTGTTATCTTCTGGGCTCCTAGTTTTTTCAATAAGTGTAGCCCTAAGAGAAGTGCCTCATACTCTAGTATGTCTTTTGTGCATTGAAAATTCAGTTTATATGAATGGTCTTCAGAATAATTGTTTCCTGTATTGTAAAGCCATATTCCTGCACCTGCATTAGTTTTAGTACATAACCCATCGAAATTCATATTCCAAAGAGGACTAGTTTCAATATTATCATTGGTTTTCTTACTATCCTCTTTGTCTTGGGTGCCATTTGATTGTTCTATGGAATAGGCACTAAGTTCATGATTGTCTGCTTGAGATGATGGTTCGGAGGGTAGTTGTTTTCTTTGTATTTTATCGATTTGTTCTTCTGTTAAAGGAGAGGTTTTTCTTTTAGTATAAACATAAAAAGAGCTACTCTGTTTCTTATGATCAACAAAAGAAATTTTTGCATCTTTACAACCAAGTTATCTACGTGAATGAGCAAGAGTATTTGTTTTGCAAAAAGTTTCAGAGACTAGCTATTTATTAATAGTCTGATCTATCTCTTTTTCTGTCAAAGGGGAAAAATTTTCTATGTTCCTTTGAACAGGAGTACAACAGTTCTTTGTCTCTTGTGAAGACTGATTTTTAGGTTGGATGTCTTCTTGAGCCTCAACTATGAGGGATGATGAATCAATATTTGAGTTTTTAGGGATATCTTGAGGGATGCTTTTTATTTTCTATTTGATTTCTTCCTCAAATGATTCATCTATGTTCTTAAAAATTTTCAATAAGATATTAAACTCATGAATGGCCATTAAAATATCTTCAGGATGTATTTATTCCAAATCCTCATCATTGTCTATAATGTGTTGGGTGATGTTTTGCAATAGATCATAGTGTATTTCACCCCACAATAATGATGTGGTGTTTTCTTCATAGTTCTCATAAAACACATATTCAAGGTCCTTTAAAGAAAACAAACTACTAGATCTCAAGCATTCATACCAATCCCTAGCTTTTCCTTCTAATGTTAACATGAACATTTTCATAAGGCAATCTTCATGCCATTCAACTTTCAACCTCCATACATGTATATGAAATTTGATGAGATGTAATAAAGGGTCATCAAACTTTTCCCCTTGAAAAACAGGCAGGTTGTCATCCTAATTCACCTAGGGCATCTTATGTGGAAACCCAAGGATATGATCTCTACTCATTGGGGCATATCTTCGTTGTGTCCTTGGAATCATTTTTGTAAATCAGGAAAGAGGTCACTGTGTCTGGTCAATCAGTTCAGGGTCTTATACTAGTGGAGTCATTTGGTCTTTTGGAAGTTTCAGAGTGTGGAGCTGCCAGGTGGAAAATTTTTAGCTCGTAAGGAGGTAAAATGTTTTATGGTTCCACCACCATATGACTCTTGTAGAGCTGCAATATTTTCAGAAAATGAATTAGCTCTCAAGGGTGATCTGAAAATAGTTGAAAATTTTATCTTAGGAGACTTCCTAAGGATACTTTCTGGGTTATCAACTATATTAGGTGGATCAGGGTCAGGATAAGCTCTAGTGTGAATCTTTCTAGGAGCCACTATGCTGTGTTTTTCAGACCCAAATAAACAAGAAAAGTTCAACGAGGTATGACAGTATTTAAAAGGTCAACTAATATGTTTACAAAATTTTTGATCCTACAGATCTCTAACTGAGTTTGAATGATATTACAATGATAAGGGTTCTTCCCAGTGGAGTCTTAAGGTCTGTTAAGGATTGTGGAGTTGCCAAGTGGAAGTTTTTAGCTCCTAAGGAGGTAAAAGGTTTTATGGTCCACCACCATGTTTATTGGATACCAATCTGAAATATTTTTGGATTTTCTGAGTTATTTTTCAGTTGTGTGGTTTCTAAGAGTGTCCTAAATCTGTTTTACGAATTAGCTACAGTTATGAGACAAAGACAATATAATCTTATGGCTAAGCCAGCTGATCTTTCAAGGTTAGACAAAATCTTATGAGAATCCTAGGTTTTGCCTAGTTTGTCACTGATTCAAACAAGTTTCATCATGATTACCATTTCTTGGTAGTGCTTGAAAAGGCTGCTTTTACTCACAATGTTTGTATAAAATTTTAAGGGGAACCAGAGATGAAAATTCGACTCAGTCCCCAGTGGAGTCGTTAGAAATGTTGGCACCCTGTAATAAAAAAGATTGGAAAAAGTTTGACTGCAGGGAGAACATTATTTCAACCACTTTGGGATTCTAGGATTTAGCCCTCCTAAATCCGGAGAGGGATCTCTCCAATAAGTGCAAAGATGGATTTGTCTTTGAAGTTTTGGGTAATGATATTAGGCTAGTTATGAAGGCCGAGGGTTTTGTTTGTTTTTTGATGGTTGAGCATGAATATTATTTGAGGTGGAAAGTTCTAAATGCAAAGAGTTTCAAAGGTGTGAAGTTGCAAGAAATCAGAACAGGCTTTGGCCAGAAAGATAGATCATTGAAGGTTTTAGTCCATTGGGCTATGGAGTCATAATAGGGTTTAATTGAAACAATCAGGTTCAAGAGTGGTCCATGGGGCAAGTCATCTATGTCTAAGGATCTCTTTGAAATTTTATTTACGGAATGAAATGATACAAAAAAGAAGGGAAATTAAACAAATGAAGAACAAAGAGTAGCCTAGGATCAGGAAAGTACTTTGAAACTAGCCAACCTTTGAAAAAAACTTAAGAGAAACATAAAAGAAATCCAGAATCTGGTAAGTACTTCAAAACTAGCCAGCCTTTGATATACTTTCCATAGAAAACATATAAAAACAGAGGGAAACTTGAAGGCAATTGTTGGAGTAGAAACTAGCGGGCTGGGCTCACCAAAAATCCTCTCCTAGCTTTGCTTTACTTGGTTACTTTCAAGACAAACAAAAAGATAACACAGAATGGCCTAAGATATGGTAAGTACTTTGAAACTAGCTAGATTTTGACACATTCCAAGGGAAACTTTCAAACAGTCTTTTGGGATAAAACTAGGACCAGGGCTCACCATATCTTCCTTAGTTCATCTCTACTTAACATGAAATGAAAATAACATCCAAGAAAAATATTTATCTAAGACAGTAGGATGAGGGAACGCCAACATTCCTATGCTTAGACTGAATTAAATCATTCCTAAATAACATGAATTGGAAGAAAACATGTAGCTAAATATTTTCAGTCAGAGAAGGGTACTGATATACAGTAGGTCCTAACTCTATGCATGCTGTTCTTTATAAGAGAAGATGAATACAGTGAAAACATAAATAAAAAAACAATTCAGAATAAGAAATAACATCACCGTCGACATAGACCAGGATCCCATAAATCATCTTGTATTGATGCTCCAAACCAGTCACAGCTCTAAGTCCAATGCTTTAGCTTAGCAATCATCTACACTTCCTAGACTAACTTATCTATCACAAGCAGAGCTTCAAGAGCCAGTGAACACTATTTACAAGTAGAAGTCTCAAGCTCAATTAAATTTCAAAGTTCAACAACCAACCCAACCAACCCTTTTTTCATCTTCTCCAGTAGAACTTATAGAAGAATGAGGAGGTGGGATCTGATAAAAAACCTCCAGGGTCAATTAATAAAGATTTAATGGCTTCTCGGCCTTTGAGGGGCTCGATGAATAAATTTACAGATTTTTTTGTCTGTATTAATGTTTTTCATTTAAGATTAAGCTCAGTGGGAGCTCTTTTTGACTTTTGAGGCTCTCTGTTAGGTTAAAGTAACTATGTTGATATTTTGTCATTAAGTTTACTTGCAGAATTAACTCTCTGGCTGCGTAACTTCAGTAACTTCAGCCTTTGTTTGAATGCTTTGAGGCACAGGTGGCACTGTGGTAGCTGGGAGGAATCAATTTGCCTTAGATGTGGCGGTGGAGGCTTTTCTGTCTGATAAAACACTCATGATTTTCTTTTAACTGTGTCTTAATTGGGAGGATTAGGCTTTTGATAATCAATCTTAGTCGTAATCCCCCATAATTTTGTCTTCAATATTCCATTCTGGTGCGTTCTGTCTTCGACACTGATACTCTTTGATTTTTGATTCATTTACTGTGTTCTGTTGGTGTGCAGTGCTGCACAGGGCTCGTGAGGCATCAATGCCTTTGAATCATTGATGAGACGTGGAATATTCAACCCATGGGTGGCTTCCTTTTAAAGAATCGAAGGCATGAGAATTTAAACCCAGCCTTCGGCTTTTTCCTTCGGCACAATAGAAAAACCATTTAATCACCCTTACCAAATAATATATCTGGACTTCAAAATTTTTGATAAAACCAAGTTGTATAACCATTTCGGGTCACAAAAGGGACTTGCTGACGTCAGGGTGTTTGTGACCCGAAATTTTTATGAAATCCGCCATATAATGCTCCTCGGGTCTGTTTTGGGGCCTGCTGACGTCAGCCCAAGTGTGACCCGAAATTTTTATGAAATACGCTTTATAAAGCTTATCGGGTTCGGCTTTCATGACTATGCGAGCAATCAAACAAGACCCGATCCAATCGGTTGCTGCCGCGTGTGCACTGATATGTACGCTAACTAGGTGTTGGGGACCACCGGTTCTGTGGGACTGCTGACTGCTGTCGTGGTCGTGGGGACCAGGGTGATTGATTGTGGGCCATGGATCACGTCGTACCTTAGTTCACCCCCCTAGCTTCTTTTGAGCGCGATCACCGTCTGATGAGCCGGCCTCAGATCGGACAGCGTACATCCATATCGCGCTGAGCCCACGGTCGACATTTAACGTGCGGGGAGGGAAATATCTCCAAATATCTTAAGGCCATGTGTCAGCTCCTAGCATGTGTCAGCTCCTAGCATGTGTCACGCTTGAATGTGTACAGTGATTGACCGTGGGGTTAACCCGGGGCTAACACAATTCATTGTATTCGCTTTGGCCCATTAAAATCCAGGTTCAAACCTCAGAACTGTGGCTCCATTGATTCATTCCTGACTTATTTATACTATAAGCGGGTTTCTCATTTTGGACAAGGTTCGCAGCTCCCGCGAGTAGCAACTTTACAGTACCATACTGGAGTGCTATCGATCCTTCCAATGATCGATAGTTGATTATGAAGTATAGAATCTAACTTAAAAATGGAATTTCATTCAACACCTGCAAAATACAAAACTACATTAAAAAATCCTGCGTTATTTGGTTTTACTGCTTTAGAGGGTGTGGGGAGGAGCATGGCCGTTGGATTGCACGATCGGGCCAGCGCAATCGGAGGTGAGGGAAAACATTAAAAATGCTCCTCATGAGTTACTCCGACGTGATAAGTGCTTAGGACCTTAGCACTTGTTTCTAGCACTGGGGCACATGGAGGGGAGATGGTTTGGATTTTTAGCCCGAAGGGGCTTAAACCCATAGTCAAAATACTTGTTTTTTTAGGACATTTTCAAGATGTTTAGATAGATTTTTGGGGTTTCGATATAGTTCAAAATGAGTTTTAAACTATGTAGAAAATGATTTTTATGAATGGAAGAAGGGGAATCATGAAAATAGAGGGTTTTATGGAGGAAAAGGGGAGCAAAATGAAGGTTAGTTTTTCAATAGAGGAGTAGGGGAAATGGATGATTTTGCAGCAATTTTTTCTCATTAAATCAGCAAAATTCCAAAGTATAAAATGGGCACAATACATAAGATTTTGGACAAAGGCATGAGGCCTTCAAGAGTCTTCAAGAGCCAACACTTTTTGCAATAAAATTTGTTCCCTGAAGGCTCCAAAAAATGATTTAGCCACCTTTTGGTATAACAAATTGTATAGGTGGCTAACAGGTATTAACTCAGAAAATAAGATGACAAATATATCTACTCATATATTAGACAATCATGCTCATAAACTGAGATCTAGTCTCATACAAAACACAAGACAACCAGGAAAGGGTTTCTTGTAAACACTCTGCATACAAAATGTGATATTCAGAAAATCACTGAATAATCACTGCAACACTGAAGCACATGAGTGTAGAAAGCTGAAAGATGTCTGATATACTGTAGATCCCTCAAGGGCTTCCTTCCATGAAAGGATGAACTTCTCAATCACAAGGAAACTTAGCAACAGAGCCACCAAACCATGCACTGAGAACTACCTCCAAAATAACGCATTCCCTAGCAGAAACAATGCTGGGAATGTCTGGGAAATGTGTGGTATGATACCACAGATCTGAAGTAAGCTCTGGAGCTCTCCAAAAAGGTCTCTCAAGTGAAGGAAATCTTCCTCCAATGAGAAAATAGCTCAGAAACTGGGATTCCAATCCCTTCCACTGCTGCACCCAACAACACTGCACAATCTCTGGAAAAACTACGCTGATGGAGATGGCTAAATCTTGGCCTGAAAACCTGATGTGGAATGATAAATTAAAACTCTCCCAATTAGGCTCCTTAAAGGAAAGAGGTGGTATTCCTGCTCGGGAACACCCGGTGCTAAACAACATTGCAACCCTGCTAAGTAGCAAAGCAACAACAAGTCTTGGTAGACAAGAATAATAATCTAAGACATGAAGAATAATGCTGCCATCCTCTTCCTTATATAGAGCAAGAGTTTTCTTTCCCTTGGCCCCACTCAATTAGGTCATCTCTATCCAAAGATACATCTCTCTCCAAAACTGCGTTATTCATCCTTGGATTCCTCCTCCTCTAAAACTGTGTTGTTGACTTAGTCAAAGCAGCTTGCTTTTATCCCTGTTCACACATGGAGGTGTTTTATTAGGCTAGAAGAGTGTCCCCTTTCACACTTTGAGTGTTTTTATTCCTCCTTAGGATACTTATGGGCTTTTCTACCCATTTATTTACTAGCTAAAGCTACTGCTAACTCTAATGTTCCATTTAGCTTTGAGGCTAAAATTTGGGAACATTACAGTCCTCCCCTCCAAAATATTTTCTTGTCCTCAAGCAAATGTATAAGGAGAGAAAAATTTCTCCCCTTCTCCTCATGTGGCCTCCAATCAATGGCCTCCATCACTGCATCAAGATAATCTACAATAAAATTGTCATCCAATGTTTCCTCCCAAGTGTGAAACACCAAATGGTCTACATCAATCAAAGGTGGAAAGTGTGAATGGAGACTTGCTTGCTGTCTCATGGCCTCTGTTAGTGTCAGTCTTTGCAACGTTCCTCCAGTGATCAAACATGCTCTTACAAAGTGATTTTAAAGTGTCAAGGTCAAATTTTGTCATTTCGGTGAGCCTTCAAGTAAAATTTGGTCACTAGGTATTAGGTCTAGGGGTTTTTTTCACTCTTTTCAAAGTTGTCCAAATGTCGGTCCTTGTCACCATTCAGATGAGTGTACCATCATTCAGAGGGTTTTCATCATCATGTCAAGTTCCACTGGGTCATTTTACACCTTGTTCATGCTTCAGTTGTGCTTAGGTAAGGTTCATTTCCCTCTCCTAGTGTTTTGGAGGTAATTTCTCTTGGATGGTCAAATCATCAGCAAAAATTGTATCCTGATGTTCATACACCTTTCCTTATCCATAATGTACCTTATTAAATACTTCCCATCATTGATATCCCTCAAATTCCTTATTTTTGCACAAACCCTAGTTTCTTGCTACAACTTGGCAATTTTCTAGGCTAGGCCTGTGTTTTTCCCTTTTGGACCCCTTCCCCTCACTCAATATTTGAAATTACACTTTTCCCTACTTCCTAACATCCCACCATACCTCCCAAAATTTTCTCAAGAATTTAGAAGCCCCTTATCCCCTTCATTTCACCTCATTTCGACAAATCCCTTGTTCCACACATCGGGATAGGTTTTACTCCAATGACGTTTCTGAGAAATAAAAGATGAATTTGGGAAAAATAAGAGATTTGTTTGTCCAAAATAGGCCAAGGAAGAAAAACCTCCTTCACGTTTTACACAGGTGTCATGGTTTTAGATAAATTTCAAAACTACAGTTGCCTCAGGAGAATTGATGCACCTCTGAAGTGACCTTGGGAAAATCACGTTTTCTCCTAGTTTGGTTGGCCAAATGACTTGCTTGATGAGCCAAATGATAAATATACACAAATATATTTCTAATGAGCTATCATGAGCTCAATTTGGAGTTGAGGAAGACCTTGAAAAGTTGACTGCAACAGCACTCTGCCTTGAGGCAGCCTCATTTTGCACATTTTGACTAGTCTTGGGAGATTTGATTTTTGACAGGGAAAATGAACTCCAAATTGAAAAATTCCAGTTTGGTTGGAAATTAGACTCAATAATATTTCTAACTAGCTATCCTGCGCCCAATTTGGACACTGGGAAGGTCTCCAAAAGTCTCCTGCAATAGGGCACGACACATTGGGCTTGTGGCATGACGCATAGAGCTGCAAGCCCAATTTCACCATAAACTTCTCCAAAATTTCAAAATGTGCTCAAATATGTGGTGTGCAAGTTTTCTTAGTTGTAATAATACTTTCAATGGCAACCCTGGTCGCCTTTTTTAAGCTCCAGCCATCCATCCCCTGCAGGACAAACATAAAGTACATCATTCAGTCCAAAAGCAAAAAGGAAGCAAAACAGAGTTTTTGAAAAGTGTCAAAGTTTGCAACATTATAAAGTGGGTTTTTTCAAATGAAAAATTTAAATCCTTGGCATATAAGATAGGAGAAATCATGGAGGGCCAAGCAAACAATTTGAGGGAGATTTTGTGCAAAGATTAGTTGCGCGACGCGTTGGGTGACTGTCGCGACGCATTGGGTCGGCTCCCTGCGTGTGAATTTGTTCCTGCGCGGTGCATTGAAAGAGCGCGGCGCACTGGGTTGGTTGCGCGACGCATTGGGCCAGAAAGAAAATTTCTTGCCATTTCTTACAGATCCTAAAATCGACTTGGTCTCCCTTGTTCAAGTAAGTCAAAGCCACCTCTTAATTGCCAATGAACAAGTGTTTGGTGTTGATTATGAGAATTTAAATACAAAAACTCAAACCCTATTGTCTTGTTGAAAGAGTGATTCTTTAGGGTTTTGAAATTGGTTTGGTGTAAATCATTCCCATTTCCCCCATCTTGTTAATCCCTCCTCATTGTTTATATCCTCACAAGAGACCATTTCACTATTTATCTTATATCCCTAGTTACTCATTCCTACCCATTTCCATTATCCCCATCCCAATTGTAAAATTTCTCCAAACCCCATTGTTATCCCAAGAGATTAAGTGGCTGTCCCTAAACTTATCAAATCACAGATTTCAAATGGAAAATTTCACTAGATAAAATTCCATTATTCCCACTACCCTATTCCTCTATAGGCCCTCCCATATTACCACATATTTGGCAACAAAATAAAAAACACCAAAATTCTCATTTTCATCCAAGACAACATAGACTTTGGAAATCATGGAAACAAATACCTCTTGTGACCAAGATGAAGGAAACACAGTGAATATACAACCAAATTGCATGCACCAAGGAGACCAAAAGTTGTTGGAGAAGGCCAATAAGGAAAGGAACATGTTAAGGCACATGAAGAATCATTATTGGGCACGAAATCATGTTTGCAAGGCACGAATCAAGATCCTGAAGGAAAAGTTAAAGAGGGCATTAAAGCATCGCAAAAGGAATGATAGACTCCAAATTTTGGCCGAAGCTTCCTTGGCCCAGCATAGCACATGATTGAGGACACTCATTGTCAATTTTGATTTTTTTGGCCTAAACACAGATTTTTTCTGCCCGACGCGTCGCGCCACTTGGCGCGCGCTTATGATTGGGAGCTCCTCTTGGGTAAAAATTTGTATTTTTGAATTTTTTATGAAAATTTATGCATGCCTACCCATTACCCAGAGAGTTTGACAAGTTTTGGGTTTCCGGAGGGGTCAAAAACACCCTAAAATTGACCTTTCTGCCCCTTTTTGGACACACAGGAAGCAGTGTTGGGAGAACTCATTTTTGGAGGGGCAAATGGAAGCCAAATTTAGAAATTCCACTTGTGTTGGAAATTAGACAGGCAGAAATTTCCAACAAGCCCACTTGGAGCTAATTTGGACACTAGGAAGTCCTTAAAAATCAGCTCCAAACTGGTGCGACGTGTAGAGAAATCAGGCGCGGCGCATTGGGGATTTTTGCTCATTTTGGACTCAGTAACTCTGTTTTTCGCCTAGTATTTGACATTTTGACTTTCTTGCTTCCAAATGTTAAAATAATGATGTAATTTTATGGATCTTGATGTAATTTTGTTAAATTTTTACTCATGGAGGTAGATTCATCCATCAAAAGGTGAATTGCAACTGAATGAATCAGTTTCCTATCTTATAGAGGCAAGCTGTTCCACTGCCTATTTTCCAGTTCTTAGTTTAGATCTTGTTGAAACAACTCCTAAAATTGTGAGCTCGACCCCTAGAGGCTGGGGATGAGTTAGTGTTGTCTATATCTTGTAATTTTTCAGTCATTTGCATGGTTGGACACTTGGGATTGCTTTGAGCATCATTGTACATTTCATCTTTGCATTTTGGCAAAGGAATAGACCAGGGTTTGCAACACTCCTTGGGATTCATGTGGCTCTTTGTTTTGATGATGTGTTTCTCTCTATTGTTGTAATTTTACTGGTGCTTTATGTGTATAATCTTCCCTCTTATTTCTTCTTAAGTTAAACAAACAAGTATAAAGGTGGAATTCATTAGATTTGCAGTGCTCTACCTTGAGTTTTGTTTAATTTTATATGTTTTTCAATTGTTTGAAGAGGATTCCTGAAAGTCTCTTGCCCTATTCAAACTCCTCACCGATCTGAGCTATCCATTTCATTCAAATTGAAGCATCCAAAAAATTGCCTTCCTTGCCCCATTCAGATCTCTGCAAAAACTAGGCCTCATTCCCCAGACCCAAAATCTGCCTTTCCCTTTGATCCAAAAAACACCATCCAAAATCAAATCCAAATCTCTTACATATATACCTAGCCTAAAATCAGCCTTTATTCAAGTCATCTCAAGCCTCACTGATTATTTTTGCTGAGATTGACCAGGAGAGAGCCCTCTCCCGATTTGGTAGGGCTAGCTACCAGGTTAAGCGTGGTTTGATGTTACCCTAGACTCTGCCTTCCTCATCCTGAGGTAGATTTAGGCTATAAAAACCTCCACAAAGTAGGAGTGATGATCAACATGGTGAATGAGTGCCTCCATCACCCATGCTATCATCCAAATGAAGTGAGTCACCCTCCAACATGGCAACTCATGAAAAATATCCTCCACCTTTGGCTCCTAAAATGCAGGTGGGCTGAATAAGTGAAAATTATAGGCAAGAGGGCCTATCCCATGCTATCCCCTTCTCCAATTATGATAAGTGTATAAGGCATGTTGATCTTGGGCTGTAACATGATTTCCCTTCAATGGCAAGAAGAAGATTGAGCCTCCAAGGACTCTTCCTCCAAAGTCATGAGACATGCCAACCCAAACCATTCCATTCAAGATGAATGGCACATCATCACCATTTGGCCTCCAAAATAGAAAATTTCTGAAAGTTAGGTGCAATTTTGGATGGTACCAAAGGTTCTCCAAGTGGATATTACGTAGTCCCCCCAACTGCTGCTTGAGAAAGTCATGTGGAAAGTGGTTCTGCAACAAGTTATAAGCTGTGTATGTTTTCTCCTCCAACATGAGGAAGTAAGAATCAAGGTCTATTAGCTGTACATAGATAAAATAACAATACACTTGCAAAAATTCATGTATAGATGGGCTATTATCATCATAAACATTGGCCCTAAAGTGACCATGAAACCCAAAAATACTCTTGCTCTCTTGAGGAGCAATGCACTGTTCAAACATGGTGAGAAAATACAGATACTCAATGGAGTAATCAACAAGTACAAAAATGAATTTCCTACCATACATAGCAAGTTGGATGAAAGTGAGGTCCTTCAATAAGTCCTCCCAAGAGAATCTCCTCATAAAAATCTGCAAGAAGAAGGGATACCTCCTCTCCTTGGAATATTTCATCCATAAGAACATGCTTCTATGTGACAGCGCTGTAGGCCTTTGTAATAAGGCTCCATTACTTCTCTCTTTGACATTCCATATGCAAAATTCATCCACCATCATGCTGCTATGTGAGAAGATCTTCTTCCTGTAGGGAAGCCTCTCATGATCCTCCAATGCTGAAGGGTAGCCTCCTTGCACCATGAATGTGCCTTTCTTCTCTTTAGAAATATTATGAAAAGTATGGGAAGAATTTTTCCCATACTCTCCCAAGTGCAACCACATCAACAACATCTTTTGTTGCTTCCTCATATCTCCCTCATACAAGCTATGAAGTAAGATCATGATGGTCAACTTGTATGATTCCCCATACAAACAAGTCTTCTGCTGCTCTAACATATGGGTGCCATGCCATCCAATTTGTTTCTCTCTCCATACAAAGCTTTCCTTGAGAAAAAACATATTAGCAATACATGAAAGCAAGGTACAATAAAAACAAGTTTCCAAATGACAACCGGAGAGTGAATCATAGTTCCCCTCATGGAACCAGTGCAGTGCATCCTTTTCCTGCATCAAAATAAGAAATAACAAGTGCTTTACCAACCACTTGTTTTTTTCCATAGTCATCTCATAAGATGAAAACATGAAGTTACAATATGGTGTCAATGGTGCACACCAAGAAACATGTGGCTTCCCCCACAAACCATAAAAAATATAGCCAAAATCAATGCTACAAGTAGCTGCAAGTACATCATCATACAGTATGAAAGAAGGGATAATTCTTCTTGTTACATCATGCTGCTCAAATAAGGAAAATAAGTTCAATACAAAATATGGAATGATACCTCCTCCATCATGTAATTGAGGTCTTGAGTTGAAATGGCTCAACTGGAAATTCTCCCTTACTCCCAATGAGTAGGAAGATGGTTGTGACATCCTCTCTATCACCATCTGGGCTATGCATCTCTCCATATGCTGAAATATGTCATGCTGAATGCCCTCCCAAGTGAACTCCTCCGTCAACTGGAAATATGCATCAAAGTGCACAAAAGATATGTCCTCATGTGCTGCATGTAGCAACTTCTCCTTAAGACTAGAAGATTTAGTCAAGAAGATCCTACCATAGGAATATATGACCATGTCATCTACCATGTATTTTTCATCTCCATCCAGGTCATCCAGAATAATTCATGCACCAAGATCCTTGGAGTACTCTACCAAAAGCTGAGACCTCCAAATAAGGATCAATCCTCCTCAAAGACAACGCTGGTGATCTGGCGTGTGAAGCTCTCCTCATGTTGCTGCCTACTACTTTGACATCTCCCATGCCAAAGTCTTCCCCCAAACTCTTCACCTCTCCAAAATCCAAGAGTGGTGGACCCAAGGACAAGATATCTCTCATCAACTATAGATCTGGTTGCCTCCCAGGTGGAATGCCTCCATGTAGTGAGACATCAATGTCAAGAGTAGACTGCTCATGTGGTTGGGCAACCTTGCCCCTGCCCTTACAGTGAAAATCAGTCCGCCTCTTCCTTGCATTGGCTCTATGAAATAGAGAAGGGTATGTGCCTCTCATCAAGTGATGCTGCTCTTCCTCCCTTCCTTCTCCTTCCAGCTGTAATGCTGCACAATCATGTTGCTCACTGATTGTGCTTGGACTTCCATGTATGAGATCCTGGGGAACTTCTTGCAAAGGCACAAGAATCCCTCCTGCTGGAGCATGTTCTCCTCCTCCCTCTACATGAGGCACTAGATGTGCTCTAGATGTGACAGCACTGTTGCTCTCATCTCCCTCAAGGTGCATGGGAAACATCTCAACAGTTGGATCCTCCTGTAAAAAGGATATCCTCATGCCCTCTTGTTTAAGAATATGAACTGTAGGTTTTTCTTCTGGCAATGTGTAATGCAATATATTAGCTCCTCCCATGGTTTTATGAAGTGGGGTTCCCTCCATCACATGCAAGGGTTTTGTTTTATCAAGTTTTCCTTGCTCATGTGTCTTAGGAAGTTTTGTACCAAACCTCCCCATCAAAGTTTCTATGAATCTTGCATAAGAGGAAGTGTTTTAATTTCTTAAAGAAAAAGATTAAAAAATCCACCATGCATGAGCCTTACCTCTGAAATGCAATGCTGCAACTCTGATAGCTTCATCTACGGAAATATGGTGCAGTTGCAAGTAGGAATCTAGCTCCTTCACCCAAGCTCCAGCTGAACATGTAGGTGATCCGGAAAAAGTAGATAGAAGAAATATATCTGCATCCTGCTGCTTGCTCTTATCCACCTGGATCTTGCAAAACTCCTAGAAATCAGTATGATCTCTAAACCCCTCAGTTTGAGATTCATACTCCCGCAAAAATCACTAAGAGTCATTCTCTTAGGAATTATTCCTCCTCTTATCCATCTCAAGATAGATCTGCGCATTTGACTACGCTGTGCATCATGGTGTGTAGCTGCATGCTCACACTCACCTGGTGAAAATCTATATTCAGCTCTAGATTCAACCTCCTTTGGAGATCCCATCTCCAATCTCATTTTCTTCAGCTCTCCTTGAAAGATTTGCATAGATTTTGGAAGAAGCTTTGTGAGATTGTCTTTCTTTCTTCCTTCACACACTGAAGCTTTGTGGCTTCTGTCCATCTCTCCTTCCTCTGAGAGCTGGATCTCACAGGCTGAGCTAGAGATCATGCTCTGATACCACTGTAATAATCTAAATATGGAACAACTCATGAATCAAGCACTAAAAATTCACTCCTAGCAGCATATGCAATAAAATAGTAAAATTATCACTTGGATCCCATAGATACATCCATCTAGCATCTAAATACAAGAGGAGATCAGAAATAAATAAAACTAGGTGGGTTAAACAGACCTCCCACACTAGTGTAGCTGAAAATGGCTAAAAACCCCAAAAATGCATTTTACCGGAGTTGCTGCATAAAGTGACTGCACAGTATTATGAGGGCATTAACTCAGAAAATAAGAAGAAAAATATATCCACTCATATATTAGACAATCATGCTCATAAACTGAGATCTAGTCTCCTTATACAAAACACAAGACAACTCGGCAAGGATTTCTTGTCAAACACTCTACATACAAAATGTGATATTCAGAAAATCACTAAATAATCACTGCAACACTGAAGCACATGAGTGTATAAGGCTGAAATATGTCTGATCTGCTGTAGATCCCTCAAAGGCTTCCTCCCATGAAAGTATGAACCTCTCAATCACAAGGAAACTCAACAACGGAGCCACCAAACCATGCACTGAGCACTGCCTCCAAAATAACGCATTCCCTAACAGAAACAATGTTGGGAATGTCTGGGAAATGTGTGGTCTGATACCACAGATTTGAAGTAAGATTTGGATCTCTCCAAACAGGTATCTCAAGTGAAGGAAATCTTCCTCCAATGAGAAGCTAGCTCAGAAACTGGGATTCCAATCCCTTCCATTGCTACACCCAGCAACACTACACAATCTCTGGAAAAAATGCACTGATGAAGATGGTTGAAGCTTGGCTTGAAAACCTGATGTGGAATGATGAATGCAAACTCTCCCAATGAGGATCCTCAAAGGAAAGAGGTGGGATTCCCGTTTGGGAACATCCGGTGCTAAACATCACTACAACCCTGCTAAGTAGCAAAGCAGCAACAAGTCTTGGCAGACAAGAATACTAGTCTAAGAAATGAAGAATAATGCTACCATCCTATTCCTTATATAGAACATGAGTTTTCTTGCCCTTGGCCCCACTCAATTAGGTCATCTCTATCCAAATATACATCTCCCTCCAAAACTGCGTTATTCATCCTTGGATTCCTCCTCCTCTAAAACTGTGCTGTTGACTTAGTCAAAGCAGCTTGATTTTATCCCTGTTCACACATAGAGGTGTTTTATTAGGCTAGAAGAGTGTCCCCTTTCACACTTGGAGTGTTTTTATTCCTCCTTAGGAGACTTATGGGATTTTCTACCCATTTATTGATTGGCTAAAGCTGCTGCTAACTCTAATGTTCCATTTAGCTTTGAGGCTAAAATTTGGGAACATTACAAAAAATAAACATAATGAGGCTTATATAATCTTTGAAAAGTGATCTACCTACCCTTTTATTCATCCTAACATTTTTTATTTCCTTTATTGGGTGCATTTGAGCTCGCTGACCCTTTTATTTTATTTTGTTAAGAAAAATTACTTATTTATAACCTTATATCTTCCAATGGCTTAGATTAAACTTATGATCTCATTTTTATTCTCTACCTAACTACTAATCTGCCAAGATTAAATGGTTTGGTTAGATCTCTATTCACTAACTATCATGACATAAAATTTAAAGGCATGAATGGTCAAGATTAGATTTCATGATCATCATGAATTGTGGCATTTTGGACAAGCTACACACAATTTATTTGCAAAAGTAAAGTAAGCTAAGAGTAGTGGCACTTGAATGTGCAACACTTTCAAAATTTATTTTTGCTTCTTTTATGGGGTTCATATTTTATATCTTTTTTGATCTTTCATTATTTTGGTCCTTTGATTATTCTTTTAGGACACATCCTCTTTTCATTTTTTAATATGGAAAACATTTGTAGAAATGCAAAGGTATGTACAATATTATGAGACTTAACATAGATAATTCAAAATTATGATCCATATTATTATAGGACCCTAAAAAAGGCTCCACTTGCGGGTGGCATCTCCTTGTGAGATGTCAAGAACTTTCTGATCAGTGGCCTTGGAACTTTGGCTTTGCTTTGATTGGAACTGCTTTTTGTGATCTCCTTTATTCAAACATATGATGTTATATATTTTAAAGCTTCAAGGTTTTCTCTTCAGGATTCAACTTTACAAGATAATCATCCACTCCAATCTAAATTTTCTATGGTATTTACAATGAGTAAAGTAGAACAAATGAACTACTGATTAGTCTGGTGAAAAATAGTGCTTCAAGATTCGACCATTGACTGGTCCACCTGGTAAGTATGCTCCATCTAATTCTTTCAAGAAAAATGCATTGTTGCCTCTGTAACCATAAATAATGTATGGGCCCTTCTAGAGAAAATCAAATTTCCCATGTTTTCCTTTGTCTTCCCTTTTGGAATCCCATTTAAGTACTTTATCACCCATGAAGAAATCATATTCTTTAGTTTTATTATCAAAGATCTTCTTGATTTTGTCTTGAATTACTTTGCCTTTGATATAAACTTCTTCCCTGGTTTGCTGTAAATGAATTGTTTGGTGTATCCTACTTTGGATGTCATTTGGTTCTATTTTCAGCTCTTGAATCATTTTCATTACTGGCACTCCTATTGAATATGGAAAAACAACATCCATCCCATATACCAATTGATAGGGAGATGTACCAATAGATTTATTAGTAGTTATTCTGTCTGTCCATAGGGCATTCACCAATCTTTTATTCCAGGTTTTCTTTTTATATTCTAATAGCTTCTTGATGATGTTGACTAGGATTTTGTTTGAAGATTCTGCTAGTCCATTACCTTGAGGGAAATAGGCAGTGGAATGGCCTAGGGTGATATGGTATCAGTTACAAAAATATATCATTTTATTAGATTTGAAGGAAACAACATTATCAGTGATGAGCTTTTGTGGGAATCCAAATCTAGAAAGGATGTTGTTCAAAATAAATGAAATAATGACAGAGTCTATGGCTTGTCTAGAAGGGATGGCTTCTATCCACTTGGTAAAGTAGTCAGTGGCTGTCAATATCCATTTATGTTGGCAAGAGGAGGGTGGGTGAATTTCACCAATAAAGTCTAAACCCCATTGTTGAAATGGAATTCATATTGGGATAGGTTTGAGGGGTAATGGTAAGATTTTCTTCTTCCCTTCAAATATTTGACATTTGTGACAGGAGGTCACATACTTTAGGACATATGCAAAAAGGGTGGGCCAGTAAAAAATTGCCCTCAAAATTTTGTTAGCAGTTGTTTTCTAGTATAGGTGTCCTCCACAATATCTTGCATGAAATTCGTGCATGAATTTTTCAACATCATCTTTTAATAAACAATTTAATAGGATGCCACCATGATATTTCCAAAATAAAGCATAATCTAAGATACAATATTTCATTGCTTTCATTTTTAAGAATCTAATTTTGGTTCTAGATAAACCAGGAGGAGCTTGTAGGTTGAGTAAAACAAATGTAAGGTCTGCATACCAGGGTGAATCTATGAAAGCTTCAATAATTTGTGGAGTCGCCATCTCTTCCTAATCATCTATGGCAGCAATGAAATTTATTTCTAAGGCTCGAAAATTCGATACAGCCATGAGTTTGGCCAAACCTTGGTCTTTAATTAATTTTGTAGGTTTGATTTCAATGTCATATTCTAGTATTGTGGCAATCCATTTTCCTCTTTTTCCATCAGGCCCATTCTGAGTTAGAATGTCCTTTACAAATGAGTTTGGAACATATGCTATTATGTGAGAGTATAGAATATATACTTTGAAATATTTTATGGCTTTCACTAAAGTAAGACATTGTTTTTCCGTGATATTATACTTTAATGTTGCATCTCTCAAAGTTTTACTTAAGAAAGCAATGGGTTGTTCAAGACTCTCATCATCTTGTGCAACAAGACTGTTGCAATGGTGTGTTCTGAAGCAAATGAAAAAAATATGAAATCTATGTTAAAATTAGGACTTATGAGAACATGTGCTTTAGTAAGGGCTTCTTTGACTGCTTCAAAAGACTGTTTAACCTCTACTATCCACTTAAGTATTGAATTCTTTTTTAACATGTTGTTTAAATTTATAATTAGCTCTTCTAAGTTAGGGATGAATCTTCTAAGAAAATTTATTTTGCCTAAAAATGCTTGTAATTCTCTAATGTTTCTAGGATGACTGATATTTAGGATTGGTTCTATCTACCTGGATCAATTCTAATGCCTTCTTTCGAAATGATGTGTCCCAGGATTTTTCCTTCTTCTAATCCAAAAAGTGACTTTTTAGGATTTACGGATATGCCAAACTTTCTGCATTTTATGAATACTCTTCTTAGATAATCTAGATGTTCATTATCTAACTTGGAAAACACTGCGATATCAACCAGGTAGATAATTAAAAAGTCATGGATTTCCTTTGCAAAAGGCTATGTCCATATCTCTTTTGAATGTTTCTCCAACATTCATCAGTCCAAAGGGCATTTTCAAGTACATGAAAGTTCCCCAGGGAGTGGCGAATGCAGTCTTAGCTTGATCTTCAGGTTGGACTAGGATTTGGTTGTATCTAGAAAATCCATCAAGTAATGAAATTCTGGATGACCCTACTACCCTCTGGAGAATGTGGTCCATTTTAGGGAGGGGATAGTTATCCTTCAGTGATACTTTGTTTAATTTTATGAAATCAACATAGAGTCTGATTTCTCCTGTTTTCTTTCTAGCGGGGACCAAATTAGAGACCCAATCAGAATATCTAATGGGTGCTATGATTTGAGCACTGTACATCATTTTAAATTCTTTTTATATTAATGGCATAAGAACATGGTTAATTCTTCTAAGATTTTGTTTAAAGGGCTTCTGATTTTCTTTAATTGGTATATTATGCTGGATAATGCTGGTATCATAAGACTTGAGGTCTTCATAACTCCAGTCAAAGATATCGTGGAAATCTTTAAACGAGCTAATGTACTTCAACTTTTCAGCTGGATGTAATGCCTTAGATATCTTGATAAGTTTGGGATTTTCCTATGTTCCTATGTTGCATTCCTCTATATCTGAACTTAGAGGCTCCATTTTAGGTTTTCTAGCTACATTATTGGAGTCAAAGAGGTCTTTTAGTGGGGCTAATCCCTTAGGAAAAATGTTGTATTTGAGGTTTAAAACTTCTGATTCATCATTGATTGATTCCTCAATTTCTACTATTTCTACTTTAGTGAATTTAGTTGGCTATATATTATTTACATCATTTGTATCTATTTCATTATTTATGGTATAATATAATGTACAGTCAGTGTCTATATTACAGTTCTGAAATTCTCCTTCAGAATTCATAAAATCATAAATTTGTGAGTCTTGTGAATTTTTTTTCCAATACTTCAAATTATCAGGTATGGTTGGCGTATGTCTTACCTCAGCCGCGTACCGATGATTTGGATGAAAGGGTAACCTGCATGTGCTGGAAAAAGTGGCCAAGCTATGTGCTTGTATATTCTGCTTTCTTGGAATGGCAACAAAGTTAGTCTCAAGAAAACATCTTATCAAGTCTAGGATGGTTTCTCTGTAATGGCTAAGTCTAGGGTTATTAAAAAGGTGCTCGCCCTTGACTTGTTTTATAATGAGTTTTGAGTCTCCCATGATGGAAACTCTTTTAGCTCCAAGTTTTCTTATGGTTTGAAGGCCTAGCACTAATGCTTCATATTATGCCATATTATTAGTGCATTTAAAATTTAATCTGAAGGCATGTCCTTATGAATGATCATTTTCTAAATTGTAGATCCATACTACAACTCCTGCTCCTAATCTATTTACAGAGCCATCAAAATCTAAATTCCACATAGATTCATGTGTTATGTTTTCACTATTGACTTCTTTGTGTTTTTCTTCTACAGCTGTGATTTTATCTTTGTCATTGTCTGAATTACATAAGATAAATGAGTCTAGATTAGACTGCAAGGAATATATAGGATAATTCTGTGGAATTTCTGAACTAATTACCATGTATTTCGTCAAGGTTTCTCTATATATCTTCCTCTGCTGACCAAATACAGAAATGGTAGCATATGAAATGTCTAATTGCAGTGATCCTTGTAATTTTTCTCCCCATGAGCGAGATAATAAAATACCATATTTGGGTGGGATATCAACAACTACTATGTCCATAACGATACTCTTTGCTGGGCACTGGACCAGAGTTACACATAGATCTTTGGTAAGGCCTAGGCATTTGAATCGACTAGAATCAAAGGAGAACAGGTCTTTGTAGGGTCTGGTGATGTCTAAGTTTAATTTTTCCATGACTGCTTCAGGCATTAAGTTATCGCTCCTGAATCCAACATAGTGTTATGTAATATTTTATCATGAATGTTTAAGCTAATGTATAATGGAGGGACACCCCCTTGTTGATGTTTTCCATTTACTTCAGAACCAAATAATAACTCAGGTTGATCATCATTGAGGTTGACAAAATCTTTGCCTTCACCTATGTTTAATGTTTCAGTAATTTGTGCCTTGCATGAATCATTTTTCACCAGCTTTGTTAAAGGAATATGTATTTTCAATTTGGCTATCTCAATTTTGATATTGAATGAAATTTGATTTTTGCCTAATCTAATGATTTCATCTTTACCAATTGTGGTTTGTGTGTTTTTTATTCTTTATTAGCACTTGGTAATTCAGTTTGTGTGTCAACTATTTTGTTTTCACTTCCTTGGTTGGAATGGTTTGAGTAGCAGTTGATGTAATTTATACAATCTTTGGGTTGGAAGTATTCTGAGTTTCTCTAGGGAGAATTTGTAGAATTTTGGTCACATGAGCTTCTATTGTTTTCTTGGTTTGGGTTTGGACTGATTTCTTAAAAGGAACCTCTGTGTTCTTTTTTATTCTAAGGCTATACTGCTTATGAACTTCATATATAGCAGATTCATAGCCTTGTTTGTAGTAAAAGGACTCTCCAAAATCTAATTGTAATTGTTGTAACCTATACAACTCTTGTTTTTCCTGAGTAAAAAAAATGGCATCTTCATTGTTTACTCCCATTAAGTTTATCTGGGTGTCCTGGTATTCTTCATGCTGTTGTGAACTTTCAACATAATTTTCCTGGAAATGTGGTCTAATATGTTGATCAGGTACAAATTCTCTTGACTTACTAGTATTAGGATTTTTCCTAAAGTTTGGGTTTCTAATTTGGGGACCTTGCTGATTTTCCCACTAAGGTTTTATTTCCATGTTCTCTAGTTTATCCATTAGTCTTTCCACATTTTTGTCTAAACTATCTATCTTAATATCTGAAGTGGATGGTTCTTCCTTAATGGTCACTCTCCTCTCATTCCTCATCCTTGCTCTTTTAGCTAGTAAGTTAGCTTCCACACTAACTGCATCACTCTGCATATGTTCTAAAGTTGCAGGGTTTATTTCTCTTAATTGATAGGACATGTCTGTATAAAAACCATTTGGAAATTTAATCAGGGCCAAGTCTGGTGGAGGTGTGAGATTCATTGGAATTGCATTGTAAATTTTATTAAACCTAGTACATTAATCTTGAACAGATTCATTAGGAGATTTCCTAATGTTCTCATATTCAGATAATATCTGGAGAGGGTTTTTCTTTCTTTCCCATCTATTTATAAACAATTGGTGGAAAGCAGCTAAATCAACAATGTAGTTAAAAGGTAAAGATTTGAACCATTTTTTAACATCTCCTGCTAGTGTTTGTGCAAATAATCTCATTTGTACATCGTCCTCATCAACTTCACGTAATTCAAAATAATCTGTCACTTTATTTACATGTTGTTGAGCAGTATACTGACCAGTACCATCGAACTGATTTTTTTTACTTTGGTAATCTTGTGGCATATCATGTAAAGGGGCCTATAAGGCCAAAGGGGCATATATGGCTGCCATGGCTAAGACTTTAGCTTGAATGGGAGGTAAAGTAGTGGTGCTTGAAGATGAAATTGAAACGTTAGGTTTGAGAGGAAGTTCAGGTATGAATGGTTTTGGGGAATGAACTGTGGTGGATATTATAGGTGAGGTGGAACTAAATAAAGTTGTATTGAAAGTTTCTAAAGATACTGTAGAGATCTTAGGGGTAGTATCAATTAGGGCAGCTAGTTCAACTGACTGTTGAAAATAGGCTTCATCTATATATTTTATCAAAGTTGAAGTTAAAACATCAAGTTTGTCAAAATTATCTAGAACATGTTGATCTAAATCAAGTTGTATAGTATCCTTCTTTGATTCAATAAAATGAATAAAATTGGGGTCTATTACAATATCATTGAATGAGTTTTCATATTTGGTACGAAATAAATAATGCTCAAATGATAAATCAAATTGAATATCCTGTATACTTGATAACTCCTTAGGAAGTGAATTTTCTTTGATTAACCCACTACTACTTCCTTGAATTTCTATTTTTTTAGGTTTTCTTAAAATTCTGTCAGGATCATCAACAATTGTAGCAGGCTGTGGATCAGGATGAGCCTTCGTATAATATGTTCTTTTAGAAGCCAAAATTTTAACTTTTAATGATAAATTCAAATAACCTTTTAAAACCTTAATGTGAAAAATGTGGAAAATTGTTTCCTTTAAGATTTATTTTAACTAGGGATTGATTCATCCCTAGGATTATGTTATCACTCCAAAATTTCCAAAGGTTGTTCTTGCATTAAAAATAAATATCAGAGGTAACTACAAAACGCTTTTGGAACTTAGGATCTAGCCTTCCTAAAATCAGAGAGGGTTCTCTCTTAATGATTTAACTTTGTTTATTTAATAGATTTTAGGTAAGTTATGTATGCTTAATTTGGATTGGTTTTGATTGGTTGGTGGAATTAATGATTTAGATGAATAGGTGATTTTCCATTTTCCATTGGGCTATGGAGTCAATATGCATTGAAAACAGAACAAAATCAAATTATAAAGAAAGTGCTATAGGGCAGGATAGGTGAGCAATATCAGATCTCAAGGCTGAATGGTGAAGTGAATTTTCAATTGGGATCAAGGAGAAATTAAGAATTCCTTAAACCAGATAATGAAGAAGGATGAGGAGGTAAATCAGGATCAGAGGGAAATTAAGAATTCTCTAAACCGGATATCAGAAGAAAACATATAAATGTATAACAGTTAAAAGAAAAGTGTAATTTTTAAGTAAATTCTACAGTAAAACTCATGTTATAACACTCAAATTTAGAACACATTAAATTTTATGGAATACTTAGAAAGAGAACATGAACAATTGAAATTTATACTTCACTAAGATAGCTCAACACATGAATCCTGTAAAGAAGTTTCTTTATAACTTGTCCTATCTGTCAACTGGAAATGGTACAAGAACCCTCAGGTAATAAATCAGTCAACTACGGAAATATTTAGAAATCCACCCTTGATACTTCGAATGATGAAGTATTTATACAAAATACTACACAAAAAATATCCTATCAATTGACTAGGATTTATTCAAGGAAAATAAAATATCTTTATGAAAAAAGATAGTGACACATTTCAACCGACTGAGATGTGGCCCTGATTCTTTGATTACTGTCATCTATTTGTTTCTTTCATCTGTATTTCTTTGATCTGTGTGTTCTTTCACCCTTTATAGTAAATCACACCATTTCTCCCAGGTTTCTTCATCTGGGATTTTGATCTTCACCATCCTACGATAAATCTCATCTGCCTCTGTATATTTGGCAAACGTATGCTTATTTATAAAAAGGTGATTTACCTCATGCTGGAGTTAAAATAATTTTTTGAGAGTTTGAAGAAGCACTTTGATTGTGGGGATGCCCTTCATTGAGGAAATGTTGGAAGTTTCTTTGGCTACTTCCCTTAACTTCTTGTCATAATCTTCATGTCTCATGAGTTTATCATTGATTACTAGAGGATTAGGCAGACCCTTCTGTCTTAATACATCAAACTTATTGAAAAAACTGTTCTCTGTGAGTTCCACAGTTTGACATTTCTCTTCAAGATGTATCATCAGATTTCTTTTGGAAATAACTCTCTTCACCTCTAAGATAGTCTCTGTTCTATCAGCTATCCTGAGTTCTACTAATTCATATTTATTTTTTGAATTCAGAAATTTGATTATTTCAGAGGCTTCCTCTGGTTTCTTTCCAAGATTGGATTTGACCTTTTGAATTGCCTCACCAACTTCCTTTATCAAGTCATTCTGCTCAAATATGATCTGTATAGAAGGCCAGATATCATTAATTGAGTTAATGATATTGGCCCACAATTGCTATTTTTCTTGGGCTAAAGGTTCTTTTAGTGACAAATCTTTTTCTAGCGTGTGGATTCAGTCATTCAATCTATTGGCTTTCTGTATTTCAGCTTGCTGCATTACTTCTGCCAATTTCTTTCCATCTTCTAAGTTTTTTACTTGTTCTTTAAGCTTGTTAATCTCTGTAGTTTGAATGGACATATCTTCCATTGCTTTGATTAATTTGTTGGCCTCATCAGTGGGATGGGTTGTTGGTATTGCTGATGTAGTTATAGGAGCTGATGTAGATACTGGAGCTGCTGTAGATGCTATGTGAATAGAAGTAATGGGAATTGCTTCCATACTATCTTGCTTTTCCAATACAAGTTTATCCATTTCTGTCTCCATGTCATTTAGTTGAGCTGTCAACTGAATGATTAGATTCATCATTTCATCCTTTTGATTATCTGTCTCCAAATCCTCCTTGGTTTGTGGATGCTCAGTAATTGGTAATTTTAGCTGTTTCTTCAATGCAACTATGTCTGCATTTTTCTTCTTTATAAGTTCTTCAGCTGCTTTGAAGTCTTTTGGATTATAACCAAATTCTATTACCAAGTATTCCACTGACTTAATCCTTTTGTCTTTTTCTTGTGATGAGGCTCTCTCTAGCTTTAACTGTGACTTTATATTTTCTAGAGAGTTCTGCAGCTTCTGGACACTTAGAGCTTTATGTGTCATGGTTGAATATATCATTTCTCCTGCCTGTTTTTGAAATTCAATTTGGTCAATTGGATGCACATCTTTGGCAAGAAATTCAAAGACTGTCTTTTTATAATCTTCTGAATTTTTGGGGGCCTGTACCTTTGGCTGTAGAAATGTCATCTGCATCTTCCTTGTTTTGAGGTAAAAATATTAAATAAATCTATTATTATCACTAGGAGTTTGCTTCCAGTATTATGCATATGTGACAACCTTCAATGCTTCATTTTTTATTTTAATCTCTTTATATTTCTCCATGATATATTTTTCTTTCTCAACTGGCTTGCTGGATGATGAAACCTCTGCACTTTTTTTCTTTTTAATGATTTGTGCACTGGAAGTTGATGGAAAAGGTGTTTCTTCTGAAAGTGTTGTAGGCGCATCATCCCTGATAACAATATTTGTTTCAATGGTTTCAATTGTCTCTTCTTGCTCTATCATCAGGTTTAGATTTATTTTCTTTCCATACATAAGCTTGAATTTGTATGGTTCATTCTGAAAACATGGTAGCAGAGTATGGAGGGTTGTTTTTAGGAGTTTCTACTGATTGAGGGAGGAAATTCTGAAAGATTTGAAACCTCTTAGGAAAATCTAGCTTTAGGTAAAGCTTAGTAATGGTTTCAATGGAGAGAGGTACTCCCTCTGGTCATGATTGAATTTGCAGCATTTGATTAATGATTGAGCAGTGATTGTAATCAGGATTTCTTGGTCAGGGGTGACTATGGCTCTTTCATTTGGAAAATAGATGAGTTGGCACAGTCTGATGACTTCACGTAATTGGTAGGTCTGTGGAAATGTGTATTTGGGCAAGTTAGAGTCCCACAGATGAATACCATCTTCCTGATCAACAAATTTATCATGGATCCAAAAATGGAGCTCCAAAATGTTGCTATCAGTCATAATGTCATTTATTTTAAAGTCCTTATTGGCCAAAGGAGTTTGGTCGACATCTAACAGGGGTGGTTGCAAAGGGTTTTCAGTTTGGATGCTTTGGGAAGCCATCAATTTGGTTCAATTGAATTAATAAGATTATTTGATGGTGTTAGGTACTCATAATTACCTGGAATACCAAAGATGTGGTTGTAGAAGGGATCCAAGTAGTAGCCGGGCTTCAATTGTGGATGGAAATGGATTTTGGTTTCTTTCGCAAATCAACGGAGATAATGAAATAATGTTATTGTGGGGTTATTATAATTCTTTGAAAAATGGGGTTTATCGCATGGCGCGGGGATTCTATTATTTCAAATAGTGGTGGTTTATAGCACGTCTTGGAAGTGGTTTGGTGGTTTATTTCACAACGAAAGGTGGTTTAGTGTAGAAATTTCTCATTTCCCACCCCGGTTTTCAGTTTCACCTTATTACTCCAAAATAGTTAAATGCCCTTTCCCATATCCATACATTTAACAAGCTGGAAAATAAATTTTGCTGAAAACACAAATTCTGGAAAAAAATTACAGAATGCTAAAAATACAGAAATAAAAATTAGCAGATGCAAACAGCCATTCAACACATTTAAACACAGTGATTTTTGGTCAATGTGACACTGGAAAAACCCCCTACAACTCTTGGGGAAAACCAGTTTGAGAGCTCCTTATTTCTGAAAAATGATTTTACAGTGAGGCAGAAATTACAACAAAATTTTTAGCAACCAAACAACTGTACTTATCTCGATTTCCGTGCATTCACTTTGCCTTGGAAAACGTGCAGAACAGTTAAAACCAAAAACAGAAATTTTACAGCATTTACAACAGCATTAAATGCTGAACTGGATTTCTCAAAATATGTGCCCAGCTGTACGGACTGTATAGAATTAACAGCAAACCCTTCTCCTCGATTTTCGTGCTCCTTTGCCTCAAAATCTGTGCTGAAACTGTTGTTCTGCTGCTGTACGAATTTCTAGAAATTCGTGCCACCAACCAGCAGTCTCTCTCCTAGATTTTCGTGCCCAGAATTTGCCCAGAAATAAATGGTTAAGCTGCTATACGGTCTTCCTTGAAAAATGTGCCTCTCTCCCTCGAAAAATGTGCCCAACACTTGCTGTATGGATTTCTGTCTTGGAAACCGTGCCTCTTTGCTGCTGTACGGATTTTGCTGAAGTCTCTATCAGCTGCCCTCTTTCTCCTCTCTGCTCAGAAATCTCCCTTGCTCTCCTTCTCTTGCTCTCTCAATCTGCTCATGAAAGAATGAATGACCTTTTCCTACTTTAACCTAACCCTAAGTGACTTTTGGGGAATCCCTAAATCCAATGGCTGAAATAGATTGAGATCTAGGGCTGAGATTAAATGCTCATTTAAATCTCACTTTCTATTTTTTAATTCACCCCATTTTAATAAAGACCCACTTAGTCATTTATTTCCAAAGTCACTTTTCCTTTCTAATTTTACATTGAATTTATTAAAGTCACTTTAAAATTAGACTTTAGTAACTTTATCACATAAAGTCACTTTTAAATTAGATTTGACTTTATAAAAATTATAAAGTCACTTTAGGAGAAAAATTAAA